>CM042684.1:373767825-374367825 GCA_023614405.1 Avena insularis
AGTATAAGAACACACATGCAAGGACTCTAGTGGTTGATCCATGTGTGGTTTGTGGAAATAACACACATGCAATGACTCTAGTGGTTGATCCATGTGTGGTTTGTGGAAAGAACACACATGCAATGACTCTAGTGGTTGATCCATGTGTGGTTTGTGAAAAGAACACACATGCAATGACTCTAGTGTTGGTTTTAGTATAATAAGAACACACATGCAATGACTCTAGTGCTTGATCCATATGTGGTTTGTGGAAAGAACACACATGCAATGACTCTAGTGGTTGATCCATGTGTGGTTTGTGGAAATAACACACATGCAATGACCACTGGTGGATCCATGTGTGGTTTGTGGAAAGGAACACACATGTAATGACTCTAGTGCTGGTTTGTGGTTTTAGTATAAGAACAAACATGCAATGACTCTAGTGGTTGATCCATGTGTAGTTTGTGGAAAGAACACACATGCAATGACTCTGGTTGATCCATATGTGGTTTGTGGAAAGAACACACATGCAATGACCACTGGTGGATCCATGTGTGGTTTGTAGAAAAGAACACATATGCAATGACTATAGTACTGGTTTGTGGTTTTAGTATAAGAACACACATGCAAGGACTCTAGTGGTTGATCCATGCGTGGTTGTTGGAAATAACACACATGCAATGACTCTAGTGGTTGATCCATGTGTGGTTTGTGAAAAGAACACACATGCAATGACCACTGGTGGATCCATGTTGGTTTTAGTATAAGAACACACATGCAATGACTCTAGTGGTTGATCCATGTTTGTTTGTGGAAATAACACACATGCAATGACTCTAGTGGTTGATCCATGTGTGGTTTGTGAAAAGAACACACATGCAAAGACTCAAGTGTTGGTTTTAGTATAAGAACACACATGCAATGACTCTAGTGGTTGATCCATATGTGGTTTGTGGAAAGAACACACATGCCGTGACTCTAGTGGTTGATCCATGTGTGGTTTGTGGAAATAACACACATGCAATGACCACTGGTGGGTCCACATGTGTGGTTTGTGGAAAGAACACACATGCAATGACTATGGTTGATCCATATGTGGTTTGTGGAAAGAACACACATGCAATGACTCTAGTGGTGGATCCATGTGTGGTTTGTGGAAAAGTACACACATGCAATGACTCTAGTGCTGGTTTGTGGTTTTAGTATAAGAACAAACATGCAATGACTCTAGTGGTTGATCCATGTGTGGTTTTTGGAAAGAACACACATGCAATGACTCTGGTTGATCCATATGTGGTTTGTGGAAAGAACACACATGAAATGACCACTGGTGGATCCATGTGTGGTTTGTGGAAAAGAACACACATGCAATGACTCTAGTGCTGGTTTGTGGTTTTAGTATAAGAACAAACATGCAATGCGTCTAGTGGTTGATCCATGTGTGGTTTGTGAAAATAACACACATGCAATGACTCTAGTGTTGGTTTTAGTATAATAAGAACACACATGCAATGATTCTAGTGGTTGATCCATATGTGGTTTGTGGAAAGAACACACATGCTATGACTCTAGTGGTTGATCCATGTGTGGTTTGTGGAAATAACACACATGCAATGACCACTGGTGGATCCATGTGTGGTTTTAGTATAATAAGAACACACATGCAATGACTCTAGTGGTTGATCCATATGTGGTTTGTGGAAAGAACACACATGCAATGACTCTAGTGGTTGATCCATGTGTGGTCTATGGAAATAACACACATGCAATGACCACTGGTGGATCCATGTGTGGTTTGTGGAAAAGAACACACATGCAATGACTCTAGTGTTGGTTTGTGGTTTTAGTATAAGAACAAACATGCAATGACTCTAGTGGTTGATCCATGTGTGGTTTGTGGAAAAAACACACATACAATGACTCTGGTTGATCCATATATCATTTGTGGAAAGAACACACATGCAATGACCACTGGTGGATCCATGTGTGGTTTGTGGAAAAGAACACACGTGCAATGACTCTAGTACTGGTTTGTGGTTTTAGTATAAGAACACACATGCAATGACTCTAGTACTAGTTTGTGGTTTTAGTATAAGAACACACATGCAATGACTCTAGTGGTTGATCCATGTGTGGTTTGTGGAAATAACACACATGCAATGACTCTAGTGGTTGATCCATGTGTGGTTTGTGGAAAGAACACACATGCAATGACCACTGGTGGATCCATGTTGGTTTTAGTATAAGAACACACATGCAATGACTCTAGTGGTTGATCCATGTTTGTTTGTGGAAATAACACATGCAATGACTCTAGTGGTTGATCCATGTGTGGTTTGTGAAAAAAAACACATGCAATGACTCTAGTGTTGGTTTTAGTATAAGAACACACATGCAATGACTCTAGTGGTTGATCCATATGTGGTTTGTGGAAAGAACACACATACAATGACTCTAGTGGTTGATCCATGTGTGGTTTGTGGAAATAACACACATGCAATGACCACTTGTGGGTCCACATGTGTGGTTTGTGGAAAGAACACACATGCAATGACTCTGGTTGACCCATATGTGGTTTGTGGAAAGAACACACATGCAATGACTCTAGTGGTGGATCCATGTGTGGTTTGGGGGAAAAAACACATGCAATGACTCTAGTGCTAGTTTGTGGTTTTAGTATAAGAACAAACATGCAATGACTCTAGTGGTTGATCCATGTGTGGTTTGTGGAAAGAACACACATGCAATGACTCTAGTTGATCCATATATCGTTTGTGGAAAGAACACACATGCAATGACCACTGGTGGATCCATGTGTGGTTTGTTGATAAGAACACACATGCAATGACTCTAGTACTGGTTTGTGGTTTTAGTATAAGAACACACATGCAATGACTCTAGTGGTTGATCCATGTGTGGTTTGTGGAAATAACACACATGCAATGACTCTAGTGGTTGATCCATGTGTGGTTTGTGGAAAGAACACACATGCAATGACCACTGGTGGATCCATGTTGGTTTTAGTATAAGAACACACATGCAATGACTCTAGTGGTTGATCCATGTTTATTTGTGGAAATAACACACATGCAATGACTCTAGTGGTTGATCCATGTGTGGTTTGTGAAAAGAACACACATGCAATGAATCTAGTGTTGGTTTTAGTATAAGAACACACATGCAATGACTCTAGTGGTTGATCCATGTGTGGTTTGTGGAAATAACACATATACAATGACTCTAGTGGTTGATCCATGTGTGGTTTGTGGAAATAACACACATGCAATGATTGTAATGGGTCCACATGTGGTCTGTGGAAAGAACACACATGCAATGACCACTGGGTGATCCATAAGTTGTTTGTGGAAAAGAACACACATGCAATGACTCTAGTGGTTGATCCATATGTGGTTTGTGGAAAGAACACACATGCAATAAGACGACTGGTGGATCCATGTGTGGTTTGTGGAAAAGAACACACATGCAATGACTCTAGTGCTGGTTTGTGGTTTTAGTATAAGAACAAACATGCAATGACTCTAGTGGTTGATCCATGTGTGGTTTGAGGGAAGAACACACATGCAATGGCTCTGGTTGATCCATATGTGGTTTGTGGAAAGAACACACATGCAATGACTCTAGTGGTTGATCCATGTGTGGTTTGTGGAAAAGAACACACATGCAATGACTCTAGTGCTGGTTTGTGGTTTTAGTATAAGAACAAACATGCAATGCGTCTAGTGGTTGATCCATGTGTGGTTTGTGAAAAGAACACACATGCAATGACTCTAGTGTTGGTTTTAGTATAATAAGAACACACATGCACTGACTCTAGTGGTTGATCCATATGTGGTTTGTGGAAAGAACACACATGCTATGACTCTAGTGGTTGATCCATGTGTGGTTTGTGGAAATAACACACATGCAATGACCACTGGTGGATCCATGTGTGGTTTTAGTATAATAAGAACACACATGCAATGACTCTAGTGGTTGATCCATATGTGGTTTGTGGAAAGAACACACATGCAATGACTCTAGTGGTTGATCCATGTGTGGTTTGTGGAAATAACACACATGCAATGACCACTGGTGGATCCATGTGTGGTTTGTGGAAAAGAACACACATGCAATGACTCTAGTGTTGGTTTGTGGTTTTCGTATAAGAACAAACATGCAATGACTCTAGTGGTTGATCCATGTGTGGTTTGTGGAAAAAACACACATGCAATGACTCTGGTTGATCCATATATCGTTTGTGGAAAGAACACACATGCAATGACCATTGGTGGATCCATGTGTGGTTTGTGGAAAAGAACACACGTGCAATGACTCTAGTACTGGTTTGTGGTTTTAGTATAAGAACACACATGCAATGACTCTAGTACTGGTTTGTGGTTTTAGTATAAGAACACACATGCAATGACTCTAGTGGTTGATCCATGTGTGGTTTGTGGAAATAACACACATGCAATGACTCTAGTGGTTGATCCATGTGTGGTTTGTGGAAAGAACACACATGCAATGACCACTGGTGGATCCATGTTGGTTTTAGTATAAGAACACACATGCAATGACTCTAGTGGTTGATCCATGTTTGTTTGTGGAAATAACACACATGCAATGACTCTAGTGGTTGATCCATGTGTGGTTTGTGAAAATAACATACATGCAATGACTCTAGTGTTGGTTTTAGTATAAGAACACACATGCAATGACTCTAGTGGTTGATCCATATGTGGTTTGTGGAAAGAACACACATACAATGACTCTAGTGGTTGATCCATGTGTGGTTTGTGGAAATAACACACATGCAATGACCACTTGTGGGTCCACATGTGTGGTTTGTGGAAAGAACACACATGCAATGACTCTGGTTGACCCATATGTGGTTTGTGGAAAGAACACACATGCAATGACTCTAGTGGTGGATCCATGTGTGGTTTGGGGAAAAGAACACACATGCAATGACTCTAGTGCTGGTTTGTGGTTTTAGTATAAGAACAAACATGCAATGACTCTAGTGGTTGATCCATGTGTGGTTTGTGGAAAGAACACACATGCAATGACTCTGGTTGATCCATATATCGTTTGTGGAAAGAACACACATGCAATGACCACTGGTGGATCCATGTGTGGTTTGTTGATAAGAACACACATGCAATGACTCTAGTACTGGTTTGTGGTTTTAGTATAAGAACACACATGCAATGACTCTAGTGGTTGATCCATGTGTGGTTTGTGAAAAGAACACACATGCAATGACTCTAGTGTTGGTTTTAGTATAATAAGAACACACATGCAATGACTCTAGTGGTTGATCCATATGTGGTTTGTGGAAAGAACACACATGCTATGACTCTAGTGGTTGATCCATGTGTGGTTTGTGGAAATAACACACATGCAATGACCTGGTGGATCCATGTGGTTTTAGTATAAGAACACACATGCAATGACTCTAGTGGTTGATCCATATGTGGTTTGTGGAAAGAACACACATGCAATGACTCTAGTGGTTGATCCATGTGTGGTTTGTGGAAATAACACACATGCAATGACCACTGGTGGATCCATGTGTTGTTTGTGGAAAAGAACACACATGCAATGACTCTAGTGTTGGTTTGTGGTTTTCATATAAGAACAAACATGCAATGACTCTAGTGGTTGATCCATGTGTGGTTTGTGGAAAAAACACACATGCAATGACTCTGGTTGATCCATATATCGTTTGTGGAAAGAACACACATGCAATGACCATTGGTGGATCCATGTGTGGTTTGTGGAAAAGAACACACGTGCAATGACTCTAGTACTGGTTTGTGGTTTTAGTATAAGAACACACATGCAATGACTCTAGTACTGGTTTGTGGTTTTAGTATAAGAACACACATGCAATGACTCTAGTGGTTGATCCATGTGTGGTTTGTGGAAATAACACATGCAATGACTCTAGTGGTTGATCCATGTGTGGTTTGTGGAAAGAACACACATGCAATGACCACTGGTGGATCCATGTTGGTTTTAGTATAAGAACACACATGCAATGACTCTAGTGGTTGATCCATGTTTGTTTGTGGAAATAACACACATGCAATGACTCTAGTGGTTGATCCATGTGTGGTTTGTGAAAATAACACACATGCAATGACTCTAGTGTTGCATTTAGTATAATAACACACATGCAATGACTCTAGTGGTTGATCCATATGTGGTTTGTGGAAAGAACACACATACAATGACTCTAGTGGTTGATCCATGTGTGGTTTGTGGAAATAACACACATGCAATGACCACTTGTGGGTCCACATGTGTGGTTTGTGGAAAGAACACACATGCAATGACTCTGGTTGACCCATATGTGGTTTGTGGAAAGAACACACATGCAAAGACTCTAGTGGTGGATCCATGTGTGGTTTGTGGAAAAGAACACACATGCAATGACTCTAGTGCTAGTTTGTGGTTTTAGTATAAGAACAAACATGCAATGACTCTAGTGGTTGATCCATGTGTGGTTTGTGGAAAGAACACACATGCAATGACTCTAGTTGATCCATATATCGTTTGTGGAAAGAACACACATGCAATGACCACTGGTGGATCCATGTGTGGTTTGTTGATAAGAACACACATGCAATGACTCTAGTACTGGTTTGTGGTTTTAGTATAAGAACACACATGCAATGACTCTAGTGGTTGATCCATGTGTGGTTTGTGGAAATAACACACATGCAATGACTCTAGTGGTTGATCCATGTGTGGTTTGTGGAAAGAACACACATGCAATGACCACTGGTGGATCCATGTTGGTTTTAGTATAAGAACACACATGCAATGACTCTAGTGGTTGATCCATGTTTATTTGTGGAAATAACACACATGCAATGACTCTAGTAGTTGATCCATGTGTGGTTTGTGAAAAGAACACACATGCAATGAATCTAGTGTTGGTTTTAGTATAAGAACACACATGCAATGACTCTAGTGGTTGATCCATGTGTGGTTTGTGGAAATAACACATATGCAATGACTCTAGTGGTTGATCCATGTGTGGTTTGTGGAAATAACACACATGCAATGATTGTAATGGGTCCATGTGGTCTGTGGAAAGAACACACATGCAATGACCACTGGGTGATCCATGTTGTTTGTGGAAAGAACACACATGCAATGACTCTAGTGGTTGATCCATATGTGGTTTGTGGAAAGAACACACATGCAATGACGATCTGGTGGATCCATGTGTGGTTTGTGAAAAACACACATGCAATGACTCTAGTGCTGGTTTGTGGTTTTAGTATAAGAACAAACATGCAATGACTCTAGTGGTTGATCCATGTGTGGTTTGAGGAAGAACACACATGCAATGGCTCTGGTTGATCCATATGTGGTTTGTGGAAAGAACACACATGCAATGACTCTAGTGGTTGATCCATGTGTGGTTTGTGGAAAAGAACACACATGCAATGACTCTAGTGCTGGTTTGTGGTTTTAGTATAAGAACAAACATGCAATGACTCTAGTGGTTGATCCATGTGTGGTTTGTGAAAAGAACACACATGCAATGACTCTAGTGTTGGTTTTAGTATAATAAGAACACACATGCACTGACTCTAGTGGTTGATCCATATGTGGTTTGTGGAAAGAACACACATGCTATGACTCTAGTGGTTGATCCATGTGTGGTTTGTGGAAATAACACACATGCAATGACCACTGGTGGATCCATGTGTGGTTTTAGTATAATAAGAACACACATGCAATGACTCTAGTGGTTGATCCATATGTGGTTTGTGGAAAGAACACACATGCAATGACTCTAGTGGTTGATCCATGTGTGGTTTGTGGAAATAACACACATGCAATGACCACTGGTGGATCCATGTGTGGTTTGTGGAAAAGAACACACATGCAATGACTCTAGTGTTGGTTTGTGGTTTTAGTATAAGAACAAACATGCAATGACTCTAGTGGTTGATCCATGTGTGGTTTGTGGAAATACACACATGCAATGACTCTGGTTGATCCATATATGGTTTGTGGAAAGAACACACATGCAATTACCATTGGTGGATCCATGTGTGGTTTGTGGAAAAGAACACACGTGCAATGACTCTAGTACTGGTTTGTGGTTTTAGTATAAGAACACACATGCAATGACTCTAGTACTGGTTTGTGGTTTTAGTATAAGAACACACATGCAATGACTCTAGTGGTTGATCCATGTGTGGTTTGTGGAAATAACACACATGCAATGACTCTAGTGGTTGATCCATGTGTGGTTTGTGGAAAGAACACACATGCAATGACCACTGGTGGATCCATGTTGGTTTTAGTATAAGAACACACATGCAATGACTCTAGTGGTTGATCCATGTTTGTTTGTGGAAATAACACACATGCAATGACTCTAGTGGTTGATCCATGTGTGGTTTGTGAAAATAACACACATGCAATGACTCTAGTGTTGGTTTTAGTATAAGAACACACATGCAATGACTCTAGTGGTTGATCCATATGTGGTTTGTGGAAACAACACACATACAATGACTCTAGTGGTTGATCCATGTGTGGTTTGTGGAAATAACACACATGCAATGACCACTTGTGGGTCCACATGTGTGGTTTGTGGAAAGAACACACATGCAATGACTCTGGTTGACCCATATGTGGTTTGTGGAAAGAACACACATGCAATGACTCTAGTGGTGGATCCATGTGTGGTTTGGGGAAAAGAACACACATGCAATGACTCTAGTGCTAGTTTGTGGTTTTAGTATAAGAACAAACATGCAATGACTCTAGTGGTTGATCCATGTGTGGTTTGTGGAAAGAACACACATGCAATGACTCTGGTTGATCCATATATCGTTTGTGGAAAGAACACACATGCAATGACCACTGGTGGATCCATGTGTGGTTTGTTGATAAGAACACACATGCAATGACTCTAGTACTGGTTTGTGGTTTTAGTATAAGAACACACATGCAATGACTCTAGTGGTTGATCCATGTGTGGTTTGTGAAAAGAACACACATGCAATGACTCTAGTGTTGGTTTTAGTATAATAAGAACACACATGCAATGACTCTAGTGGTTGATCCATATGTGGTTTGTGGAAAGAACACACATGCTATGACTCTAGTGGTTGATCCATGTGTGGTTTGTGGAAATAACACACATGCAATGACCACTGGTGGATCCATGTGTGGTTTTAGTATAATAAGAACACACATGCAATGACTCTAGTGGTTGATCCATATGTGGTTTGTGGAAAGAACACACATGCAATGACTCTAGTGGTTGATCCATGTGTGGTTTGTGGAAATAACACACATGCAATGACCACTGGTGGATCCATGTGTTGTTTGTGGAAAAGAACACACATGCAATGACTCTAGTGTTGGTTTGTGGTTTTCATATAAGAACAAACATGCAATGACTCTAGTGGTTGATCCATGTGTGGTTTGTGGAAAAAACACACATGCAATGACTCTGGTTGATCCATATATCGTTTGTGGAAAGAACACACATGCAATGACCATTGGTGGATCCATGTGTGGTTTGTGGAAAAGAACACACGTGCAATGACTCTAGTACTGGTTTGTGGTTTTAGTATAAGAACGCACATGCAATGACTCTAGTACTGGTTTGTGGTTTTAGTATAAGAACACACATGCAATGACTCTAGTGGTTGATCCATGTGTGGTTTGTGGAAATAACACACATGCAATGACTCTAGTGGTTGATCCATGTGTGGTTTGTGGAAAGAACACAAATGCAATGACCACTGGTGGATCCATGTTGGTTTTAGTATAAGAACACACATGCAATGACTCTAGTGGTTGATCCATGTTTGTTTGTGGAAATAACACACACGCAATGACTCTAGTGGTTGATCCATGTGTGGTTTGTGAAAATAACACACATGCAATGACTCTAGTGTTGGTTTTAGTATAATAACACACATGCAATGACTCTAGTGGTTGATCCATATGTGGTTTGTGGAAAGAACACACATACAATGACTCTAGTGGTTGATCCATGTGTGGTTTGTGGAAATAACACACATGCAATGACCACTTGTGGGTCCACATGTGTGGTTTGTGGAAAGAACACACATGCAATGACTCTGGTTGACCCATATGTGGTTTGTGGAAAGAACACACATGCAATGACGCTAGTGGTGGATCCATGTGTGGTTTGGGGAAAAGAACACACATGCAATGACTCTAGTGCTAGTTTGTGGTTTTAGTATAAGAACAAACATGCAATGACTCTAGTGGTTGATCCATGTGTGGTTTGTGGAAAGAACACACATGCAATGACTCTGGTTGATCCATATATCGTTTGTGGAAAGAACACACATGCAATGACCACTGGTGGATCCATGTGTGGTTTGTTGATAAGAACACACATGCAATGACTCTAGTACTGGTTTGTGGTTTTAGTATAAGAACACACATGCAATGATTCTAGTGGTTGATCCATGTGTGGTTTGTGGAAATAACACACATGCAATGACTCTAGTGGTTGATCCATGTGTGGTTTGTGGAAAGAACACACATGCAATGACCACTAGTGGATCCATGTTGGTTTTAGTATAAGAACACACATGCAATGACTCTAGTGGTTGATCCATGTTTATTTGTGGAAATAACACACATGCAATGACTCTAGTGGTTGATCCATGTGTGGTTTGTGAAAAGAACACACATGCAATGAATCTAGTGTTGGTTTTAGTATAAGAACACACATGCAATGACTCTAGTGGTTGATCCATGTGTTGTTTGTGGAAATAACACATATACAATGACTCTAGTGGTTGATCCATGTGTGGTTTGTGGAAATAACACACATGCAATGATTGTAATGGGTCCACATGTGGTTTGTGGAAAGAACACACATGCAATGACCACTGGGTGATCCATAAGTTGTTTGTGGAAAAGAACACACATGCAATGACTCTAGTGGTTGATCCATATGTGGTTTGTGGAAAGAACACACATGCAATAAGACGACTGGTGGATCCATGTGTGGTTTGTGGAAAAGAACACACATGCAATGACTCTAGTGCTGGTTTGTGGTTTTAGTATAAGAACAAACATGCAATGACTCTAGTGGTTGATCCATGTGTGGTTTGTGGAAAGAACACACATGTAATGGATCTGGTTGATCCATATGTGGTTTGTGGAAAGAACACACATGCAATGACTCTAGTGGTTGATCCATGTGTGGTTTGTGAAAAGAACACACATGCAATGACTCTAGTGTTGGTTTTAGTATAAGAACACACATGCAATGACTCTAGTGGTTGATCCATATGTGGTTTGTGGAAAGAACACACATGCAATGACTCTAGTGGTTGATCCATGTGTGGTTTGTGGAAATAACACACATGCAATGACCACTGGTGGATCCATGTGTGGTTTGTGGAAAAGAACACACATGCAATGACTCTAGTGTTGGTTTGTGGTTTTCATATAAGAACAAACATGCAATGACTCTAGTGGTTGAACACACATGCAATGACCATTGGTGGATCCATGTGTGGTTTGTGGAAAAGAACACACGTGCAATGACTCTAGTACTGGTTTGTGGTTTTAGTATAAGAACACACATGCAATGACTCTAGTACTGGTTTGTGGTTTTAGTATAAGAACACACATGCAATGACTCTAGTGGTTGATCCATGTGTGGTTTGTGGAAATAACACACATGCAATGACTCTAGTGTTTGATCCATGTGTGGTTTGTGGAAATAACACACATGCAATGATTGTAATGGGTCCACATGTGGTTTGTGGAAAGAACACACATGCAATGACCACTGGGTGATCCATAAGTTGTTTGTGGAAAAGAACACACATGCAATGACTCTAGTGGTTGATCCATATGTGGTTTGTGGAAAGAACACACATGCAATAAGACGACTGGTGGATCCATGTGTGGTTTGTGGAAAAGAACACACATGCAATGACTCTAGTACTGGTTTGTGGTTTTAGTATAAGAACACACATGCAATGACTCTAGTACTGGTTTGTGGTTTTAGTATAAGAACACACATGCAATGACTCTAGTGGTTGATCCATGTGTGGTTTGTGGAAATAACACACATGCAATGACTCTAGTGGTTGATCCATGTGTGGTTTGTGGAAAGAACACACATGCAATGACCACTGGTGGATCCATGTTGGTTTTAGTATAAGAACACACATGCAATGACTCTAGTGGTTGATCCATGTTTGTTTGTGGAAATAACACACACGCAATGACTCTAGTGGTTGATCCATGTGTGGTTTGTGAAAATAACACACATGCAATGACTCTAGTGTTGGTTTTAGTATAAGAACACACATGCAATGACTCTAGTGGTTGATCCATATGTGGTTTGTGGAAAGAACACACATACAATGACTCTAGTGGTTGATCCATGTGTGGTTTGTGGAAATAACACATGCAATGACCACTTGGGGGTCCACCTGTGTGGTTTGTGGAAAGAACACACATGCAATGACTCTGGTTGACCCATATGTGGTTTGTGGAAAGAACACACATGCAATGACTCTAGTGGTGGATCCATGTGTGGTTTGGGGAAAAGAACACACATGCAATGACTCTAGTGCTAGTTTGTGGTTTTAGTATAAGAACAAACATGCAATGACTCTAGTGGTTGATCCATGTGTGGTTTGTGGAAAGAACACACATGCAATGACTCTGGTTGATCCATATATCGTTTGTGGAAAGAACACACATGCAATGACCACTGGTGGATCCATGTGTGGTTTGTTGATAAGAACACACATGCAATGACTCTAGTACTGGTTTGTGGTTTTAGTATAAGAACACACATGCAATGACTCTAGTGGTTGATCCATGTGTGGTTTGTGAAAAGAACACACATGCAATAACTCTAGTGTTGGTTTTAGTATAAGAACACACATGCAATGACTCTAGTGGTTGATCCATATGTGGTTTGTGGAAAGAACACACATGCTATGACTCTAGTGGTTGATCCATGTGTGGTTTGTGGAAATAACACAAATGCAATGACCACTGGTGGATCCATGTGTGGTTTTAGTATAATAAGAACACACATGCAATGACTCTAGTGGTTGATCCATATGTGGTTTGTGGAAAGAACACACATGCAATGACTCTAGTGGTTGATCCATGTGTGGTTTGTGGAAATAACACACATGCAATGACCACTGGTGGATCCATGTGTTGTTTGTGGAAAAGAACACACATGCAATGACTCTAGTGTTGGTTTGTGGTTTTCATATAAGAACAAACATGCAATGACTCTAGTGGTTGATCCATGTGTGGTTTGTGGAAAAAACACACATGCAGTGACTCTGGTTGATCCATATATCGTTTGTGGAAAGAACACACATGCAATGACCATTGGTGGATCCATGTGTGGTTTGTGGAAAAGAACACACGTGCAATGACTCTAGTACTGGTTTGTGGTTTTAGTATAAGAACGCACATGCAATGACTCTAGTACTGGTTTGTGGTTTTAGTATAAGAACACACATGCAATGACTCTAGTGGTTGATCCATGTGTGGTTTGTGGAAATAACACACATGCAATGACTCTAGTGCTTGATCCATGTGTGGTTTGTGGAAAGAACACACATGCAATGACCACTGGTGGATCCATGTTGGTTTTAGTATAAGAACACACATGCAATGACTCTAGTGGTTGATCCATGTTTGTTTGTGGAAATAACACACATGCAATGACTCTAGTGGGTGATCCATGTGGTTTTTGAAAATAACACACATGCAATGACTCTAGTGTTGGTTTTAGTATAATAACACACATGCAATGACTCTAGTGGTTGATCCATATGTGGTTTGTGGAAAGAACACACATACAATGACTCTAGTGGTTGATCCATGTGTGGTTTGTGGAAATAACACACATGCAATGACCACTTGTGGGTCCACCTGTGTGGTTTGTGGAAAGAACACACATGCAATGACTCTGGTTGACCCATATGTGGTTTGTGGAAAGAACACACATGCAATGACTCTAGTGGTGGATCCATGTGTGGTTTGGGGAAAAGAACACACATGCAATGACTCTAGTGCTAGTTTGTGGTTTTAGTATAAGAACAAACATGCAATGACTCTAGTGGTTGATCCATGTGTGGTTTGTGGAAAGAACACACATGCAATGACTCTGGTTGATCCATATATCGTTTGTGGAAAGAACACACATGCAATGACCACTGGTGGATCCATGAGTGGTTTGTTGAAAATAACACACATGCAATGACTCTAGTACTGGTTTGTGGTTTTAGTATAAGAACACACATGCAATGATTCTAGTGGTTGATCCATGTGTGGTTTGTGGAAATAACACACATGCAATGACTCTAGTGGTTGATCCATGTGTGGTTTGTGGAAAGAACACACATGCAATGACCACTGGTGGATCCATGTTGGTTTTAGTATAAGAACACACATGCAATGACTCTAGTGGTTGATCCATGTTTATTTGTGGAAATAACACACATGCAATGACTCTAGTGGTTGATCCATGTGTGGTTTGTGAAAAGAACACACATGCAATGAATCTAGTGTTGGTTTTAGTATAAGAACACACATGCAATGACTCTAGTGGTTGATCCATGTGTGGTTTGTGGAAATAACACATATACAATGACTCTAGTGGTTGATCCATGTGTGGTTTGTGGAAATAACACACATGCAATGATTGTAATGGGTCCACATGTGGTTTGTGGAAAGAACACACATGCAATGACCACTGGGTGATCCATAAGTTGTTTGTGGAAAAGAACACACATGCAATGACTCTAGTGGTTGATCCATATGTGGTTTGTGGAAAGAACACACATGCAATAAGACGACTGGTGGATCCATGTGTGGTTGTGGAAAAGAACACACATGCAATGACTCTAGTGCTGGTTTGTGGTTTTAGTATAAGAACAAACATGCAATGACTCTAGTGGTTGATCCATGTGTGGTTTGTGGAAAGAACACACATGTAATGGATCTGGTTGATCCATATGTGGTTTGTGGAAAGAACACACATGCAATGACTCTAGTGGTTGATCCATGTGTGGTTTGTGAAAAGAACACACATGCAATGACTCTAGTGTTGGTTTTAGTATAATAAGAACAAACATGCAATGACTCTAGTGGTTGATCCATATGTGGTTTGTGGAAAGAACACACATGCAATGACTCTAGTGGTTGATCCATGTGTGGTTTGTGGAAATAACACACACGCAATGACCACTGGTGGATCCATGTGTGGTTTGTGGAAAAGAACACACATGCAATGACTCTAGTGTTGGTTTGTGGTTTTCATATAAGAACAAACATGCAATGACTCTAGTGGTTGAACACACATGCAATGACCACTGGTGGATCCATGTGTGGTTTGTGGAAAATAACACATGCAATGACTCTAGTACTGGTTTGTGGTTTTAGTATAAGAACACACATGCAATGACTCTAGTACTGGTTTGTGGTTTTAGTATAAGAACACACATGCAATGACTCTAGTGGTTGATCCATGTGTGGTTTGTGGAAATAACACACATGCAATGACTCTAGTGGTTGATCCATGTGTGGTTTGTGGAAAGAACACACATGCAATGACCACTGGTGGATCCATGTTGGTTTTAGTATAAGAACACACATGCAATGACTCTAGTGGTTGATCCATGTTTGTTTGTGGAAATAACACACATGCAATGACTCTAGTGGTTGATCCATGTGTGGTTTGTGAAAATAACACACATGCAATGACTCTAGTGTTGGTTTTAGTATAATAACACACATGCAATGACTCTAGTGGTTGATCCATATGTGGTTTGTGGAAAGAACACACATACAATGACTCTAGTGGTTGATCCATGTGTGGTTTGTGGAAATAACACACATGCAATGACCACTTGTGGGTCCACATGTAGTTTGTGGAAAGAACACACATGCAATGACTCTGGTTGACCCATATGTGGTTTGTGGAAAGAACACACATGCCATGACTCTAGTGGTGGATCCATGTGTGGTTTGGGGAAAAGAACACACATGCAATGACTCTAGTGCTAGTTTGTGGTTTTAGTATAAGAACAAACATGCAATGACTCTAGTGGTTGATCCATGTGTGGTTTGTGGAAAGAACACACATGCAATGACTCTGGTTGATCCATATATCGTTTGTGGAAAGAACACACATGCAATGACCACTGGTGGATCCATGTGTGGTTTGTTGATAAGAACACACATGCAATGACTCTAGTACTGGTTTGTGGTTTTAGTATAAGAACACACATGCAATGATTCTAGTGGTTGATCCATGTGTGGTTTGTGGAAATAACACACATGCAATGACTCTAGTGGTTGATCCATGTGTGGTTTGTGGAAAGAACACACATGCAATGACCACTGGTGGATCCATGTTGGTTTTAGTATAAGAACACACATGCAATGACTCTAGTGGTTGATCCATGTTTATTTGTGGAAATAACACACATGCAATGACTCTAGTGGTTGATCCATGTGTGGTTTGTGAAAAGAACACACATGCAATGAATCTAGTGTTGGTTTTAGTATAAGAACACACATGCAATGACTCTAGTGGTTGATCCATGTGTGGTTTGTGGAAATAACACATATACAATGACTCTAGTGGTTGATCCATGTGTGGTTTGTGGAAATAACACACATGCAATGATTGTAATGGGTCCACATGTGGTTTGTGGAAAGAACACACATGCAATGACCACTGGGTGATCCATAAGTTGTTTGTGGAAAAGAACACACATGCAATGACTCTAGTGGTTGATCCATATGTGGTTTGTGGAAAGAACACACATGCAATAAGACGACTGGTGGATCCATGTGTGGTTTGTGGAAAAGAACACACATGCAATGACTCTAGTGCTGGTTTGTGGTTTTAGTATAAGAACAAACATGCAATGACTCTAGTGGTTGATCCATGTGTGGTTTGTGGAAAGAACACACATGTAATGGATCTGGTTGATCCATATGTGGTTTGTGGAAAGAACACACATGCAATGACTCTAGTGGTTGATCCATGTGTGGTTTGTGAAAAGAACACACATGCAATGACTCTAGTGTTGGTTTTAGTATAATAAGAACAAACATGCAATGACTCTAGTGGTTGATCCATATGTGGTTTGTGGAAAGAACACACATGCAATGACTCTAGTGGTTGATCCATGTGTGGTTTGTGGAAATAACACACATGCAATGACCACTGTTGATCCATGTGCGGTTTGTGGAAAAGAACACACATGCAATGACTCTAGTGTTGGTTTGTGGTTTTCATATAAGAACAAACATGCAATGACTCTAGTGGTTGAACACACATGCAATGACCATTGGTGGATCCATGTGTGGTTTGTGGAAAAGAACACACATGCAATGACTCTAGTACTGGTTTGTGGTTTTAGTATAAGAACACACATGCAATGACTCTAGTACTGGTTTGTGGTTTTAGTATAAGAACACACATGCAATGACTCTAGTGGTTGATCCATGTGTGGTTTGTGGAAATAACACACATGCAATGACTCTAGTGGTTGATCCATGTGTGGTTTGTGGAAAGAACACACATGCAATGACCACTGGTGGATCCATGTTGGTTTTAGTATAAGAACACACATGCAATGACTCTAGTGGTTGATCCATGTTTGTTTGTGGAAATAACACACATGCAATGACTCTAGTGGTTGATCCATGTGTGGTTTGTGAAAATAACACACATGCAATGACTCTAGTGTTGGTTTTAGTATAAGAACACACATGCAATGACTCTAGTGGTTGATCCATATGTGGTTTGTGGAAAGAACACACATACAATGACTCTAGTGGTTGATCCATGTGGTTTGTGGAAATAACACACATGCAATGACCACTTGTGGGTCCACATGTGTGGTTTGTGGAAAGAACACACATGCAATGACTCTGGTTGACCCATATGTGGTTTGTGGAAAGAACACACATGCAATGACTCTAGTGGTGGATCCATGTGTGGTTTGGGGAAAAGAACACACATGCAATGACTCTAGTGCTAGTTTGTGGTTTTAGTATAAGAACAAACATGCAATGACTCTAGTGGTTGATCCATGTGTGGTTTGTGGAAAGAACACACATGCAATGACTCTGGTTGATCCATATATCGTTTGTGGAAAGAACACACATGCAATGACCACTGGTGGATCCATGTGTGGTTTGTTGATAAGAACACACATGCAATGACTCTAGTACTGGTTTGTGGTTTTAGTATAAGAACACACATGCAATGACTCTAGTGGTTGATCCATGTGTGGTTTGTGGAAATAACACACATGCAATGACTCTAGTGGTTGATCCATGTGTGGTTTGTGGAAAGAACACACATGCAATGACCACTGGTGGATCCATGTTGGTTTTAGTATAAGAACACACATGCAATGACTCTAGTGGTTGATCCATGTTTATTTGTGGAAATAACACACATGCAATGACTCTAGTGGTTGATCCATGTGTGGTTTGTGAAAAGAATACACATGCAATGAATCTAGTGTTGGTTTTAGTATAAGAACACACATGCAATGACTCTAGTGGTTGATCCATGTGTGGTTTGTGGAAATAACACATATACAATGACTCTAGTGTTTGATCCATGTGTGGTTTGTGGAAATAACACACATGCAATGATTGTAATGGGTCCACATGTGGTTTGTGGAAAGAACACACATGCAATGACCACTGGGTGATCCATAAGTTGTTTGTGGAAAAGAACACACATGCAATGACTCTAGTGGTTGATCCATATGTGGTTTGTGGAAAGAACACACATGCAATGACGATTGGTGGTTCAATGTGTGGTTTGTTGAAAAGAACACACATGCAATGACTCTAGTGCTGGTTTGTGGTTTTAGTATAAGAACAAACATGCAATGACTCTAGTGGTTGATCCATGTGTGGTTTGTGGAAAGAACACACATGCAATGGATCTGGTTGATCCATATGTGGTTTGTGGAAAGAACACACATGCAATGACTCTAGTGGTTGATCCATGTGTGGTTTGTGAAAAGAACACACATGCAATGACTCTAGTGTTGGTTTTAGTATAATAAGAACACACATGCAATGACTCTAGTGGTTGATCCATATGTGGTTTGTGTAAAGAACACACATGCAATGACTCTAGTGGTTGATCCATGTGTGGTTTGTGAAAAGAACACACATGCAATGACTCTAGTGGTTGATCCATGTGTGGTTTGTGGAAATAAGACACATGCAATGAAATGACTCTAGTGGTTGATCCATGTGTGGTTTGTGGAAAGAACACACATGCAATAAGACGACTGGTGGATCCATGTGTGGTTTGTGGAAAAGAACACACATGCAATGACTCTAGTGCTGGTTTGTGGTTTTAGTATAAGAACAAACATGCAATGACTCTAGTGGTTGATCCATGTGTGGTTTGTGGAAAGAACACACATGCAATGGCTCTGGTTGATCCATATGTGGTTTGTGGAAAGAACACACATGCAATGACTCTAGTGGTTGATCCATGTGTGGTTTGTGAAAAGAACACACATGCAATGACTCTAGTGTTGGTTTTAGTATAATAACACACATGCAATGACTCTAGTGGTTGATCCATATGTGGTTTGTGGAAAGAACACACATGCAATGACTCTAGTGGTTGATCCATGTGTGGTTTGTGAAAAGAACACACATGCAATGACTCTAGTGGTTGATCCATATGTGGTTTGTGGAAAGAACACACATGCAATGACTCTAGTGGTTGATCCATGTGTGGTTTGTGGAAATAACACACATGCAATAAGACGACTGGTGGATCCATGTGTGGTTTGTGGAAAAGAACACACATGCAATGACTCTAGTGCTTGTTTGTGGTTTTAGTATAAGAACAAACATGCAATGACTCTAGTGGTTGATCCATGTGTGGTTTGTGGAAAGAACACACATGCAATGACTCTGGTTGATCCATATGTGGTTTGTGGAAAGAACACACATGCAATGACCACTGGTGGATCCATGTGTGGTTTATGGAAAAGAACACACATGCAATGACTCTAGTACTGGTTTGTGGTTTTAGTATAAGAACAAACATGCAATGACTCTAGTACTTGTTTGTGGTTTTAGTATAAGAAGACACATGCAATGACTCTACTGGGTCCACATGTGTGGTTTGTCGAAAGAACACACATGCAATGACTCTGGTTGTTCCATATGAAGTTTGTGGAAAGAACACACATGCAATAAGACGACTGGTGGATCCATGTGTGGTTTGTGGAAAAGAACACACATGCAATGACTCTAGTGTTGGTTTGTGGTTTTAGTATAAGAACAAACATGCAATGACTCTAGTGGTTGATCCATGTGTGGTTTGTGGAAAGAACACACATGCAATGGCTCAGGTTGATCCATATGTGGTTTGTGGAAAGAACACACATGCAATGACCACTGGTGGATCCATGTGTGGTTTGTAGAAAAGAACACACATGCAATGACTATAGTACTGGTTTGTGGTTTTAGTATAAGAACACACATGCAAGGACTCTAGTGGTCGATCCATGTGTGGTTTGTGGAAATAACACACATGCAATGACTCTAGTGGTTGATCCATGTGTGGTTTGTGGAAAGAACACACATGCAATGACCACTGGTGGATCCATGTTGGTTTTAGTATAAGAACACACATGCAATGACTCTAGTGGTTGATCCATGTTTGTTTGTGGGAATAACACACATGCAATGACTCTAGTGGTTGATCCATGTGTGGTTTGTGAAAAGAACACACATACAATGACTCTAGTGTTGGTTTTAGTATAAGAACACACATGCAATGACTCTAGTGGTTGATCCATATGTGGTTTGTGGAAAGAACACACATGCAGTGACTCTAGTGGTTGATCCATGTGCGGTTTGTGGAAATAACACACATGCAATGACCACTGGTGGGTCCACATGTGTGGTTTGTGGAAAGAACACACATGCAATGACTCTGGTTGTTCCATATGAAGTTTGTGGAAAGAACACACATGCAATAAGACGACTGGTGGATCCATATGTGGTTTGTGGAAAGGACACACATGCAATGACTCTAGTGGTGGATCCATGTGTGGTTTGTGGAAAAGATCACACATGCAATGACTCTAGTGCTGGTTTATGGTTTTAGTATAAGAACAAACATGCAATGACTCTAGTGGTTGATCCATGTTTTGTTTGTGGAAAGAACACACATGCAATGACTCTGGTTGATCCATATGTGGTTTGTGGAAAGAACACACATGCAATGACCACTGGTGGATCCATGTGTGGTTTGTGGAAAAGAACACACATGCAATGACTCTAGTGCTGGTTTGTGGTTTAGTATAAGAACAAACATGCAATGACTCTAGTGGTTGATCCATGTGTGGTTTGTGGAAAGAACACACATGCAATGGCTCTGGTTGATCCATATGTGGTTTGTGGAAAGAACTCACATGCAATGACTCTAGTGGTTGATCCATGTGTGGTTTGTGAAAAGAACACACATGCAATGACTCTAGTGTTGGTTTTAGTATAAGAACACACACATGCAATGACTCTAGTGGTTGATCCATATGTGGTTTGTGGAAAGAACACACATGCAATGACTCTAGTGGTTGATCCATGTGTGGTTTGTGAAAAGAACACACATGCAATGACTCTAGTGTTGGTTTTAGTATAAGAACCCACATGCAATGACTCTAGTGGTTGATCCATATGTGGTTTGTGGAAAGAACACACATGCAATGACTCTAGTGATTGATCCATGTGTGGTTTGTGGTAATAACACACATGCAATAAGACGACTGGTGGATCCATGTGTGGTTTGTGGAAAAGAACACACATGCAATGACTCTAGTGCTGGTTTGTGGTTTTAGTATAAGAACAAACATGCAATGACTCTAGTGGTTGATCCATGTGTGGTTTGTGGAAAGAACACACAGATCCATGTGTGGTTTGTGGAAAGAACACACATGCAATGACCACTGGTGGATCCATGTGTGGTTTCTGGAAAAGAACACACATGCAATGACTCTAGTACTGGTTTGTGGTTTTAGTATAAGAACAAACATGCAATGACTCTAGTACTTGTTTGTGGTTTTAGTATAAGAAAACACATGCAATGACTCTAGTTGTTGATCCATGTGTGGTTTATAGAAATAATACACATGCAATGACTCTACTGGGTCCACATGTGTGGTTTGTCGAAAGAACACACATGCAATGACTCTGGTTGTTCCATATGAAGTTTGTGGAAAGAACACACATGCAATAAGACGACTGGTGGATCCATGTGTGGTTTGTGGAAAAGAACACACATGCAATGACTCTGGTTGTTCCATATGAAGTTTGTGGAAAGAACACACATGCAATAAGACGACTGGTGGATCCATGTGTGGTTTGTGGAAAAGAACACACATGCAATGACTCTAGTGTTGGTTTGTGGTTTTAGTATAAGAACAAACATGCAATGACTCTAGTGGTTGATCCATGTGTGGTTTGTGGAAAGAACACACATGCAATGGCTCAGGTTGATCCATATGTGGTTTGTGGAAAGAACACACATGCAATGACCCTAGTGGTTGATCCATGTGTGGTTTGTGAAAAGAAGACACATGCAATGACTCTAGTGTTGGTTTTAGTATAATAAGAACACACATGCAATGACTCTAGTGCTTGATCCATATGTGGTTTGTGGAAAGAACACACATGCTATGACTCTAGTGGTTGATCCATGTGTGGTTTGTGGAAATAACACACATGCAATGACCACTGGTGGATCCATGTGTGGTTTGTGGAAAGGAACACACATGTAATGACTCTAGTGCTGGTTTGTGGTTTTAGTATAAGAACAAACATGCAATGACTCTAGTGGTTGATCCATGTGTAGTTTGTGGAAAGAACACACATGCAATGACTCTGGTTGATCCATATGTGGTTTGTGGAAAGAACACACATGCAATGACCACTGGTGGATCCATGTGTGGTTTGTAGAAAAGAACACACATGCAATGACTCTAGTGGTTGATCCATGTGTGGTTTGTGGAAAGAACACACATGCAATGACTCTGGTTGATCCATATGTGGTTTGTGGAAAGAACACACTTGCAATGACCACTGGTGGATCCATGTGTGGTTTGTGGAAAAGAACACACATCTAATGACTCTAGTGGTTGATTCATGTGTGGTTTATGGAAATAACACACATGCAATGACTCTGGTTGATCCATATGTGGTTTGTGGAAAGAACACACATGCAATGACTCTGGTTGTTCCATATGTGGTTTGTGTAAAGAACACACATGCAATAAGACGACTGGTGGATCCATGTGTGGTTTGTGGAAAAGAACACACATGCAATGACTCTAGTGCTGGTTTGTGGTTTTAGTATAAGAACAAACATGCAATGACTCTAGTGGTTGATCCATGTGTGGTTTGTGGAAAGAACACACATGCAATGGCTCTGGTTGATCCATATGTGGTTTGTGGAAAGAACTCACATGCAATGACTCTAGTGGTTGATCCATGTGTGGTTTGTGAAAAGAACACACATGCAATGACTCTAGTGTTGGTTTTAGTATAATAAGAACACACATGCAATGACTCTAGTGGTTGATCCATATGTGGTTTGTGGAAAGAACACACATGCAATGACTCTAGTGGTTGATCCATGTGTGGTTTGTGAAAAGAACACACATGCAATGACTCTAGTGTTGGTTTTAGTATAAGAACACACATGCAATGACTCTAGTGGTTGATCCATATGTGGTTTGTGGAAAGAACACACATGCAATGACTCTAGTGGTTGATCCATATGTGGTTTGTGGAAATAACACACATGCAATAAGACGACTGGTGGATCCACGTGTGGTTTGTGGAAAAGAACACACATGCAATGACTCTAGTGCTGGTTTGTGGTTTTAGTATAAGAACAAACATGCAATGACTCTAGTGGTTGATCCATGTGTGGTTTGTGGAAAGAACACACATGCAATGGCTCTGGTTGATCCATATGTGGTTTGTGGAAAGAACACACATGCAATGACTCTAGTGGTTGATCCATGTGTGGTTTGTGAAAAGAACACACATGCAATGACTCTAGTGCTAGTTTGTGGTTTTAGTATAAGAACAAACATGCAATGACTCTAGTGGTTGATCCATGTGTGGTTTGTGAAAAGAACACACATGCAATGACTCTAGTGTTGGTTTTAGTATAAGAACACACATGCAATGACTCTAGTGGTTGATCCATATGTGGTTTGTGGAAATAACACACATGCAATGACTCTAGTGGTTGATCCATGTGTGGTTTGTGGAAATAACACATATGCAATGACCTTTGGTGGATCCATGTTGGTTTTAGTATAATAAGAACACACATGCAATGACTCTAGTGGTTGATCCATATGTGGTTTGTGGAAAGAACACACATGCAATGACTCTAGTGGTTGATCCATGTGTGGTTTGTGGAAATAACACACATGCAATGACCACTGGTGGATCCATGTGTGGTTTGTGGAAAAGAACACACATGCAATGACTCTAGTGTTGGTTTGTGGGTTTAGTATAAGAACAAACATGCAATGACTCTAGTGGTTGATCCATGTGTGGTTTGTGGAAAGAACACACATGCAATGACTCTGGTTGATCCATATGTGGTTTGTGGAAAGAACACACATGCAATGACAACAGGTGGATCAATGTGTGGTTTTTGGAAAAGAACACAAATGCAATGACTCTAGTACTGGTTTGTGGTTTTAGTATAAGAACACACATGCAATGACTCTTACTGGTTTGTGGTTTTAGTATAAGAACACACATGCAATGACTCTAGTGGTTGATCCATGTGTGGTTTGCGGAAATAACACACATGCAATGACCACTGGTGGATCCATGTTGGTTTTAGTATAAGAACACACATGCAATGACTCTAGTGGTTGATCCATGTTTGTTTGTGGAAATAACACACATGCAATGACTCTAGTGGTTGATCCATGTGTGGTTTGTGAAAATAACACACATGCAATGACTCTAGTGTTGGTTTTAGTATAAGAACACACATGCAATGACTCTAGTGGTTGATCCATATGTGGTTTGTGGAAAGAACACACATACAATGACTCTAGTGGTTGATCCATGTGTGGTTTGTGGAAATAACACACATGCAATGACCACTTGTGAGTCCACATGTGTGGTTTGTGGAAAGAACACACATGCAATGACTCTGGTTGACCCATATGTGGTTTGTGGAAAGAACACACATGCAATGACTCTAGTGGTGGATCCATGTGTGGTTTGGGGAAAAGAACACACATGCAATGACTCTAGTGCTAGTTTGTGGTTTTAGTATAAGAACAAACATGCAATGACTCTAGTGGTTGATCCATGTGTGGTTTGTGGAAAGACAACACATGCAATGACTCTGGTTGATCCATATGTGGTTTGTGGAAAGAACACACATGCAATGACCACTGGTGGATCCATGTGTGGTTTGTTGATAAGAACACACATGCAATGACTCTAGTACTGGTTTGTGGTTTTAGTATAAGAACACACATGCAATGACTCTAGTGGTTGATCCATGTGTGGTTTGTGGAAATGAAACACATGCAATGACTCTAGTGGTTGATCCATGTGTGGTTTGTGGAAAGAACACACATGCAATGACCACTGGTGGATCCATGTTGGTTTTAGTATAAGAACACACATGCAATGACTCTAGTGGTTGATCCATGTTTATTTGTGGAAATAACACACATGCAATGACTCTAGTGGTTGATCCATGTGTGGTTTGTGAAAAGAACACACATGCAATGAATCTAGTGTTGGTTTTAGTTTAAGAACACACATGCAATGACTCTAGTGGTTGATCCATGTGTGGTTTGTGGAAATAACACATATACAATGACTCTAGTGGTTGATCCATGTGTGGTTTGTGGAAAAGAACACACATGCAATGACTCTAGTGTTGGTTTGTGGTTTAGTATAAGGACAAACATGCAATGACTCTAGTGGTTGATCCATGTGTGGTTTGTGAAAAGAACACACATGCAATGACTCTAGTGTTGGTTTTAGTATAATAAGAACACACATGCAATGACTCTAGTGGTTGATCCATATGTGGTTTGTGGAAAGAACACACATGCAATGACTCTAGTGGTTGATCCATGTGTGGTTTGTGAAAAGAACACACATGCAATGACTCTAGTGGTTGATCCATATGTGGTTTGTGGAAAGAACACACATGCAATGACTCTAGTGGTTGATCCATGTGTGGTTTGTGGAAAGAACACACATGCAATAAGACGACTGGTGGATCCATGTGTGGTTTGTGGAAAAGAACACACATGCAATGACTCTAGTGCTGGTTTGTGGTTTTAGTATAAGAACAAACATGCAATGACTCTAGTGGTTGATCCATGTGTGGTTTGTGGAAAGAACACACATGCAATGGCTCTGGTTGATCCATATGTGGTTTGTGGAAAGAACACACATGCAATGACTTTAGTGGTTGATCCATGTGTGGTTTGTGAAAAGAAAATACATGCAATGACTCTAGTGTTGGTTTTAGTATAATAAGAACACACGTGCAATGACTCTAGTGGTTGATCCATATGTGGTTTGTGGAAAGAACACACATGCAATGACTCTAGTGGTTGATCCATGTGTGGTTTGTGAAAAGAACACACATGCAATGACTCTAGTGGTTGATCCATATGTGGTTTGTGGAAAGAACACACATGCAATGACTCTAGTGGTTGATCCATGTGTGGTTTGTGGAAATAACACACATGCAATAAGACGACTGGTGGATCCATGTGTGGTTTGTGGAAAAGAACACACATGCAATGACTCTAGTGCTGGTTTGTGGTTTTAGTATAAGAACAAACATGCAATGACTCTAGTGGTTGATCCATGTGTGGTTTGTGGAAAGAATACACATGCAATGACTCTGGTTGATCCATATGTGGTTTGTGGAAAGAACACACATGCAATGACCACTGGTGGATCCATGTGTGGTTTATGGAAAAGAACACACATGCAATGACTCTAGTACTGGTTTGTGGTTTTAGTATAAGAACAAACATGCAATGACTCTAGTACTTGTTTGTGGTTTTAGTATAAGAAGACACATGCAATGACTCTACTGGGTCCACATGTGTGGTTTGTCGAAAGAACACACATGAAATGACTCTGGTTGTTCCATATGGAGTTTGTGGAAAGAACACACATGCAATAAGACGACTGGTGGATCCATGTGTGGTTTGTGGAAAAGAACACACATGCAATGACTCTAGTGTTGGTTTGTGGTTTAGTATAAGGACAAACATGCAATGACTCTAGTGGTTGATCCATGTGTGGTTTGTGGAAAGAACACACATGCAATGGCTCAGGTTGATCCATATGTGGTTTGTGGAAAGAACACACATGCAATGACCCTAGTGGTTGATCCATGTGTGGTTTGTGAAAAGAACACACATGCAATGACTCTAGTGTTGGTTTTAGTATAATAAGAACACACATGCAATGACTCTTGTGGTTGATCCATATGTAGTTTGTGGAAAGAACACACATGCAATGACTCTAGTGGTTGATCCATGTGTGGTTTGTGAAAAGAACACACATGCAATGACTCTAGTGGTTGATCCATATGTGGTTTGTGGAAAGAACACACATGCAATGACTCTAGTGGTTGATCCATGTGTGGTTTGTGGAAAGAACACACATGCAATAAGACGACTGGTGGATCCATGTGTGGTTTGTGGAAAAGAACACACATGCAATGACTCTAGTGCTGGTTTGTGGTTTTAGTATAAGAACAAACATGCAATGACTCTAGTGGTTGATCCAAGTGTGGTTTGTGGAAAGAACACACATGCAATGGCTCTGGTTGATCCATATGTGGTTTGTGGAAAGAACACACATGCAATGACTCTAGTGGTTGATCCATGTGTGGTTTGTGAAAAGAACACACATGCAATGACTCTAGTGTTGGTTTTAGTATAATAAGAACACACATGCAATGACTCTAGTGGTTGATCCATATGTGGTTTGTGGAAAGAACACACATGCAATGACTCTAGTGGTTGATCCATGTGTGGTTTGTGGAAAAGAACACACATGCAATGACTCTAGTGGTTGATCCATATGTGGTTTGTGGAAAGAACACACATGCAATGACTCTAGTGGTTGATCCATGTGTGGTTTGTGGAAATAACACACATGCAATAAGACGACTGGTGGATCCATGTGTGGTTTGTGGAAAAGAACACACATGCAATGACTCTAGTGCTGGTTTGTGGTTTTAGTATAAGAACAAACATGCAATGACTCTAGTGGTTGATCCATGTGTGGTTTGTGGAAAGAACACACATGCAATGACTCTGGTTGATCCATATGTGGTTTGTGGAAAGAACACACATGCAATGACCACTAGTGGATCCATGTGTGGTTTATGGAAAAGAACACACATGCAATGACTCTAGTACTGGTTTGTGGTTTTAGTATAAGAACAAACATGCAATGACTCTAGTCTTGTTTGTGGTTTTAGTATAAGAAGACACATGCAATGACTCTACTGGGTCCACATGTGTGGTTTGTCGAAAGAACACACATGCAATGACTCTGGTTGTTCCATATGAAGTTTGTGGAAAGAACACACATGCAATAAGACGACTGGTGGATCCATGTGTGGTTTGTGGAAAAGAACACACATGCAATGACTCTAGTGTTGGTTTGTGGTTTTAGTATAAGAACAAACATGCAATGACTCTAGTGGTTGATCCATGTGTGGTTTGTGGAAAGAACACACATGCAATGGCTCAGGTTGATCCATATGTGGTTTGTGGAAAGAACACACATGCAATGACCACTGGTGGATCCATGTGTGGTTTGTAGAAAAGAACACACATGCAATGACTATAGTACTGGTTTGTGGTTTTAGTATAAGAACACACATGCAATGACTCTAGTGGTTGATCCATGTGGTTTGTGGAAATAACACACATGCAATGACTCTAGTGGTTGATCCATGTGTGGTTTGTGGAAAGAACACACATGCAATGACCACTGGTGGATCCATGTTGGTTTTAGTATAAGAACACACATGCAATGACTCTAGTGGTTGATCCATGTTTGTTTGTCGGAATAACACACATGCAATGACTCTAGTGGTTGATCCATGTGATGTTTGTGAAAAGAACACACATACAATGACTCTAGTGTTGGTTTTAGTATAAGAACACACATGCAATGACTCTAGTGGTTGATCCATATGTGGTTTGTGGAAAGAACACACATGCAATGAATCCAGTGGTTCATCCATGTGTGGTTTGTGGAAATTAAACACACATGCAATGACTCTAGTGGGTCCATGTGTGTGGTTTGTGGAAAGAACACACATGCAATGACTCTGGTTGATCCATATGTGATTTGTGGAAAGAACACACATGCAATGACTCTAGTGGTGGATCCATGTGTGGTTTGTGGAAAAGAACACACATGCAATGACTCTAGTGCTGGTTTGTGGTTTTAGTATAAGAACAAACATGCAATGACTCTAGTGGTTGATCCATGTGTGGTTTGTGGAAAGAACACACATGCAATGACTCTAGTTGATCCATATGTGGTTTGGAAAGAACACACATGCAATGACCACTGGTGGATCCATGTGTGGTTTGTGGAAAAGAACACACATGCAATGACTCTAGTGCTGGTTTGTGGTTTTAGTATAAGAACAAACATGCAATGACTCTAGTGGTTGCTCCATGTGTGGTTTGTGGAAAGAACACACATGCAATGGCTCTGGTTGATCCATATGTGGTTTGTGGAAAGAACTCACATGCAATGACTCTAGTGGTTGATCCATGTGTGGTTTGTGAAAAGAACACACATGCAATGACTCTAGTGTTGGTTTTAGTATAATAAGAACACACATGCAATGACTCTAGTGGTTGATCCATATGTGGTTTGTGGAAAGAACACACATGCAATGACTCTAGTGGTTGATCCATGTGTGGTTTGTGAAAAGAACACACATGCAATGACTCTAGTGTTGGTTATAGTATAAGAACACACATGCAATGACTCTAGTGGTTGATCCATATGTGGTTTGTGGAAAGAACACACATGCAATGACTCTAGTGGTTGATCCATGTGTGGTTTGTGGTAATAACACACATGCAATAAGACGACTGGTGGATCCATGTGTGGTTTGTGGAAAAGAACACACATGCGATGACTCTAGTGGGTGATCCATATGTGGTTTGTGGAAAGAACACACATGCAATGACTCTAGTGGTTGATCCATGTGTGGTTTGTGGAAAGAACACACATGCAATGACTCTGGTTGATCCATGTGTGGTTTGTGGAAAAGAACACACATGCAATGACTCTAGTGCTGGTTTGTGGTTTTAGTATAAGAACAAACATGCAATGACTCTAGTGGTTGATCCATGTGTGGTTTGTGGAAAGAACACACATGCAATGGCTCTGGTTGATCCATATGTGGTTTGTGGAAAGAACACACATGCAATGACTCTAGTGGTTGATCTATGTGTGGTTTGTGAAAAGAACACACATGCAATGACTCTAGTGTTGGTTTTAGTATAATAAGAACACACGTGCAATGACTCTAGTGGTTGATCCATATGTGGTTTGTGGAAAGAACACACATGCAATGACTCTAGTGGTTGATCCATGTGTGGTTTGTGAAAAGAACACACATGCAATGACTCTAGTGGTTGATCCATATGTGGTTTGTTGAAAGAACACACATGCAATGACTCTAGTGGTTGATCCATATGTGGTTTGTGGAAATAACACACATGCAATAAGACGACTGGTGGATCCATGTGTGGTTTGTGGAAAAGAACACACATGCAATGACTCTAGTGCTGGTTTGTGGTTTTAGTATAAGAACAAACATGCAATGACTCTAGTGGTTGATCCATGTGTGGTTTGTGGAAAGAATACACATGCAATGACTCTGGTTGATCCATATGTGGTTTGTGGAAAGAACACACATGCAATGACCACTGGTGGATCCATGTGTGGTTTATGGAAAAGAACACACATGCAATGACTCTAGTACTGGTTTGTGGTTTTAGTATAAGAACAAACATGCAATGACTCTAGTACTTGTTTGTGGTTTTAGTATAAGAACACACATGCAATGACTCTGGTTGATCCATGTGTGGTTTGTCGAAAGAACACACATGCAATGACTCTGGTTGTTCCATATGTGGTTTGTGGAAAGGACACACATGCAATGACTCTAGTGGTTGATCCATGTGTGGTTTGTGGAAAGAACACACATGCAATGACACCAGTTGGATCCATGTGTGGTTTGTGGAAAAGAACACACATGCAATGACTCTAGTGTTGGTTTGTGGTTTTAGTATAAGAACAAACATGCAATGACTCTAGTGGTTGATCCATGTGTGGTTTGTGGAAAGAACACACATGCAATGGCTCAGGTTGATCCATATGTGGTTTGTGGAAAGAACACACATGCAATGACCACTGGTGGATCCATGTGTGGTTTGTAGAAAAGAACACACATGCAATGACTATAGTACTGGTTTGTGGTTTTAGTATAAGAACACACATGCAAGGACTCTAGTGGTCGATCCATGTGTGGTTTGTGGAAATAACACACATGCAATGACTCTAGTGGTTGATCCATGTGTGGTTTGTGGAAAGAACACACATGCAATGACAACTGGTGGATCCATGTTGGTTTTAGTATAAGAACACACATGCAATGACTCTAGTGTTTGATCCATGTTTGTTTGTGGGAATAACACACATGCAATGACTCTAGTGGTTGATCCATGTGTGGTTTGTGAAAAGAACACACATACAATGACTCTAGTGTTGGTTTTAGTATAAGAACACACATGCAATGACTCTAGTGGTTGATCCATATGTGGTTTGTGGAAAGAACACACATGCAGTGACTCTAGTGGTTGATCCATGTGCGGTTTGTGGAAATAACACACATGCAATGACCACTGGTGGGTCCACATGTGTGGTTTGTGGAAAGAACACACATGCAATGACTCTGGTTGATCCATATGTGGTTTGTGGAAAGGACACACATGCAATGACTCTAGTGGTGGATCCATGTGTGGTTTGTGGAAAAGAACACACATGCAATGACTCTAGTGCTGGTTTATGGTTTTAGTATAAGAACAAACATGCAATGACTCTAGTGGTTGATCCATGTGTGGTTTGTGGAAAGAACACACATGCAATGACTCTGGTTGATCCATATGTGGTTTGTGGAAAGAACACACTTGCAATGACCACTGGTGGATCCATGTGTGGTTTGTGGAAAAGAACACACATGCAATGACTCTAGTGCTGGTTTGTGGTTTTAGTATAAGAACGAAAATGCAATGACTCTAGTGGTTGATCCATGTGTGGTTTGTGGAAAGAACACACATGCAATGGCTCTGGTTGATCCATATGTGGTTTGTGGAAAGAACTCACATGCAATGACTCTAGTGGTTGATCCATGTGTGGTTTGTGAAAAGAACACACATGCAATGACTCTAGTGTTGGTTTTAGTATAATAAGAACACACATGCAATGACTCTAGTGGTTGATCCATATGTGGTTTGTGGAAAGAACACACATGCAATGACTCTAGTGGTTGATCCATGTGTGGTTTGTGAAAAGAACACACATGCAATGACTCTAGTGTTGGTTATAGTATAAGAACACACATGCAATGACTCTAGTGGTTGATCCATATGTGGTTTGTGGAAAGAACACACATGCAATGACTCTAGTGGTTGATCCATGTGTGGTTTGTGGTAATAACACACATGCAATAAGACGACTGGTGGATCCATGTGTGGTTTGTGGAAAAGAACACACATGCAATGACTCTAGTGGTTGATCCATATGTGGTTTGTGGAAAGAACACACATGCAATGACTCTAGTGGTTGATCCATGTGTGGTTTGTGGAAAGAACACACATGCAATAAGACGACTGGTGGATCCATGTGTGGTTTGTGGAAAAGAACACACATGCAATGACTCTAGTGCTAGTTTGTGGTTTTAGTATAAGAACAAACATGCAATGACTCTAGTGGTTGATCCATGTGTGGTTTGTGGAAAGAACACACATGCAATGGCTCTGGTTGATCCATATGTGGTTTGTGGAAAGAACACACATGCAATGACTCTAGTGGTTGATCCATGTGTGGTTTGTGAAAAGAACACACATGCAATGACTCTAGTGTTGGTTTTAGTATAATAAGAACACACATGCAATGACTCTAGTGGTTGATCCATATGTGGTTTGTGGAAAGAACACACATGCAATGACTCTAGTGGTTGATCCATGTGTGGTTTGTGAAAAGAACACACATGCAATGACTCTAGTGGTTGATCCATATGTGGTTTGTGGAAAGAACACACATGCAATGACTCTTGTGGTTGATCCATGTGTGGTTTGTGGAAATAACACACATGCAATAAGACGACTGGTGGATCCATGTGTGGTTTGTGGAAAAGAACACACATGCAATGACTCTAGTGCTGGTTTGTGGTTTTAGTATAAGAACAAACATGCAATGACTCTAGTGGTTGATCCATGTGTGGTTTGTGGAAAGAACACACATGCAATGACTCTGGTTGATCCATATGTGGTTTGTGGAAAGAACACACATGCAATGACCACTGGTGGATCCATGTGTGGTTTATGGAAAAGAACACACATGCAATGACTCTAGTACTGGTTTGTGGTTTTAGTATAAGAACAAACATGCAATGACTCTAGTACTTGTTTGTGGTTTTAGTATAAGAACACACATGCAATGACTCTACTGGGTCCACATGTGTGGTTTGTCGAAAGAACACACATGCAATGACTCTGGTTGTTCCATATGAAGTTTGTGGAAAGAACACACATGCAATAAGACGACTGGTGGATCCATGTGTGGTTTGTGGAAAAGAACACACATGCAATGACTCTAGTGTTGGTTTGTGGTTTTAGTATAAGAACAAACATGCAATGACTCTAGTGGTTGATCCATGTGTGGTTTGTGGAAAGAACACACATGCAATGGCTCAGGTTGATCCATATGTGGTTTGTGGAAAAGAACACACATGCAATGACCACTGGTGGATCCATGTGTGGTTTGTAGAAAAGAACACACATGCAATGACTATAGTACTGGTTTGTGGTTTTAGTATAAGAACACACATGCAAGGACTCTAGTGGTCGATCCATGTGTGGTTTGTGGAAATAACACACATGCAATGACTCTAGTGGTTGATCCATGTGTGGTTTGTGGAAAGAACACACATGCAATGACCACTGGTGGATCCATGTTGGTTTTAGTATAAGAACACACATGCAATGACTCTAGTGGTTGATCCATGTTTGTTTGTGGAAATAACACACATGCAATGACTCTAATGGTTGATCCATGTGTGGTTTGTGAAAAGAACAAAATGCAATGACTCTAGTGTTGGTTTTAGTATAAGAACACACATGCAATGACTCTAGTGGTTGATCCATATGTGGTTTGTGGGAAAAAAACATGCAATGACTCTAGTGGTTGATCCATGTGTGGTTTGTGGAAATAACACACATGCAATGACCACTGGTGGGTCCAAATGTGTGGTTTGTGGAAAGAACACACATGCAATGACTCTGGTTGATCCATATGTGGTTTGTGGAAATAACACACATGCAATGACTCTAGTGGATCCATGTGTGGTTTCTGGAAAAGAACACACATGCAATGACTCTAGTGCTGGTTTGTGGTTTTAGTATAAGAACAAACATGCAATGACTCTAGTGGTTGATCCATGTGTGGTTTGTGGAAAGAACACACATGCAATGACTCTGGTTGATCCATATCTGGTTTGTGGAAAGAACACACATGCAATGACCACTGTTGGATCCATGTGTGGTTTGTGGAAAAGAACACACATGCAATGACTCTAGTGCTGGTTTGTGGTTTTAGTATAAGAACGAACATGCAATGACTCTAGTGGTTGATCCATGTGTGGTTTGTGGAAAGAACACACATGCAATGACTCTAGTGGTTGATCCATATGTGGTTTGTGGAAAGAACACACATGCAATGACTCTAGTGGTTGATCCATGTGTGGTTTGTGAAAAGAACACACATGCAATGACTCTAGTGTTGGTTTTAGTATAAGAACACACCTGCAATGACTCTATTGGTTGATCCATGTGTTGTTTGTGGAAATAACACAGATGCAATGACTCTACTGGTTGATCCATGTGTGGTTTGTGGAAATAACACACATGCAATGACACTGGTGGATCCATGTGTGGTTTGTGTATTAGAACACACATGCAATGACTCTAGTGGTTGATCCATATGTGGTTTGTGGAAAGAACACACATGCAATGACTCTAGTGGTTGATCCATGTGTGGTTTGTGGAAAGAACACACATGCAATGACTCTAGTGGATCCATGTGTGGTTTGTGGAAAAGAACACACATGCAATGACTCTAGTGGTTGATCCATATGTGGTTTGTGGAAAGAACACACATGCAATGACTCTAGTGGTTGATCCATGTGGTTTGTGGAAAGAACACACATGCAATAAGACTTGGTGGATCCATGTGTGGTTTGTGGAAAAGAACACACATGCAATGACTCTAGTGCTGGTTTGTGGTTTTAGTATAAGAACAAACATGCAATGACTCTAGTGGTTGATCCATGTGTGGTTTGTGGAAAGAACACACATGCAATGACTCTGGTTGATCCATATGTGGTTTGTGGAAAGAACACACATGCAATGACTCTAGTGGTTGATCCATGTGTGGTTTGTGAAAAGAACACACATGCAATGACTCTAGTGTTGGTTTTAGTATAATAAGAACACACATGCAATGACTCTAGTGGTTGATCCATATGTGGTTTGTGGAAAGAACACACATGCAATGACTCTAGTGGTTGATCCGTGTGGTTTGTGAAAAGAACACACATGCAATGACTCTAGTGGTTGATCCATGTGTGGTTTGTGGAAAGAACACACATGCAATGACTTAGTGGTTGATCCATGTGGTTTGTGGAAATAACACACATGCAATAAGACTCTAGTGGATCCATGTGTGGTTTGTGGAAAAGAACACACATGCAATGACTCTAGTGCTGGTTTGTGGTTTTAGTATAAGAACAAACATGCAATGACTCTAGTGGTTGATCCATGTGTGGTTTGTGGAAAGAACACACATGCAATGACTCTGGTTGATCCATATGTGGTTTGTGGAAAGAACACACATGCAATGACCATAGGTGGATCCATGTGGTTTGTGGAAAATAACACACATGCAATGACTCTAGTACTGGTTTGTGGTTTTAGTATAAGAACAAACATGCAATGACTCTAGTTCTGGTTTGTGGTTTTAGTATAAGAACACACATGCAATGACTCTAGTGGTTGATCCATGTGTGGTTTGTGGAAAGAACACACATGCAATGACTCTGGTTGATCCATATGTGGTTTGTGGATAGAACACACATGCAATGACTCTAGTGGATCCATGTGTGGTTTGTGGAAAAGAACACACATGCAATGACTCTAGTGTTGGTTTGTGGTTTTAGTATAAGAACAAACATGCAATGACTCTAGTGGTTGATCCATGTGTGGTTTGTGGAAAGAACACACATGCAATGACTCTAGTGGTTGATCCATGTGTGGTTTGTGGAAAGAACACACATGCAATGACCACTGGTGGATCCATGTGTGGTTTGTAGAAAAGAACACACATGCAATGACTCTAGTACTGATTTGTGGTTTTAGTATAAGAACACACATGCAATGACTCTAGTGGTTGATCCATGTGTGGTTTGTGGAAAAGAACACACATGCAATGACTCTAGTGGTTGATCCATGTTTGTTTGTGGAAATAACACACATGCAATGACCACTGGTGGATCCATGTTGGTTTTAGTATAAGAACACACATGAAATGACTCTAGTGGTTGATCCATGTGTGATTTGGTGAAATAACACACATGCAATGACTCTAGTGGTTGATCCATGTGTGGTTTGTGAAAAGAACACACATGCAATGACTCTAGTGTTGGTTTTAGTATAAGAACACACATGCAATGACTCTAGTGGTTGATCCATATGTGGTTTGTGGAAAGAACACACATGCAATGACTCTAGTGGTTGATCCATGTGGTTTGGAAATAACACACATGCAATGACTCTAGTGGTGGTCCATGTGTGGTTTGTGGAAAGAACACACATGCAATGACTCTGGTTGATCCATGTGTGGTTTGTGGAAAGAACACACATGCAATGACTCTAGTGGTGGATCCATGTGTGGTTTGTGGAAAAGAACACACATGCAATGACTCTAGTGCTGGTTTATGGTTTTAGTATAAGAACAAACATGCAATGACTCTAGTGGTTGATCCATGTGTGGTTTGTGGAAAGAACACACATGCAATGACTCTGGTTGATCCATATGTGGTTTGTGGAAAGAACACACATGCAATGACCACTGGTGGATCCATGTGTGGTTTGTGGAAAAGAACACACATGCAATGACTCTAGTGCTGGTTTGTGGTTTTAGTATAAGAACAAACATGCAATGACTCTAGTGGTTGATCCATGTGTGGTTTGTGGAAAGAACACACATGCAATGACTCTAGTTGATCCATATGTGGTTTGTGGAAAGAACACACATGCAATGACCACTGGTGATCCATGTGTGGTTTGTGAAAGAACACACATGCAATGACTCTAGTACTGGTTTGTGGTTTTAGTATAAGAACAAACATGCAATGACTCTAGTGGTTGATCCATGTGTGGTTTGTGGAAAGAACACACATGCAATGACTCTGGTTGATCCATATGTGGTTTGTGGAAAGCACACACATGCAATGACCAGGTGGATCCATGTTGGTTTTAGTATAAGAACACACATGCAATGACTCTAGTGGTTGATCCATGTTTGTTTGTGGAAATTACACACATGCAATGACTCTAGTGGTTGATCCATGTGGTTTGTGAAAAGAACACACATGCAATGACTCTAGTGTTGGTTTTAGTATAAGAACACACATGCAATGACTCTAGTGGTTGATCCATATGTGGTTTGTGGAAAGAACACACATGCAATGACTCTAGTGGTTGATCCATGTGTGGTTTGTGGAAATAACACACATGCAATAACTATTAGTGGGTCCACATGTGTGGTTTATGGAAAGAACACAAATGCAATGACTCTAGTTGATCCATATGTGGTTTGTGGAAAGAACACACATGCAATGACTCTAGTGGTGAATCCATGTGTGGTTTGTGGAAAAGAACACACATACAATGACTCTAGTGCTGGTTTGTGGTTTTAGTATAAGAACAAACATGCAATGACTCTAGTGGTTGATCCATGTGTGGTTTGTGGAAAGAACACACATGCAATGACTCTGGTTGATCCATATGTGGTTTGTGGAAAGAACACACATGCAATGACCACTGGTGGATCCATGTGTGGTTTGTGGAAAAGAACACACATGCAATGACTCTAGTGCTGGTTTGTGGTTTTAGTATAAGAACAAACATGCAATGACTCTAGTGGTTGATCCATGTGTGTTTTGTGGAAAGAACACACATGCAATGACTCTAGTTGATCCATATGTGGTTTGTGGAAAGAACACACATGCAATGACTCTAGTGGTTGATCCATTTGTGGTTTGTGTAAAGAACACACATGCAATGACTCTAGTGTTGGTTTTAGTATATAAGAACACACGTGCAATGACTCTAGTGGTTGTTCCATGTGGCTTGCGGAAAGAACACACATGCAATGACTCTAGTGGTTGATCCATGTGTGGTTTGTGAAAAGAACACACATGCAATGACTCTAGTGTTGGTTTGAGTATAAGAACACACATGCAATGACTCTAGTGGTTGATCCATGTGTGGTTTGTGGAAAGAACACACATGCAATGACTCTAGTGGTTGATCCATGTGTGGTTTGTGAAAAGAACACACATGCAATGACTCTGGTTGATCCATGTGTGGTTTGTGGAAAGAACAAACATGCAATGACTCTAGTGGTTTATCCATGTGTGGTTTGTGGAAAGAACACACATACAATGACTCTAGTGGTGATCCATGTGTGGTTTGTGGAAAGAACACACATGCAATGACCACTGGTGGATCTATGTGTGGTTTGTGGAAAAGAACAGACATGCAATGACTCTAGTGCTGGTTTGTGGTTTTAGTATAAGAACAAACATGCAATGACTCTAGTGGTTGATCCATGTGTGGTTTGTGGAAAGAACACACATGCAATGACTCTGCTGATCCATGTGTGGTTTGTGGAAAGAACACACATGCAATGACCTCTGGTGGTTCCATGTGTGGTTTGTGGAAAAGAACACACATGCAATGACTCTAGTACTGGTTTGTGGTTTTAGTATAAGAACAAACATGCAATGACTCTAGTGGTTGATCCATGTGTGGTTTGTGGAAATAACACACATGCAATGACTCTAGTGGTTGATCCATGTGTGGTTTGTGGAAAGAACACACATGCAATGACTCTAGTGGGATCCATGTGGTTTGTGAAAGAACACACATGCAATGACGGTCGTTGATCCAAAAGTGGTTTGTGGAAATGAACACACAGGCAATGACTCTGGTGGATCCATGTGTGGTTTGTGGAAAAGAACACACATGCAATGACTCTAGTGTTGGTTTGTGGTTTTAGTATAAGAACAAACATGCAATGACTCTAGTGGTTGATCCATGTGTGGTTTGGAAAGAACACACATGCAATGACTCAGTGGTTGATCCATATGTGGTTTTTGGAAAGAACACACATGCAATGACTCTAGTGGTTGATCCATGTGGTTTGTGGAAAGAACACACATGCAATGACTCTAGTGCTTGGTTTTAGTATAAGAACACACCTGCAATGACTCTAGTGGTTTATCCATGTGTGGTTTGTGGAAAGAGCACACATGCAATGACTCTATGGTTGATCCATGTGTGGTTTGTGGAAAGAACACACATGCAATGACTCTGGATCCATGTGGTTTTAGTATAAGAACACACATGAATGACTCTAGTGGTTGATCAATATTTGGTTTGTGGAAAGAACACACATGCAATGACTCTAGTGGTTGATCCATATGTGGTTTGTGGAAAGAACACACATGTAATGACCACTGGTGGATCCATGTTGGTATATGTAAAGAACACACATGCAATGACTGTAGTTCTGGATTGTGGTTTTAGTATAAGAACACATGCAATGACTCTAGTGGTTGGTACATGTGTGGTTTGTGGAAAGAACACACATGCAATGACTCTAGTGGTTGATCCATATGTGGTTTGTGGAAAGAACACGCATGCAATGACCACTGGTGGATCCATGTGGGATTTGTGGACAAGAACCCACAAGCAATGACTCTAGTGTTGGTTTGTGGTTTAGTATAACAAACATGCAATGACTCTAGTGGTTGATCCATGTGTGGTTTGTGGAAAGAACACACATGCGATGACTCTAGTGGTTGATCCATATGTGGTTTGTGGAAAGAACACACATGCACTGACCTAGTGGTTGATCCATGTGTGGTTTGTGAAAAGAACACACATGCAATGACTCTAGTGTTGGTTTTAGTATAAGAACACATGCAATGACTCTAGTGGTTGATCCATGTGTGGTTTGTGGAAAGAACACACATGCAATGACTCTAGTGGTTGATCCATGTGGTTTGTGGAAAGAACACACATGCAATGACCTAGTGGTGGATCCATGTGTGGTTTGTGAAAGAACAAACATGTAATGACTCTAGTGTTGGCTTGTGGTTTTAGTATAAGAACACAGATGCAATGATTCTAGTGGTTGATCCATGTGTAGTTTGTGGAAAGAACAGACATGCAATGACTCTGGTGGTTGATCCATATGTGGTTTGTGGAAAGAACACACATGCAATGACCTGGTGGATCCATGTGTGGTTTGTGGAAAAGAACACACATGCAATGACTCTAGTGGTTGATCCATGTTTGTTTGTGGAAAGAACACACATGCAATGACTCTAGTGCTGGTTTGTGGTTTTAGTATAAGAACAAACATACAATGACTCTAGTGGTTGATCCATGTGTGGTTTGTGGAAAGAACACACATGCAATGACTCTGGTTGATCCATATGTGGTTTGTGGAATGAACACACATGCAATGACCACTGGTGGATCCATGTGTGGTTTGTGGAAATAACACACATGCAATGACTCGAGTGCTGGATCCATGTGGTTTGTATAAGAACACACATGCAATGACTTAGTGGTTGATCCATGTGGTTTGTGAAAAGAACACACATGCAATGACTCTAGTGTTGGTTTTAGTATAAGAACACACATGCAATGACTCTAGTGCTGGTTTGTGGTTTTAGTATAAGAACAAACATGCAATGACTCTAGTGGTTGATCCATGTGTGGTTTGTGGAAAGAACACACATGCAATGACTCTGGTTGATCCATATGTGGTTTGTGGAAAGAACACACATGCAATGACCACTGGTGGATCCAAGTGTGGTTTGTGGAAAAGAACACACATGCAATGACTCTAGTGCTGGTTTGTGGTTTTAGTATAAGAACACACATGCAATGACTCTAGTGGTTGATCCATGTGTGGTTTGTGGAAAGAACACACATGCAATGACTCTAGTGTTGGTTTTAGTATAAGAACACACATGCAATGACTCTAGTGGTTGATCCATATGTGGTTTGTGGAAAGAACACACATGCAATGACTCTAGTGGTTGATCCATGTGTGGTTTGTGAAAATAACACACATGCAATGACTCTAGTGTTGGTTTTAGTATAAGAACACACATGCAATGACTCTAGTGGTTGATCCATGTGTGGTTTGTGGAAAGAACACACATGCAATGACTCTGGTTGATCCATATGTGGTTTGTGGAAAGAACAGACATGCAATGACTCTAGTGGTTGATCCATGTTTGTTTGTGGAAATAACACACATGCAATGACTCTAGTGGTTGATCCATGTGTGGTTTGTGAAAAGAACACACATGCAATGACTCTAGTGTTGGTTTTAGTATAATAAGAACACACATGCAATGACTCTAGTGGTTGATCCATATGTGGTTTGTGGAAAGAACACACATGCAATGACTCTAGTGGTTGATCCATGTGTGGTTTGTGGAAATAACACACATGCAATGACCACTGGTGGATCCATGTGTGGTTTGTGGAAAAGAACACACATGCAATGACTCTAGTGCTGGTTTGTGGTTTTAGTATAAGAACACACATGCAATGACTCTAGTGGTTGATCCATGTGTGGTTTGTAGAAAGAACAAACATGCAATGACTCTAGTGGTTGATCCATGTGTGGTTTGTGGAAAGAACACACATGCAGTGACTCTGGTTGATCCATATGTGGTTTGTGGAAAGTACACACATGCAATGACTCTAGTACTGGTTTGTGGTTTAGTATAAGAACACATATGCAATGACTCTAGTGGTTGATCCATGAATGGTTTGTGGAAATAACACACATGCAATGACTCTAGTGGTTGATCCATGTGTGGTTTGTGGAAAGAACACACATGCAATGACTCTAGTGGTTGTTCCATATGTGGTTTGTGGAAAGAACACACATGCAATGACTCTAGTGGATCCATGTGTGGTTTGTGAAAAGAACACACATGCAATGACTCTAGTGCTGGTTTGTGGTTTTAGTATAAGAACAAACATGCAATGACTCTAGTGGTTGATCCATGTGTGGTTTGTGGAAAGAACACATGCAATGACTCTGGTTGATCCATATGTGGTTTGTGGAAAGAACACACATGCAATGACTCTAGTGGTTGATCCATGTGTGGTTTGTGGAAAAGAACACACATGCAATGACTCTAGTGTTGGTTTTAGTATAAGAACACACATGCAATGACTCTAGTGGTTGATCCATGTGTGGTTTGTGGAAAGAACACACATGCAATGACTCTAGTGGTTGATCCATGTGTGGTTTGTGGAAATAACACACATGCAATGAGTCTAGTGGATCCATGTGTGGTTTGTGGAAAAGAACACACATGCAATGACTCTAGTACTAGTTTGTGGTGTTAGTATAAGAACACACATGCAATGACTCTAGTGGTTGATCCATGTGTGGTTTGTGGAAAAGAACACACATGCAATGACTCTAGTGTTGGTTTTAGTATAAGAACAAACATGCAATGACTCTAGTGGTTGATCCATGTGTGGTTTGTGGAAAGAACACACATGCAATGACTGGTTGATCCATGTGTGGTTTGTGGAAAGAACACACATGCAATGACTCTAGTGGTGGATCCATGTGTGGTTTGTGGAAAAGAACACACATGCAATGACTCTAGTACTGGTTTGTGGTTTTAGTATAAGAACACACATGCAATGACTCTAGTGGTTGATCCATGTGTGGTTTGTGGAAAGAACACACATGCAATGACTAGTGGTTGATCCATATGTGGTTTGTGGAAAGAACACACATGCAATGACCACCGTGGATCCATGTGTGGTTTTAGTATAAGAACACACATGCAATGACTCTAGTGGTTGATCCATGTTTGTTTGTGGAAATAACACACATGCAATGACTCTAGTGGTTGATCCATGTGTGGTTTGTGAAAAGAACACACATGCAATGACTCTAGTGTTGGTTTTAGTATAAGAACACACATGCAATGACTCTAGTGGTTGATCCATATGTGGTTTGTGGAAAGAACACACATGCAATGACTCTAGTGGTTGATCCATGTGTGGTTTGTGGAAAGAACACACATGCAATGACTCTAGTTGATCCATATGTGGTTTGTGGAAAGAACACATGCAATGACCTAGTGGAGCCATGTGTGGTTTGTGGAAAGAACACACATGCAATGAATCTAGTGCTGGTTTGTGGTTTTAGTATAAGAACACACATGCAATGACTCTAGTGGTTGATCCATGTGTGGTTTGTGGAAAGAACACACATGCAATGACCAATGGTGGATCCAGTTGTGGGTAGTGGACAAGAACACACATGCAATGACTCTCGTGGTTGATCCATGTGGTTTGTGGAAATAACACACATGCAATGACTCTAGTGGTTGATCCATGTGTGGTTTTGAAAAGAACACACATGCAATGAGTCTAGTGTTGGTTTTAGTATAAGAACAAACATGCAATGAATCTAGTGGTTGATCCATGTGGTTTGTGGAAAGAACACACATGCAATGACTCTAGTTGATCCATATGTGGTTTGTGGAAAGAACACCTATGGAATGACTCTAGTGGTGGATCCATGTTTGGTTTGTGGAAAAGAACACACATGCAATGACTCTAGTGGTTCATCCATGTTTATTTGTGGAAATAACACACATGCAATGACTCTGGTTGTTTCATATTTGGTTTGTGGAAAGAACACACATGCAATGACTCTAGTGGTTGATCCATGTGTGGTTTGTGGAAAGAACACACATGCAATGACTCTAGTGCTGGATCCATGTGGTTTGTGGAAAGAACACACATGCAATGACTCTAGTGGTTGATCCATGTGGTTTGTGGAAAGAACACACATGCAATGACCAGTGGTGGATCCATGTTTGTTTGTTGTAAAGAACACACATGCAATGACTCTAGTGGTTGATCCATGTTTGTTTGGAAATAACACACATGCAATGACTCTAGTGGTAGATCCATGTGGTTTGTGGCAAAGAACACACATGCAATGACTCTAGTGTTGGTTTTAGTATAAGAACAAACTTGCAATGACTCTAGTGGTTGATCCATGTGTGGTTTGTGGAAAGAACACATATGCAATGACTCTAGTGGATGATCCATGTGGTTTGTGGAAATAACACACATGCAATGACTCTTGGTGATCCATATGTGGTTTGTGGAAAGAACACACATGCAATGACCACTGGTGGATCCATGTGTGGTTTGTGGAAGAGAACACACATGCAATGACTCTAGTGCTGGTTTGTGGTTTGAGTATAAGAACAAACATTCAATGACTCTAGTGGTTGATCCACTTGTGGTTTGTGGAAAGAACCCACATGCAATGACCACTGGTTGATCCATGTGTGGTTTGTGGAAAGAACACACATGCAATGACCACTGGTGGATCCATGTATGGTTTGTGGAAAAGAACACACATGCAATGAATCTAGTGCTGGTTTATGGTTTTAGTATAAGAACACACATGCAATGACTCTAGTGGTTGATCCATGTGTGGTTTGTGGAAATAACACACATGTAATGACTCTAGTGGTTGATCCATGTGGTTTGAAAGAACACACATGCAATGACCATTGGTGGATCCATGTGGTTTTAGTATAAGAACACACATGCAATGACTCTAGTGGTTTGTGGTTTTAGTATAAGAACACACATGCAATGACTATAGTGGTTGATCCATGTTTGTTTGGGGAAATAACACATGCAATGACTCTAGTGGTTGATCCATGTGTGGTTTGTGAAAAGAACACACATGCAATGACTCTAGTGTTGGTTTTAGTATAAGAACACACATGCAATGACTCTAGTGGTTGATCCATGTGTGGTTTGTGGAAAGAACACACATGCAATGACTCTGGTTGATCCATATGTGGTTTGTGGAAAGAACACACATGCAATGACTCTAGTGGTGGATCCATGTGTGGTTTGTGGAAAAGAACACACATGCAATGACTCTAGTACTGGTTTGTGGTTTTAGTATAAGAACACACATGCAATGACTCTAGTGGTTGATCCATGTTGGTTTGTGGAAAGAACACACATGCAATGACTAGTGGTTGATCCATATGTGCTTTGTGGAAAGAACATACATGCAATGACCACTGGTGGATCCATGTTGGTTTTAGTATAAGAACACACATGCAATGACTCTAGTGGTTGATCCATGTTTGTTTGTGGAAATAACACACATGCAATGACTCTAGTGGTTGATCCATGTGTGGTTTGTGAAAAGAACACACATGCAATGACTCTAGTGTTGGTTTTAGTATAAGAACACACATGCAATGACTCTAGTGGTTGATCCATATGTGGTTTGTGGAAATAACACACATGCAATGACTCTAGTGGTTGATCCATGTGTGGTTTGTGGAAAGAAGACACATTCAATGACTCTAGTAGTTGATCCATGTGTGGTTTGTGGAAAGAACACACATGAAATGACTCTGTTTGATCCATATGTGGTTTGTGGAAAGAACACACATGAAATGAGTCTAGTGGATCCATGTGTGGTTTGTAGAAAAGAACACACATGCAATGACTCTAGTGCTGGTTTGTGGTTTGAGTATAAGAACAAACATGCAATGGCTCTAGTGGTTGATCCATGTGGTTTGTGGAAAGAACACACATGCAATGACTCTAGTACTGGTTGGATGTTTTAGTATAAGAACACACATGCAATGACTCAAGTGGTTAATCCATGTGTGGTTTTTGGAAATAACACACATGCAATGACTCTAGTGGTTGATCCATGTGTGGTTTGTGAAAAGAACACACATGCAATGACTCTAGTGTTGGTTTTAGTATAAGAACACACATGCAATGACTCCAGTGGTTGATCCATGTTTGTTTGTGGAAATAACACACATGCAATGACTCTAGTGGTTGATCCATGTGTGGTTTATGAAAAGAACACACATGCAATGACTCTGGTTGATCCATATGTGGTTTGTGGAAAGAACACACATGCAATGACCACTGGTGGAGCCATGTGTGGATTGTGGAAAGAACACATGCAATGACTCTAGTGCTGGTTTGTGGTTTTAGTATAAGAACACACATGCAATGACTCTAGTGGTTGATCCATGTGTGGTTTGTGGAAAGAACACACATGCAATGACCACTGGTGGATCCATGTTGGTTTTATTATAAGAACACACATGCAATGACTCTAGTGGTTGATCCATGTTTGTTTGTGGAAATAACACACATGCAATGACTCTAGTGGTTGATCCATGTGTGGTTTGTGAAAAGAACACACATGCAATGACTCTAGTGTTGGTTTTAGTATAAGAACACACATGCAATGACTCTAGTGGTTGATCCATGTGTGGTTTATGGAAAGAACATACATGCAATGACTCTGGTTGATCCATATGTGGTTTGTGGAAAGAACACACATACAATGACTCTAGTGGTGGATCCATGTGTGGTTTGTGGAAAAGAACACACATGCAATGACTCTAGTGGTTGATCCATGTTTGTTTGTGGAAATAACACACATGCAATGACTCTGGTTGATCCATATGTGGTCTGTGGAAAGAACACACATGTAATGACCACTAGTGGATCCATGTGTGGTTTGTGGAAAAGAACACACATGCAATGACTCTAGTGCTGGTTTGTGGTTTTAGTATAAGAACACACATGCAATAACTCTAGTGGTTGATCCATATGTGGTTTGTGGAAAGAACACACATGCAATGACCACTGGTGGATCCATGTTGGTTTTATTATAAGAACACACATGCAATGACTCTAGTGGTTGATCCATGTTTGTTTGTGGAAATAACACACATGCAATGACTCTAATGGTTGATCCATATGTGGTTTGTGAAAAGAACACACATGCAAACACTCTAGTGTTGGTTTTAGTATAAGAACAAACATGCAATGACTCTAGTGGTTGATTCATGTGTGGTTTGTGGAAAGAACACATATGCAATGACTAGTGGATGATCCATGTGTGGTTTGTGGAAATAACACACATGCAATGACTCTGGTTGATCCATATGTGGTTTGTGGAAAGAACACACATGCAATGACCACTGGTGGATCCATGTGTGGTTTGTGGAAAAGAACACACATGCAATGACTCTAGTGCTGATTTGTGGTTTGAGTATAAGAACAAACATGCAATGGCTCTAGTGGTTGATCCATGTGTGGTTTGTGGAAAGAACACACATGCAATGACTCTGGTTGATCCATATGTGGTTTGTGGAAAGAACACACATGCAATGACCACTGGTGGATCCATATGTGGTTTGTGGAAAAGAACACACATGCAATGACTCTAGTACTGGTTTGTGGTTTTAGTACAAGAACACACATGCAATGACTCTAGTGGTTGAGCCATGTGTGGTTTGTGGAAATAACACACATGCAATGACTCTAGTGGTTGATCCATGTGTGGTCTGTGCACACGCAATGACCACTGGTGGATCCATGCTGGTTTTAGTATACGAACACACATGCAATGACTCTAGTACCGGTTTGTGGTTTTAGTATAACAACACATGCAATGACTATAGTGGTTGATCCATGTTTGTTTGTGGAAATAACACACATGCAATGACTCTAGTGGTTGATCCATGTGTGGTTGGTGAAAAGAACACAGATGCAATGACTATAGTGTTGGTTTTAGTATAAGAACACACATGCAATGACTCTAGTGGTTGATCCATGTGTGGTTTGTGGAAATAACACACATGCAATGACTCTGGTTGATCCATATGTGGTTTGTGGAAAGAACACACATGCAATGACCACTGGTGGATCCATGTGTGGTTTGTGGAAAAGAACACACATGCAATGACTCTAGTGCTGATTTGTGGTTTGAGTATAAGAACAAACATGCAATGGCTCTAGTGGTTGATCCATGTGTGGTTTGTGGAAAGAACACACATGCAATGACTCTGGTTGATCCATATGTGGTTTGTGGAAAGAACACACATGCAATGACCACTGGTGGATCCATATGTGGTTTGTGGAAAAGAACACACATGCAATGAATCTAGTACTGGTTTGTGGTTTTAGTATAACAACACACATGCAATGACTCTAGTGGTTGAGCCATGTGTGGTTTGTGGAAATAACACACATGCAATGACTCTAGTGGTTGATACATGTGTTTTGTGAAACACACATGCCATGACCATTGTTGGATCAATTTTGGTTTTAGTATACGAACACACATGCAATGACTCTAGTACCGGTTTGTGGTTTTAGTATAAGAACACGCATGCAATGACTATAGTGGTTGATCCATGTTTGTTTGTGGAAATAACACACATGCAATGACTCTAGTGGTTGATCCATGTGTGGTTTGTGAAAAGAACACACATGCAATGACTCTAGTGTTGGTTTTAGTATAAGAACACACATGCAATGACTCTAGTGGTTGATCCATGTGTGGTTTGTGGAAAGAACACACATGCAATGACTCTGTTTGATCCATATGTGGTTTGTGGAAAGAACACACTGCAATGACTCTAGTGGTGGATCCATGTGTGGTTTGTGGAAAAGAACACACATGCAATGACTCTAGTACTAGTTTGTCGTTTTAGTATAAGAACACACATGCAATGACTCTAGTGGTTGATCCATGTTGGTTTGTGGAAAGAACACACATGCAATGACTAGTGGTTGATCCATATGTGGTTTGTGGAAAGAACATACATGCAATGACCACTGGTGGATCCATGTTGGTTTTAGTATAAGAACACACATGCAATGACTCTAGTGGTTGATCCATGTTTGTTTGTGCAAATAACACACATGCAATGACTCTAGTGGTTGATCCATGTGTGGTTTGTGAAAAGAACACACATGCAATGACTCTAGTGTTGGTTTTAGTATAAGAACACACATGCAATGACTCTAGTGGTTGATCCATGTGTGGTTTGTGGAAAGAACACACATGCAATGACTCTAGTGGTTGATCCATGTGTGGTTTGTGGAAATAACACACATGCAATGACTCTAGTGGTTGATCCATGTGTGGTTTGTGAAAAGAACACACATGCAATGACTCTAGTGTTGGTTTTAGTATAAGAACACACATGCAATGACTCCAGTGGTTAATCCATGTGTGGTTTTTGGAAATAACACCTATGCAATGACTCTAGTGGTTGATCCATGTGTGGTTTGTGGAAAGAACACACATGCAATGACTCTGGTTGATCCATATGTGGTTTGTGGAAAGAACACACATGCAATGACCACTGGTGGAGCCATGTGTGGTTTGTGGAAAAGAACACAGATGCAATGAATCTAGTGCTGGTTTGTGGTTTTAGTATAAGAACACACATGCAATGACTCTAGTGGTTGATCCATGTGTGGTTTGTGGAAAGAACACACATGCAATGACCACTGGTGGATCCATGTTGGTTTTATTATAAGAACACACATGCAATGACTCTAGTGGTTGATCCATGTTTGTTTGTGGAAATAACACACATGCAATGACTCTTGTGGTTGATCCATGTGTGGTTTGTGAAAAAACACACATGCAATGAGTCTAGTGTTGGTTTTAGTATAAGAACAAACATGCAATGAATCTAGTGGTTGATCCATGTGTGGTTTGTGGAAAGAACATACATGCAATGACTCTGGTTGATCCATATGTGGTTTGTGGAAAGAACACACATGCAATGACTCTAGTGGTGGATCCATGTGTGGTTTGTGGAAAAGAACACACATGCAATGACTCTAGTGGTTGATCCATGTGTGATTTGTGGAAATAACACACATGCAATGACTCTGGTTGATCCATATGTGGTTTGTGGAAAGAACACACATGCAATGACCACTGGTGGACCCATGTGTGGTTTGTGGAAAAGAACACAAATGCAATGACTCTAGTGCTGGTTTATGGTTTTAGTATAAGAACACACATGCAATAACTCTAGTGGTTGATCCATGTGTGGTTTGTGGAAAGAACACACATGCAATGACCACTGGTGGATCCATGTTGGTTTTATTATAAGAACACACATGCAATGACTCTAGTGGTTGATCCATGTTTGTTTGTGGAAATAACACACATGCAATGACTCTAGTGGTTGATCCATATGTGGTTTGTGAAAAGAACACACATGCAATGACTCTAGTGTTGGTTTTAGTATAAGAACAAACATGCAATGACTCTAGTGGTTGATCCATGTGTGGTTTGTGGAAAGAACACATATGCAATAACTAGTGGATGATCCATGTGTGGTTTGTGGAAATAACACACATGCAATGACTCTGGTTGATCCATATGTGGTTTCTGGAAAGAACACACATGCAATGACCACTGGTGGATCCATGTGTGGTTTGTGGAAAAGAACACACATGCAATGACTCTAGTGCTGATTTGTGGTTTGAGTATAAGAACAAACATGCAATGGCTCTAGTGGTTGATCCATGTGTGGTTTGTGGAAAGAACACACATGCAATGACTCTGGTTGATCCATATGTGGTTTGTGGAAAGAACACACATGCAATGACCACTGGTGGATCCATATGTGGTTTGTGGAAAAGAACACACATGCAATGACTCTAGTACTGGTTTGTGGTTTTAGTATAACAACACACATGCAATGACTCTAGTGGTTGAGCCATGTGTGGTTTGTGGAAATAACACACATGCAATGACTCTAGTGGTTGATCCATGTGTGGTTTGTGCACATGCAATGACCATTGGTGGATCCATGTTGGTTTTAGTATACGAACACACATGCAATGACTCTAGTACCGGTTTGTGGTTTTAGTATAAGAACACGCATGCAATGACTATAGTGGTTGATCCATGTTTGTTTGTGGAAATAACACACATGCAATGACTCTAGTGGTTGATCCATGTGTGGTTTGTGAAAAGAACACAGATGCAATGACTCTAGTGTTGGTTTTAGTATAAGAACACACATGCAATGACTCTAGTGGTTGATCCATGTGTGGTTTGTGGAAAGAACACACATGCAATGACTCTGGTTGATCCATATGTGGTTTGTAGAAAGAACACACATGCAATGACTCTAGTGGTGGATCCATGTGTGGTTTTTGGAAAAGAACACACATGCAATGACTCTAGTACTAGTTTGTGGTTTTAGTATAAGAACACACATGCAATGACTCTAGTGGTTGATCCATGTTGGTTTGTGGAAAGAACACACATGCAATGACTAGTGGTTGATCCATATTTGGTTTGTGGAAAGAACATACATGCAATGACCACTGGTGGATCCATGTTGGTTTTAGTATAAGAACACACATGCAATGACTCTAGTGGTTGATCCATGTTTGTTTGTGCAAATAACACACATGCAATTACACTAGTAGTTGATCCATGTGTGGTTTGTGAAAAGAACACACATGCAATGACTCTAGTGTTGGTTTTAGTATAAGAACACACATGCAATGACTCTAGTGGTTGATCCATGTGTGGTTTGTGGAAATAACACATATGCAATGACTCTAGTGGTTGATCCATGTGTGGTTTGTGGAAATAACACGCATGCAATGACTATAATGGGTCCAGATGTGGTTTGTGTAAAGAACACACATGCAATGACCACTGGTTGATCCATAAGTTGTTTGTGGAAAAGAACACACATGAAATGAGTCTAGTGGATCCATGTGTGGTTTGTAGAAAAGAACACACATGCAATGACTCTAGTGCTAGTTTGTGGTTTGAGTATAAGAACAAACATGCAATGGCTCTAGTGGTTGATCCATGTGTGGTTTGTGGAAAGAACACAGATGCAATGACTCTGGTTGATCCATATGTGGTTTGTGGAAAGAACACACATGCAATGACCACTGGTTGATCCATAAGTTGTTTGTGGAAACGAACACACATGAAATGAGTCTAGTGGATCCATGTGTGGTTTGTAGAAAAGAACAGACATGCAATGACTCTAGTGCTAGTTTGTGGTTTGAGTATAAGAACAAACATGCAATGGCTCTAGTGGTTGATCCATGTGTGGTTTGTGGAAAGAACACACATGCAATGACTCTAGTGTTGGTTTTAGTATAAGAACACACATGCAATGACTCCAGTGATTAATCCATGTGTGGTTTTTGGAAATAACACCTATGCAATGACTCTAGTGGTTGATCCATGTGTGGTTTGTGAAAAGAACACACATGCAATGACTCTAGTGTTGGTTTTAGTATAAGAACACACATGCAATGACTCCAGTGGTTAATCCATGTGTGGTTTTTGGAAATAACACCTATGCAATGACTCTAGTGGTTGATCCATGTGTGGTTTGTGGAAAGAACACACATGCAATGACTCTGGTTGATCCATATGTGGTTTGTGGAAAGAACACACATGCAATGACCACTGGTGGAGCCATGTGTGGTTTGTGGAAAAGAACATAGATGCAATGAATCTAGTGCTGGTTTGTGGTTTTAGTATAAGAACACACATGCAATGACTCTAGTGGTTGATCCATGTGTGGTTTGTGGAAAGAACACACATGCAATGACCACTGGTGGATCCATGTTGGTTTTATTATAAGAACACACATGCAATGACTCTAGTGGTTGATCCATGTTTGTTTGTGGAAATAACACACATGCAATGACTCTTGTGGTTGATCCATGTGTGGTTTGTGAAAAAACACACATGCAATGAGTCTAGTGTTGGTTTTACTATAAGAACAAACATGCAATGAATCTAGTGGTTGATCCATGTGTGGTTTGTGGAAAGAACATACATGCAATGACTCTGGTTGATCCATATGTGGTTTGTGGAAAGAACACACATGCAATGACTCTAGTGGTGGATCCATGTGTGGTTTGTGGAAAAGAACACACATGCAATGACTCTAGTGGTTGATCCATGTGTGATTTGTGGAAATAGCACACATGCAATGACTCTGGTTGATCCATATGTGGTTTGTGGAAAGAACACACATGCAATGACCACTGGTGGACCCATGTGTGGTTTGTGGAAAAGAACACAAATGCAATGACTCTAGTGCTGGTTTATGGTTTTAGTATAAGAACACACATGCAATAACTCTAGTGGTTGATCCATGTGTGGTTTGTGGAAAGAACACACATGCAATGACCACTGGTGGATCCATGTTGGTTTTATTATAAGAACACACATGCAATGACTCTAGTGGTTGATCCATGTTTGTTTGTGGAAATAACACACATGCAATGACTCTAGTGGTTGATCCATATGTGGTTTGTGAAAAGAACACACATGCAATGACTCTAGTGTTGGTTTTAGTATAAGAACAAACATGCAATGACTCTAGTGGTTGATGCATGTGTGGTTTGTGGAAAGAACACATATGCAATGACTCTAGTGGTTGATGCATGTGTGGTTTGTGGAAATAACACGCATGCAATGACTATAATGGGTCCAGATGTGGTTTGTGTAAAGAACACACATGCAATGACCACTGGTTGATCCATAAGTTGTTTGTGGAAAAGAACACACATGAAATGAGTCTAGTGGATCCATGTGTGGTTTGTAGAAAAGAACACACATGCAATGACTCTAGTGCTAGTTTGTGGTTTGAGTATAAGAACAAACATGCAATGGCTCTAGTGGTTGATCCATGTGTGGTTTGTGGAAAGAACACAGATGCAATGACTCTGGTTGATCCATATGTGGTTTGTGGAAAGAACACACATGCAATGACCACTGGTTGATCCATAAGTTGTTTGTGGAAACGAACACACATGAAATGAGTCTAGTGGATCCATGTGTGGTTTGTAGAAAAGAACAGACATGCAATGACTCTAGTGCTAGTTTGTGGTTTGAGTATAAGAACAAACATGCAATGGCTCTAGTGGTTGATCCATGTGTGGTTTGTGGAAAGAACACACATGCAATGACTCTAGTGTTGGTTTTAGTATAAGAACACACATGCAATGACTCCAGTGATTAATCCATGTGTGGTTTTTGGAAATAACACCTATGCAATGACTCTAGTGGTTGATCCATGTGTGGTTTGTGAAAAGAACACACATGCAATGACTCTAGTGTTGGTTTTAGTATAAGAACACACATGCAATGACTCCAGTGGTTAATCCATGTGTGGTTTTTGGAAATAACACCTATGCAATGACTCTAGTGGTTGATCCATGTGGTTTGTGGAAAGAACACACATGCAATGACTCTGGTTGATCCATATGTGGTTTGTGGAAAGAACACACATGCAATGACCACTGGTGGAGCCATGTGTGGTTTGTGGAAAAGAACATAGATGCAATGAATCTAGTGCTGGTTTGTGGTTTTAGTATAAGAACACACATGCAATGACTCTAGTGGTTGATCCATGTGTGGTTTGTGGAAAGAACACACATGCAATGACCACTGGTGGATCCATGTTGGTTTTATTATAAGAACACACATGCAATGACTCTAGTGGTTGATCCATGTTTGTTTGTGGAAATAACACACATGCAATGACTCTGGTTGATCCATATGTGGTTTGTGAAAAAACACACATGCAATGAGTCTAGTGTTGGTTTTACTATAAGAACAAACATGCAATGAATCTAGTGGTTGATCCATGTGTGGTTTGTGGAAAGAACATACATGCAATGACTCTGGTTGATCCATATGTGGTTTGTGGAAAGAACACACATGCAATGACTCTAGTGGTGGATCCATGTGTGGTTTGTGGAAAAGAACACACATGCAATGACTCTAGTGGTTGATCCATGTGTGATTTGTGGAAATAACACACATGCAATGACTCTGGTTGATCCATATGTGGTTTGTGGAAAGAACACACATGCAATGACCACTGGTGGACCCATGTGTGGTTTGTGGAAAAGAACACAAATGCAATGACTCTAGTGCTGGTTTATGGTTTTAGTATAAGAACACACATGCAATAACTCTAGTGGTTGATCCATGTGTGGTTTGTGGAAAGAACACACATGCAATGACCACTGGTGGATCCATGTTGGTTTTATTATAAGAACACACATGCAATGACTCTAGTGGTTGATCCATGTTTGTTTGTGGAAATAACACACATGCAATGACTCTAGTGGTTGATCCATATGTGGTTTGTGAAAAGAACACACATGCAATGACTCTAGTGTTGGTTTTAGTATAAGAACAAACATGCAATGACTCTAGTGGTTGATGCATGTGTGGTTTGTGGAAAGAACACATATGCAATAACTAGTGGATGATCCATGTGTGGTTTGTGGAAATAACACACATGCAATGACTCTGGTTGATCCATATGTGGTTTCTGGAAAGAACACACATGCAATGACCACTGGTGGATCCATGTGTGGTTTGTGGAAAAGAACACACATGCAATGACTCTAGTGCTGATTTGTGGTTTGAGTATAAGAACAAACATGCAATGGCTCTAGTGGTTGATCCATGTGTGGTTTGTGGAAAGAACAAACATGCAATGACTCTGGTTGATCCATATGTGGTTTGTGGAAAGAACACACATGCAATGACCACTGGTGGATCCATATGTGGTTTGTGGAAAAGAACACACATGCAATGACTCTAGTACTGGTTTGTGGTTTTAGTATAACAACACACATGCAATGACTCTAGTGGTTGAGCCATGTGTGGTTTGTGGAAATAACACACATGCAATGACTCTAGTGGTTGATCCATGTGTGGTTTGTGCACATGCAATGACCACTGGTGGATCCATGTTGGTTTTAGTATACGAACACACATGCAATGACTCTAGTACCGGTTTGTGGTTTTAGTATAAGAACACGCATGCAATGACTATAGTGGTTGATCCATGTTTGTTTGTGGAAATAACACACATGCAATGACTCTAGTGGTTGATCCATGTGTGGTTTGTGAAAAGAACACAGATGCAATGACTCTAGTGTTGGTTTTAGTATAAGAACACACATGCAATGACTCTAGTGGTTGATCCATGTGTGGTTTGTGGAAAGAACACACATGCAATGACTCTGGTTGATTCATATGTGGTTTGTAGAAAGAACACACATGCAATGACTCTAGTGGTGGATCCATGTGTGGTTTTTGGAAAAGAACACACATGCAATGACTCTAGTACTAGTTTGTGGTTTTAGTATAAGAACACACATGCAATGACTCTAGTGGTTGATCCATGTTGGTTTGTGGAAAGAACACACATGCAATGACTAGTGGTTGATCCATATTTGGTTTGTGGAAAGAACATACATGCAATGACCACTGGTGGATCCATGTTGGTTTTAGTATAAGAACACACATGCAATGACTCTAGTGGTTGATCCATGTTTGTTTGTGCAAATAACACACATGCAATGACTCTAGTGGTTGATCCATGTGTGGTTTGTGAAAAGAACACACATGCAATGACTCTAGTGTTGGTTTTAGTATAAGAACACACATGCAATGACTCTAGTGGTTGATCCATGTGTGGTTTGTGGAAATAACACATATGCAATGACTCTAGTGGTTGATCCATGTGTGGTTTGTGGAAATAACACGCATGCAATGACTATAATGGGTCCAGATGTGGTTTGTGTAAAGAACACACATGCAATGACCACTGGTTGATCCATAAGTTGTTTGTGGAAAAGAACACACATGAAATGAGTCTAGTGGATCCATGTGTGGTTTGTAGAAAAGAACACACATGCAATGACTCTAGTGCTAGTTTGTGGTTTGAGTATAAGAACAAACATGCAATGGCTCTAGTGGTTGATCCATGTGTGGTTTGTGGAAAGAACACACATGCAATGACTCTGGTTGATCCATATGTGGTTTGTGGAAAGAACACACATGCAATGACCACTGGTGGACCCATGTGTGGTTTGTGGAAAAGAACACACATGCAATAACTCTAGTGCTGGTTTGTGGTTTTAGTATAAGAACACACATGCAATAACTCTAGTGGTTGATCCATGTGTGGTTTGTGGAAAGAACACACATGCAATGACCATTGGTGGATCCATGTTGGTTTTATTATAAGAACACACATGCAATGACTCTAGTGGTTGATCCATGTTTGTTTGTGGAAATAGCACACATGCAATGACTCTAGTGGTTGATCCATATGTGGTTTGTGAAAAGAACACACATGCAATGACTCTAGTGTTGGTTTTTGTATAAGAACAAACATGCAATGACTCTAGTGGTTGATCCATGTGTGGTTTGTGGAAAGAACACATATGCAATGACTAGTGTATGATCCATGTGTGGTTTGTGGAAATAACACACATGCAATGACTCTGATTGATCCATATGTGGTTTGTGGAAAGAACACACATGCAATGACCACTGGTGGATCCATGTGTGGTTTGTGGAAAAGAACACACATGCAATGAATCTAGTGCTGATTTGTGGTTTGAGTATAAGAACAAACATGCAATGTCTCTAGTGGTTGATCCATGTGTGGTTTGTGGAAAGAACACACATGCAATGACTCTGGTTGATCCATATGTGGTTTGTGGAAAGAACACACATGCAATGACCACTGGTGGATCCATATGTGGTTTGTGGAAAAGAACACACATGCAATGACTCTAGTACTGGTTTATGGTTTTAGTATAACAACACACATGCAATGACTCTAGTGGTTGAGCCACGTGTGGTTTGTGGAAATAACAAACATGCAATGACTCTAGTGGTTGATCCATGTGTGGTTTGTGCACATGCAATGACCACTGGTGGATCCATGTTAGTTTTAGTATACGAACACACATGCAATGACTCTAGTACCGGTTTATGGTTTTAGTATAAGAACACGCATGCAATGACTATAGTGGTTGATCCATGTTTGTTTGTGGAAATAACACACATGCAATGACTCTAGTGGTTGATCCATGTGTGGTTTGTGAAAAGAACACAGATGCAATGACTCTAGTGTTGGTTTTAGTATAAGAACACACATGCAATGACTCTAGTGGTTGATCCATGTGTGGTTTGTGGAAAGAACACACATGCAATGACTCTGGTTGATCCATATGTGGTTTGTAGAAACAACACACATGCAATGACTCTAGTGGTGGATCCATGTGTGGTTTGTGGAAAAGAACACACATGCAATGACTCTAGTACTTGTTTGTGGTTTTAGTATAAGAACACACATGCAATGGCTCTAGTGGTTGATCCATGTTGGTTTGTGGAAAGAACACACATGCAATGACTAGTGGTTGATCCATATTTGGTTTGTGGAAAGAACTACATGCAATGACCACTGGTGGATCCTTGTTGGTTTTAGTATAAGAACACACATGCAATGACTCTAGTGGTTGATCCATGCTTGTTTGTTGAAATAACACACATGCAATGACTCTAGTGGTTGATCCATGTGTGGTTTGTGAAAAGAACACACATGCAATGGCTCTAGTGTTGGTTTTAGTATAAGAACACACATGCAATGACTCTAGTGGTTGATCCATGTGTGGTTTGTGGAAATAACACATATGCAATGACTCTAGTGGTTGATCCATGTGTGGTTTGTGGAAATAACACGCATGCAATGACTATAATGGGTCCAGATGTGGTTTGTGTAAAGAACACACATGCAATGACCACTGGTTGATCCATAAGTTGTTTGTGGAAAAGAACACACATGAAATGAGTCTAGTGGATCCATGTGTGGTTTGTAGAAAAGAACACACATGCAATGACTCTAGTGCTAGTTTGTGGTTTGAGTATAAGAACAAACATGCAATGGCTCTAGTGGTTGATCCATGTGTGGTTTGTGGAAAGAACACACATGCAATGACTCTGGTTGATCCATATGTGGTTTGTGGAAAGAACACACATGCAATGACCACCGGTGGATCCATGTGTGGTTTGTGGAAAAGAACACACATGCAATGACTCTAGTACTGGTTTGTGGTTTTAGTATAAGAAGACACATGCAATGACTCTAGTGGTTGATCCATGTGTGGTTTGTGGAAATAACACACATGCAATGACTCTAGTGGTTGATCCATGTGTGGTTTGTGCACATGCAATGACCACTGGTGGATCCATGTTGGTTTTAGTATACGAACACACATGTAATGACTCTAGTACTGGTTTGTGGTTTTAGTATAAGAACACACATGCAATGCCTCTAGTGGTTGATCCATGTTTGTTTGTGGAAATAACACACATGCAATGACTCTAGTGGTTGATCCATGTGTGGTTTGTGAAAAGAACACACATGCAATGACTCTAGTGGTTGATCCATGCGTGGTTTGTGGAAATAACACCTATGCAATGACTCTAGTGGTTGATCCATGTGTGGTTTGTGGAAATAACACGCATGAAATGACTGTAATGGGTCCACATGTGGTTTGTGTAAAGAACACACATGCAATGACCACTGGTTGATCCATAAGTTGTTTGTGGAAAATAACACACATGCAATGAGTCTAGTGGATCCATGTGTGGTTTGTGGAAAGAACACACATGCAATGACTCTAGTGCTGGTTTGTGGTTTTAGTATAAGAACAAACATGCAATGACTCTAGTGGTTGATCCATGTGTGGTTTGTGGAAAGAACACACATGCAATGACTCTGGTTGATCCATATATGGTTTGTGGAAAGAAGACACATGCAATGACCACTGGTGGATCCATGTGTGGTTTGTGGAAAAGAACACACATGCAATGACTCTAGTGCTGGTTTGTGGTTTTAGTATAAGAACAAACATGCAATGACTCTAGTGGTTGATCCATGTGTGGTTTGTGGAAAGAACACACATGCAATGACTCTGGTTGATCCATATGTGGTTTGTGGAAAGAACACACATGCAATGACTCTAGTGGTGGATCCATGTGTGGTTTGTGGAAAAGAACACATATGCAATGACTAGTGCTGGTTTGTGGTTTTAGTATAAGAACACACATGCAATGACTCTAGTAGTTGATCCATGTGTGGTTTGTGGAAATAACACACATGCAATGACCACTGGTGGATCCATGTTGGTTTTAGTATAAGAACACACATGCAATGACTCTAGTGGTTGATCCATGTTTGTTTGTGGAAATAACACACATGCAATGACTCTAGTGGTTGATCCATGTTTGTTTGTGGAAATAACACACATGCAATGACTCTAGTGGTTGATCCATGTGTGGTTTGTGAAAAGAACACACATGCAATGACTCTAGTGTTGGTTTTAGTATAAGAACAAACATGCAATGACTCTAGTGGTTGATCCATGTGTGGTTTGTGGAAAGAACACATATGCAATGACTAGTGGTTGATCCATGTGTGGTTTGTGGAAATAACACACATGCAATGACTGTAATGGGTGCACATGTGGTTTGTGGAAAGAACACACAAGCAATGACCACTGGTTGATCCATAAGTTGTTTGTGGAAAAGAACACACATGCAATAACCACTGCTGGATCCATGTGTGGTTTGTGGAGAAGAACACACATGCAATGACTCTAGTGCTGGTTTGTGGGTTGAGTATAAGAACAAACATGCAATGGCTCTAGTGGTTGATCCATGTGTGATTTGTGGAAACAACACACATGCAATGACTCTGGTTGATCCATATGTGGTTTGTGGAAAGAACACACATGCAATTACCACTGGTGGATCCATATGTGGTTTGTGGAAAAGAACAGACATGCAATGACTCTAGTACTGGTTTGTGGTTTTAGTATAAGAACACACATGAAATGACTCTAGTGGTTGATCCATGTGTGGTTTGTGGAAATAACACACATGCAATGACTCTAGTGGTTGATCCATGTGTGGTTTGTGCACATGCAATGACCACTGGTGGATCCATGTTGGTTTTAGTGTACAAACACACATGCAATGACTCTAGTACTGGTTTGTGGTTTTAGTATAAGAACACACATGCAATGACTCTAGTGGTTGATCCATGTTTGTTTGTGCAAATAACACACATGCAATGACTCTAGTGGTTGATCCATGTGTGGTTTGTGAAAAGAACACACATGCAATGACTCTAGTGTTGGTTTTAGTATAAGAACACACATGCAATGACTCTAGTGGCTGGTCCATATGTGGTTTGTGGAAAGAACACACATGCAATGACTCTAGTGGTGGATCCATGTTGGTTTTAGTATAAGAACACACATGCAATGACTCTAGTGTTGGTTTGTGGTTTTAGTATAAGAACAAACATGCAATGACTCTAGTGGGTCCACATGTGGTTTGTGGAAAGAACACACATGCAATGACCACTGGTTGATCCATAAGTTGTTTGTGGAAAAAAACACACATGCAATGACTCTAGTGTTGGTTTGTGGTTTTAGTATAAGAACAAACATGCAATGACTCTAGTAGTTGATCCATGTGTGGTTTGTGGAAAGAACACACATGCAATGACTCTGTTTGATCCATGTGGTTTGTGGAAAGAACACACATGCAATGACTCTAGTGTTGGATCCATGTGTGGTTTGTGGAAAAGCAATGACTCTAGTACTGATTTGTGGTTTTAGTATAAGAACACACATGCAATGACTCTAGTGGTTGATCCATGTTGGTTTGTGGAAAGAACACACATGCAATGACTAGTGGTTGATCCATATGTGGTTTGTGGAAAGAACATACATGCAATGACCACTGGTGGATCCATGTTGGTTTTAGTATAAGAACACACATGCAATGACTCTAGTGGTTGATCCATGTTTGTTTGTGGAAATAACACACATGCAATGACTCTTGTGGTTGATCCATGTGTGGTTTGTGAAAAGAACACACATGCAATGACTCTAGTGGTTAATCCATGTGTGGTTTGTGGAAATAACACCTATGCAATGACTCTAGTGGTTGATCCATGTGTGGTTTGTGGAAATAACACGCATGAAATGACTGTAATGGGTCCACATGTGGTTTGTGTAAAGAACGCACATGCAATGACCACTGGTTGATCCATAAGTTGCTTGTGGAAAATAACACACATGCAATGATTGTAGTGGATCCATGTGTGGTTTGTGGAAAAGAACACACATGCAATGACTCTAGTGCTGGTTTGTGGTTTTAGTATAAGAACAAACACGCAATGACTCTAGTGGTTGATCCATGTGTGGTTTGTGGAAAGAACACACATGCAATGACTCTGGTTGATCCATATGTGGTTTGTGGAAAGAACTGACATGCAATGTCCACTGGTGGATCCATGTGTGGTTTGTGCAAAAGAACACACATGCAATGACTCTAGTGCTAGTTTGTGGTTTTAGTATAAGAACAAACATGCAATGACTCTAGTGGTTGATCCATGTGTGGTTTGTGGAAAGAACACACATGCAATGACTCTGGTTGATCCATGTGTGGTTTGTGGAAACAACACACATGGAATGACTCTAGTACTGGTTTGTGGAAAAGAACACACATGCAATGACTCTAGTACTGGTTTGTGGTTTTAGTATAAGAACACACATGCAATGACTCTAGTGGTTGATCCATGTGTGGTTTGTGGAAATAACACACATGCATTGAATCTAGTGGTTGATCCATGTGTGGTTTGTGGAAAGAACACACATGCAATGACCACTGGAGGATCCATGTGGGTTTTAGTATAAGAACACACACATGCAATGACTCTAGTACTGGTTTGTGGCTTTAGTATAAGAATACACATGCAATGACTCTAGTGGTTGATCCATGTGTGGTTTGTGGAAAGAACACACATGCAATGACCACTGGTGGATCCATGTTGGTTTTAGTATAAGAACACACATGCAATGACTCTAGTGGTTGATCCATGTTTGTTTGTGGAAATAACACACATGCAATGACTCTAGTGGTTGATCCATGTGTGGTTTGTGAAAAGAACACACATGCAATGACTCTAGTGTTGGTTTTAGTATAAGAACACACATGCAATGACTCTAGTGTTGGTTTTAGTATAAGAACATACATGCAATGACTCTAGTGGTTGATCTATGTGTGGTTTGTGGAAATAACACACATGCCATGACTGTAATGGGTCCACATGTGTGGTTTGTGGAAAGAACACACATGCAATGACTTTGGTTGATCCATATGTGGTTTGTGCAAAGAACACACACGCAATGACCACTGGTGGATCCATGTGTGGTTTGTGGAAAAGAACACACATGCAATGACTCTAGTGCTGGTTTGTAGTTTTAGTATAAGAACAAACATGCAATGACTCTAGTGGTTGATCCATGTGTGGTTTGTGCAAAGAACACACATGCAGTGACTCTGGTTGATCCATATGTGGTATGTGGAAAGAACACGCATGCAATGACCACTGGTGGATCCATGTGTGGTTTGTGGAAAAGAAAACACATGCAATGACTCTAGTGCCGGTTTGTGGTTTTAGTATAATAACAAACATGCAATGACTCGAGTGGTTGATCCATGTGTGGTTTGTGGAGAGAACACACATGCAATGACTCTGGTTGATCCATATGTGGATTGTGGAAAGAACACACATGCAATGACCACTGGTGGATCCATGTGTGAGTTTGTGGAAAAGAACAAACATGCAATGACTCTAGTACTGGTTTGTAGTTTTAGTATAAGAACACACATGCAATGACTCTAGTGGTTGATCCATGTGTGGTTTGTGGAAATAACACACATGCAAAGACTCTAGTGGTTGATCCATGCGTGGTTTGTGCACATGCAATGACCACTGGTGGATCCATGTTGGTTTTAGTATAAGAACACACATGCAATGACTCTAGTACTGGTTTGTGGTTTTAGTACAAGAACACACATGCAATGACTCTAGTGGTTGATCCATGTGTGGTTTGTGGAAATAACACACATGCAATGACTCTAGTGGTTTATCCATGTGTAGTTTGTGGAAAGAACACACATGCAATGACCATTGGTGGATCCATGTTGGTTTTAGTATAAGAACACACATGCAATGACTCTAGTGGTTGATCCATGTTTGTTTGTGGAAATAACACACATGCGATGACTCTAGTGGTTGATCCATGTGTGGTTTGTGAAAAGAACACACATGCAATGACTCTAGTGTTGGTTTTAGTATAAGAACACACATGCAATGACTCTAGTGGTTGATCCATGTGTGGTTTGTGGAGAGAACACATATGCAATGACTCTAGTGGTTGATCCATGTGTGGTTTGTGGAAATAACACACATGCAATGACTGTAATGGGTCCACATGTGTGTTTTGTGGAAAGAACACACATGCAATGACTCTGGTTGATCCATATGTGGTTTGTGGAAAGAACACACATGCAATGACCACTGGTGGATCCATGTGTGGTTTGTGGAAAGAACACACATGCAATGACTCTAGTGCTGGTTTGTGGTTTTAGTATAGGAACAAACATGCAATGACTCTAGTGGTTGATCCATGTGTGGTTTGTGGAAAGAACACACATGCAATGACTCTGGTTGATCCATATGTGGTCTGTGGAAAGAACACACATGCAATGACCACTGGTGGATCCATGTGTGGTTTGTGGAAAAGAACACACATGCAATAACTCTAGTGCTGGTTTGTGGTTTTAGTATAAGAACAAACATGCAATGACTCTAGTGGTTGATCCATGTGTGGTTTGTGGAAAGAACACACATGCAATGACTCTGGTTGATCCATATGTGGTTTGTGGAAAGAACACACATGCAATGACCACTGGTGGATCCATGTGTGGTTTGTGGAAAAGAACACACATGCAATGACTCTAGTACTGGTTTGTGGTTTTAGTATAAGAACACACATGCAATGACTCTAGTGGTTGATACATGTGTGGTTTGTGGAAAAGAAAACACATGCAATGACTCTAGTGCCGGTTTGTGGTTTTAGTATAAGAACAAACATGCAATGACTCGGGTGGTTGATCCATGTGTGGTTTGTGGAGAGAACACACATGCAATGACTCTGGTTGATCCATATGTGGTTTGTGGAAAGAACACACATGCAATGACCACTGGTGGATCCATGTGTGATTTTGTGGAAAAGAACAAACATGCAATGACTCTAGTACTGGTTTGTAGTTTTAGTATAAGAACACACATGCAATGACTCTAGTGGTTGATCCATGTGTGGATTGTGGAAATAACACACATGCAAAGACTCTAGTGGTTGATCCATGCGTGGTTTGTGCACATGCAATGACCACTGGTGGATCCATGTTGGTTTTAGTATAAGAACACACATGCAATGACTCTAGTACTGGTTTGTGGTTTTAGTACAAGAACACACATGCAATGACTCTAGTGGTTGATCCATGTGTGGTTTGTGGAAATAACACACATGCAATGACTCTAGTGGTTTATCCATGTGTAGTTTGTGGAAAGAACACACATGCAATGACCATTGGTGGATCCATGTTGGTTTTAGTATAAGAACAGACATGCAATGACTCTAGTGGTTGATCCATGTTTGTTTGTGGAAATAACACACATGCGATGACTCTAGTGGTTGATCCATGTGTGGTTTGTGAAAAGAACACACATGCAATGACTCTAGTGTTGGTTTTAGTATAAGAACACACATGCAATGACTCTAGTGGTTGATCCATGTGTGGTTTGTGGAGAGAACACATATGCAATGACTCTAGTGGTTGATCCATGTGTGGTTTGTGGAAATAACACACATGCAATGACTGTAATGGGTCCACATGTGTGTTTTGTGGAAAGAACACACATGCAATGACTCTGGTTGATCCATATGTGGTCTATGGAAAGAACACATGCAATGACCACTGGTTGATCCATGTGTGGTTTGTGGAAAGAACACACATGCAATGACTCTAGTACTGGTTTGTGGTTTTAGTATAAGAACACACATGCAATGACTCTAGTGGTTGATCCATGTGTGGTTTGTGGAAATAACACACATGCAATGACTCTAGTGGTTGATCCATGTGTGGTTTGTGCACATGCAATGACCACCGGTGGATCCATGTTGGTTTTAGTATAAGAACGCACATGCAATGACTCTAGTGGTTGATCCATGTTTGTTTGTGGTTTTAGTATAAGAACAAACATCCTCTCTCTCTCTCTCTCTCTATCTCTCGTAGAAGCCCAAACCTGTGCCCACTCTGTCTGCTACGCCTTTATTGGTTGTCACAGCTGTCACGCGGATCGTGCGCACCAACCGTTGATCCTGTGTGATCCAACAAGGCTCGTTGCACACGTCGTGCCCTTCACAGGACAGCGCGAGACAGCACGGACGTCTCCCTCAATGATACTTCTACAAGAAGGAACACGATGCCGTCCATGGAAAAAGTGGTCGAGTGGTCATGTCATGTTTAATCTAGTCTGCAAAGGATACAAGTCTACTACATGGCAACGGGTCATCCACGGACCACCGGCTATACCATTTTTACTATGCAGCATGCCTGCACTCTCACTTCCGTCAGGCCCCCACCACACGAACCTTCCACGCGGCAGCCGCAGCCGGAAGACCTGTCAACCGGGGCCCTCGAGGAGGCCTAAACGTCCCCGCATTAAAAACCCAGCCTATCGGGTCCTCCATTCGCACTCATCCACTACTCTCTTTTCCCTATCCAGCAAACACCACAATCTTGAACATACTTGCATGAACCTTCTCCATGAAACCAGTGCGTGGGGGTGAGGGTCCGGGCATCGCCGCCGGGGTGGTGCTTCACGCGGCAGATCTGGAGGAGCATCACGCAGCACAGGCCGAGGAGGACGTGCAGTTCAACCACTTGGGGGACCATGTGCACGCCGGTGCTGACGACTTTGGAGGCGCTGATGAGGGCATGGAGTTCGACGAACACGCTCCGCTCATGTACCCGGAGGTACATCTATTTCTACATGTTTCATATTTTCTGCTCGAGCTTAATCTATCCAGGCGTCATAAAAAAATCTAGTCCTAATGATTAGATGCAACATACGAACCGGTACATGGAGAGATCTAGTCTGTTTTGAATGAATCCACATTATTTATTTATTAATAAGTTACCAAGAACACAAACCACGTTAATTTAGGAGCGAGCTGGGGAGACGGCCGTAATGAACTGCTGAACCTGTATAGACATGTTATTGCATCGAAAGTAACTTGGAATGGTGGAAGGAATATATATTTATTATTTTGCTCATTTCGGTTTGTATTCCATACATTACAGGTGTATTTAAGTGAGATGGACTCTGACAAGGAGACCAGGGACAACAAGAGCCGCCATGTCATGAAGAAGCTCAAGAGCGGGATAATCCCTTTCCGCACTCGACTTAGAGAGCTCAGGTGCCCTTTCTGTAAGAAAGGAGTCAACCCGAGGATTGCCAGCTGATTCTACATGCGGTTGGCATTGGTAAAAGCCCGTCTAGTAAACACAAGTCGGCGACCAAGGCTAAGCACGCTGCTTATGGCAAGTTCCTTAGGGAGTATGTCAAGAACGGCCTAGTGTCCCCTTACTTAGGAATCAGCAACTCCTAGCCGACCAACCCCGTCACTGTGTTGGCCCGACCACTAATAATATTTAGTTCTCTTATCGTATCTAGACCCTTAAACTATGTGGATTTCTATTTTCGTACCCTTCAAAATATATTCAAGTTCATCTATTTATGTTGTTAAAGTTCCGGTGGCGTACTCGTTATTTTGCATGGATAGAGGGGTGCCTCTGACAGATATAAGGGTTATCATGTCTGCTAGATCACAGAGGATCAACGGTTGGTGGGAAAAACTGAGTACAACTGAATCGACATGGTTAGACACGAGGGAAAAAACGTGACTCACGGTACGTGTGTGCGGTGCACGGGGCGGTAGCGGACACGTGTGGCCATGCACGGTGCATTAGCCTACGCGGTGCATGGTAGTGCAACGAAACGCCGCTTCCCTTCTCCTTTAATAGAGGCCTCCCCACTCCTACTCCCACTCATCATGCACTCGCTCACTCAACCGTTTCCACTGTCCCATCACCTTCTGCAAACGCCCAACAAAACCCCAACCACGCCGGCGATGGAGAAGATCGACGCGGTGGCCATCGGCGCCTCCAAGGCAGCCGGCGAGGAGCCCCCCGTCCCTGCATCAGCCGTAGCCTCCGGCGAGGAGGCCCTCGTCGGTCTCGGACAGATCCCGGTCGGCTGGGACCCCTACGAGGAGGTTGTCTACATAATGCCGGAGAACCCCTACGACACCAGCATCGCCGACCCATGGTCTGAGGTAACCAGGGTTTTCTCCCCTTCCCTTGTTCTTCCCCTGTTCCCATCATTGGATGCTAGATCGTATGTTATTAGGGCTCGGCTGTTCGTATTTTTTACAGTAGCTAATCCTATTGTGTTAGATCTCGATTTTGGATGAATCCCCCTGTTCATAGTTGGGATCGGTATTCGATTTGGTTTGAGATTTGGGGAATAATCGGGAGATCTCATTCGGTTAATTTATACAAAAAATCAATCCCGATAATCAAAGTATCTCAATCATGTCCTTATTTCACTCTTCTGTTTTTTTCCAACAGGAGGATAGCAGCGACCTCCGCAGCGAACCCGAGTCGCAGGACACCAAGACTCGTCATGTGCTGAGGAGGCTAAAGTCCGGTCAGTACAACAACTTCTTCGCCAGCGATGTGTACAGTGCCCTTCCGCCCACCAGAGGCTCATGACACGGACTTCAACTCCTCGTGAAGCATGTCGAGGACGTGAGGACCTGCGGCGAGTCCGTGAATGTCCACGGCTTCAGGGCCAAGCACCAGGTGCTCGGTCTTCACCTCCGCAACCTCCAGAAGGTGGCTATCGAGGAGGGTCGCATGCCCCCGATCAGACCCAAGGTGCCCAAGGTCAAGGGGTTGGGCAGCAAGAAGTGGAGGAGGCGCCAGAGGGAGGAGGCGGATGCCCTCCTGGCAGAGGCCACGAGGGGCCATCGATCACCGCCGTAAAGCAGCTTCTTTTGTCTTGTCTGTGTTGAAGCAGTCCGCTGCTGCTTCTGCTGAGCAGCCTAATTGTCCAACCTCGTTAAGTACCGTACTATATAACCTATATTAGCTGCTTTATCTACATCTGATCTATTTACTGAATTTATTTATGGTGCTGGTTTGTTTTGCTGCTCTAGATTTGCTACCAGATTGGGATAAAACGATCGCAAAAGGAACAATGAATGAAGAGAGAAGCTGCTCTAGATTCCCTACCTTTTTGGGGAAAAAACACAACTGTTAGAGAGAGAGGGGAAAATGCGCTCTTTAAAAAGGCCACTTTAGGCGTCATGGCGCATGTAACGGCCAAGCCTTTGACCAGACGGCACCCCCCCTCCGAGCGCATGTGAGGGCTTCGGAATATCGGGAGGGAAAAAGTGAGGACAAACGAGACACAATGTTGCTATAGCTAAATCTGACAAAAAGCTGAATTTGGCTTTACCATGCAATTTGGCTAGAGCTCCACAATGTAGCTATTCTAAATTCCTAAACTATGTGGTGCGTTGAAACCTAATGCTTTTCCACCGACACGTGTGTTGCAAAGTTGCTTGATCGTGCATGCTTACCCAAGTGGCCTACAGAGAAACTTATAGAAGCATGGACAAACGAGCTTCATTTTGGCAAATTCGGGACAAGCTTTGCGCAATCGGCATGCCTGATCGGCTGGGCGGCTGCCCCGGGGTGCAGGGATGCTAGGTCCATGTCTATGCTTACACTTCTTAAACTTGTACACTTCCTTCTGTCCTGTCACGTTACGTCGTGTCAGCACCGCGCACCCGCTGCGGATCGGCAACGGGACGGTGGTCTACGTGACCGGTCTCTGCCACGCCAAAGCCACGTCGCACAGCCGTCCAATCGCCTACCGGGACGGACGCCGAATTTAATCGCTAGGATTGGAAACCATCGGTGCTCGCCCGGTCAAACTTGCTTCCGCATGGGTATGACCGGAATATTGGTAAACGGAATTTAAGCATCGCCTTCTGTCTCCTCAGCACATCACTGTGCAAAAATCCCCAACTCATTCCTTCCGCCGGCGCCGCCACCGCAAGAACCATCGACGCTGCCGCAGGCACCGCCTCCGCCTGGCCATACCACCGCAACAGATCACTCCATGCCTAGTCCTAGCCACCGCTCCCGAAACTAGGCCACCGCTGCCGCATTAGCTACTTCCATGGACGCAGAGTACGGCGTGTTCGGCGACGGGAGCGACTACACCGACGAGTACACCGTCACCGCCCATGGCACCACCAAGCTGACGGTCGTCCACACAAATGCGTCAGCGGAGGTGGCCAAGGTCATCGCAATGTACGAGCGGTGGCTACAAGATCCGATGGACAGGTACAAGATCGTCGGCCTTGACCTCGAGTATACCAGAGATAGGAAGAGGACGACGCTTTTGCAGCTGTCCATGCGCAACCACTGCCTACTATATCACGTATGTAGGGCCAAATCTGTATGCCCGGAGCTTCGCGAGTTCCTACACAGGAGGGAGATCTACTTCGCCAGCGTCGACATCAAGAACGACACTCCGAAGCTAGAACGGGATCTCCTCGTTCATGTCGTCAATCACGTCGATCTCCAACGTTTGTGGAGGTACCCGGATGGCGGTACAGGGAAAGCCGGCATGACTAGACTCGCTTCCGACATCATCGACCGCGAGTACGCCGGCATGAAAATCGAGTTCCCGAAGCACCTGCACGAGCGATGGGAGTGGAGGCACCTGGATTACGATGCGATCAAATGCGCAGCGAGGGGACACGTATATGCCTTTCTGAGATGCTCAACAGGATCTGGCGGGTGGGTGAGTGTGCTGTTACCACTACTAGTTTCGCATTTCGTTCCTAGTTTTATCTCGCCTGTATTTTCTAAGCATTCTGTGTGTAAGAACCAAGCTCGTATGATCCCTGTGCTATTAGCTACTTAACCTGTATGAATTACTTTCCCCCTTTTGTATGCTCAACATTCATTCTTACAAATTCTGTCTGTGCCATTTGCATGCGGCAGAATCCAGGACTGACATGCATAAGGTGTGATACAGTCATAAGTCATAACCAAACCCAGATTATAGAGGAGGATACAATCATAAACCAGATTATAGTTTGACAAAGGTAATACACAGCAGTTCGTAATTGCTCACATAGTGTACTTATGAAATAACATGTTTTCATAAACACAACAATCATGCACTAATAGTCTACATCCCAGCCTGTTGGAGAAGGCAACCGATCCCAGGATGCCTTCGATCGCTTGCCCCGGTTTGTAGATTCATCTACGATCCGGCATCTGGGAACCTGCCTTGGTGGTGGTTCAATGATGCGATGCCTGGAACGAGATTTTACAATCTGGCGGTACAGCTCGTGTCTAACATACCCGTCAATTGCAGCGTACTTCAGATTAGGTTCAGAAAGTGGCTTATCCTCCCAATACTCGTGCCCTAAACGCCTCCACGAACATCTCGGAAATCTGTCCTTCACGTCAGCGTACCACGGGTCTATGAGTTCGGAGGCAAGAGCGGCCATCGATCTTGCGCCCTTCGTCCACAGGATCGATAAATTTCCTGGATGTCCACTCTGCACTCCTTTGGGATTCTAATGTTGACAGTCGGGCTTTCAAGCAGTTTACTGTCATTCGTGATGTCAACACTGGTAAATGTTATGTGCTGGTTCATGAGAAAGTCATGAAACAGATCCCTAATGCTTTCGCCCCACCTGCATGAAAATGAATTCAGACAAATAATATACCAATAACTTTTGCAAACAGACGGTTCAGGAACAAAAAGACAGCAAAGTCTACCAGATCCCGTGAGCCCCCTTCTCGAAAAAAGGCTGGTATACGAGGACGTGCCCCTTCATGGAGAGTTGCACCACGGCGATCCTACGGCAATCGCGGTTGTACTCGAGGTCGAGACCTACGAACCTATTTTCTTCAAACTGCAGCCAACTCGTGAAATTATTCAGAGTGTTCCTCACCATCCGAGGGTTGGTGGTGTAGACGACATCGATCTTCTTCCCACCATGTACTTCGATGTTGAAGTGCGCAGTTTCTTGCCTGCTGTCGTTTCAGACGTCCGGAGTGTCCATGACTACAGGCAAGAGGGAAAGGATACGGAGGAAGAGGGTGATGCGGTGGTGGAGGAAATGGATGAGGCCGTGGAGGAGAAAGACGATGAGGCCGTGGAGGAGAAAATGATATGGAGAAGTGAAAGATTGGAACCACCCTTACCAATATCTGGAATGGTGCACGACCGTTCGTAGTAGGGTGAAGGTGGCAAAAAACGGCGGTTTTACACGTCGACGCTAGCACTTCCTAAAATTTGTTCTGCACCACTTGCATGCGGTGGAATCAATTCAAACGTAGGCACATTTATGCGTGCCGACCTTCACTCACTGACATGTGGGCTGCACATTTCCCTTTTACGATTTATTTTTTCACTTCCTCTAGACGGTTCCGGTGCCCTCCCTTAATAATTACGCCCCCTGTTCTTTTCTTCCACGCGGACGAGAACCGGCGGCGGCGGCGGTTCCTTGCAGATTCGCTCCCCACTCGAACAACTGCCCCCATCCCTGATTCCACCCCCTCTCGAATCCATCCGCCTCCTCATCACAACGCCTCTATTAATCTACCGGATTCTAGACTCCATTTGCCTCTATGGGTAGAGCTTGGGGTAGCAGCAGGCTGAAGCGAAAGGCATGCAACGACGACGCGGATGGCTAGGGCGACCGCTACTGCGAGGATTGGGGATGGCCGAACCTCAGTGCCGCGAACATGCACAGGATCGCCTTGGAGTTGGACATCATCTCAGCCGACTGCCTCGCTCGCTGCATCCCTGGCTACCGCGTGACGATGCGGAACATGGACGAACAACCGTTCGGCATGCCAGGCCTTCTTTACCCCGATAATAGCAAATGGCCAGACGACTGCGATGGCCACATAAGTTCCAGTATCTAGCTTATTCGTTCAGTCATATCGTTGATTCATATGTGCTGAACTCTCATCGGAATCCTATGTTCCTTTCGTCGAACGTGTTGTGTGCACGCGCAGTTTGAACAAATCGAACCATTTAAGACTATTTTGTACATCGGAAGCTCTGCTCGTACCTGATATTCTGGTATTTTCATAGTGACACAGTCTTACTTTAGGTGATAGACGAGTTGTCAATTTCAATTTTGCAATGGAATGCCTGCTAGGTGATATTCTGTTTCCTAAAATAAAAACAAACAGATTAGACGATTTAAGGCTGTTATGCCCCGAGCTGTTTAATTATGATCATCGTCAGGAGTTTGTTCTGGGGGGCTCTACTCCTACTCCATATATTGAGTATCTTCGTAGTGACACATGCACAATTTAGGCGATATCTGAGGAGACACTCGTATTTAGGCGATATTTTGTGTACTTTAATATAAAGGTCCAGTTGTCAAATTGTATCTGCAATGGAATCCATGCTAGGTGATTGTACCAACTGACAACAAACTCTGTAGAATATTCATGCAAAACTGATGCTGCTGGATAAGTGGTCGGAATCAGTAGTGGTGAATATCAAGGAAGAAGAAGAGACGGAAATGAGAGATGACCAGAACTGGGTGGGTGGCAACGGCGAGTGGCTGGTCCTTTTATCCCAGGATGGGAGTACTTGGACTCTAAAAAAATGCTACAGATCGAAGAGACTTGCAGTGCCATCTTTGAAGGGTGTCGGCATTACTGCATTCAACAGCGGGTGGCCACCGCCCATTTCCGAATTCGCTTACAGGTTCAACATGGCAGAACTTGAGCTCGTGAAGGTACAACTCCCACATAGACCGCCAGAGGTGGCGTGGAAGAACTGGGAGTACGACCTCTTAGCGGTGTTAGACAAGGCAATCACATTCATTAGATGCCTAGAAGACAAGGAATAGACAGTCTTGCGCGATGACTTCCTGCGGCCGGAGAAGTATGTCGATGCCGTCTTCACCTACGGCTACTCTTCGTACAGACCGCAACGCATTTATGCGGTCACTGAACCTAGCAGCGACGTGCGTGTTTGGGAGCCGTCCATTTGGGGTGAGTCATGGTGTCATATAGCATGTAAAATCCCATTCAAAATTCTGCTTACTGACTCTTAATAACACGCAGGTACCCACGCAGCCCCACGCATAATTCCAGCTCCGGTCATCGAAGATGCAGTAGCAGATGCTGAACTTGGGACACGGCGCTGGTTCCTGGCACCTCTCGGAGACAACACGGAACAACATGATGAACTCTTGTGGATTCATATCAGGGGAGCACTAAACAACGTTGGTGATACAATAGAACATATGGGGACACAACTTTCTTCATACCCATCGCTGCGGTGTCACATTTTCTCGAGGTCCGCATGCCCATCCGAAGACCTAGTAGAGCAAGTCTGGAGCAGAGTCAACAATCTGAAGGGACAATCTGTGTTTCTTGGGATCAACTACCCTTTCTTTGTCGGAGCCCCTGGAGCTATTGAACTTGTAATTGCTCAGGCAGCCCTCACCCCTGATGCTGCTGCTACTGCTGCTGCTGCTAGTGCTGGTAGTGGTGTTGGTGGTGGTGGAGCTGACGAAGAACTAGCTGCTGCTACTCCTAGTGAAGCTGACGAAATACTTGGTGATGCTACTGCTGGTGAAGCTGACGAAATACTTGCTAATGCTGCTGCTGGTGAAGCTGACGAAATACCTGCTGAGGCTGCTGCCGGAGTCCAGGAAGAACATGCTGGTGTTGTTGCTGAGGTGCCAACACTTCCAGTGTTGATAGCAGACTGTGTGTTTGCTGCACACTCACGCGCCTATCATGTTGACACTCCAGATCTGACCTGGAGCCGAATCCACTTCAGGGGGAGGGGGCCTACAATTGGCTCATCAGTGGGGTCGTACTATTTGAAGGAGAATGAAAGACGGCCAAACGCAGCATTCTGGTTCATCCCGACGATACCACCAGCTCCAGGGACCTAGTGCTCATACTGGCAGATCCGATGAACCATTTGTCTTTATCTTTATCATTAGTTACACTTATGTGTGTAAATACTAAGCTATGCTTACTTGTGTAAGACTAAGTTAGGCCTAACTGCGTAATATTCAGTGAAGCCCAGCTTTTCTTTCCATGCCCATAACAACAGAATTGCACCATAGAACATACAAATGTAATGTGCATACCACGCATTTTTTCTCAGGATAACAACCACTTCAAGCAAATGATACATCGTGTACGCATTTGAACGCATCACTAGAATGTGCCACCTATTGATGATTGATGACATGGATCTAGCTTTTCTGCACTTATTTGCATTGAATCGCTCATTGATTTGTTCACATATTTTTTGGCAATGGCTGATGAACTCCACTCTCTTGGTAACTTGCTTTGTTAGCGAGCACTTATTGATGCAATGCAAAGTACAGAACATGGTCATCATCGTCATTCCATTTAGGTTCTCTATGTTTCGTCATCACGGAGCTAATAATTTCAAATGAAAATCTAGTAAACAATATATGTGTACATTGTTAGAGTATGCTACAGCCACGATACATACATGTTTTTCTGCAATCACAAGAGGAAAACTTGATGCATTTTCACCTTGTTGGCGTTGTGCCGAACTGGGTGGATGTGGCTTTGGGGTTCGGAGAGGAAGGTGCCATGGATAGTGCGTGTGCGACCACGGTGACGGCGAGCTCGGATTCTGGAGGAGACCAACAGGACCGAGCATGGTCAGCATGGGTACAGATCTCACTCGGGAATGAATTCCCGTCCCCGCGTCGTGCCAATGGTGCGGTCATGGTGAGGGCGAGCTCCGATTCGGGATGGGGAGGAGAACAGGCCGAGCAGGTTTGTCCAAGTCCTAGCTCCGCGCCATGGCCGCGACCACAGATTGCCGCCCCGGAGGAAGAAGCAGACGCGTAAAGGATGCATGCGCCAATGCTGCAAGCCTACATGGCAGTCTACATGGCAGTGACGACGGCAACGACATAACAGCGAAAGCTGACAGGGGGGACCCAACTTGACAGCCGTTAGCCTGATTTTTTGTATTGAAACATAAAGTTGAATTCGTGCCGAAAAGGACCCTCTGAGTATTTGGCACACCAACTATAGTCATCGCCGATGATATCAGGGAACTCGGGTACCGTGTTGCCTGGCCACCCCAACTTTCGGGCCGCAAAATGATATTCTCGTCTATGTGCCCTTAGTGTCAACTAAATCCAAGGAACCCGCTTTGTTCACTATGCAAGGCGTGACTTCATGGGAATGCCAATGGAGATGCCAAGTCACCCGGAGTTGAAGCGTCAAGTGGAGAACCTTGATTTCCTGATGTACGACCGCCAGAAGGAATTGGACAATGCTAGGGAGTTCGCCAACCACAACCGTGCCATTGCCACCCAGAAGGCCCAGACTTTCTCACTGCTTGTCAAGGATCGTTAGTCTCTTTGCCGCCAGCGCGAAAAGAAGTATCGCACCATCGACCGTCTTTGCAAGAAGGTGGTCGACCTCGAGAAGACCATCAAGGAGCAAGAAGCTCAGCTTGCAGCAAAGAAAGAAGAAGAGGAAGGTGAAGACATCCAGGGAGATATGGATTCTTACCTCAGCAATGATGATGACTTTCTGCAGGAGGATGTCGTGGACTTCTACACTAACGATGAGGACTCCGACTTCATCGACAATGAGTATATGCACTAGATCACTGTCGTAGCATGAGATGTGGTCCCATTGTATCGTAGCTTGCAGAATGGTTCTTAAATCCATTTGTTTTACTTTGAGGTTGTGGTGTGTGTTTGTATCGTGTGCTTTGCTTGAATGAATGAAAAGAAGTTAGTTGCAAAAACCCGAGTCAAACTCAAAGTTTTAGCTTTGAAATCAAAACCATGAACCTTAGAACTTTCCCTCTTACCCCTTTATCTATCTCAATCTTCAGATGACTCATGGAAACCCCGGAGGGAGCAGCTCATCGCAAGACCCAATGCTGCAGATTATGCAAATGTTAGTTGTAGACTGTGAAGCAAGCAGGGCAGAGCGCTAGGCCAACTTAGCAACACTGCAGCAGATAACCCAGATGGCCCAAAACAACCAGAACCATGGAAATCAGGATCATCAAGGATCCAAGTTGAAAAACTTCTAGAATACCAACCCCCAATCTTTAGTACTTCAGAGAACCCACTGGATGCTGATGACTGGTTGCAGACAATGGAGAACAATTTGGAAGTAGCCAGAGTTGATGACAACGAGAAAGTTCTCTTTGCCACCCACTATTTGGCAAGAGATGCAAGAGCATGGTGGAACAGTATCCGCCTAATGAACCATGGTCAAGTGATGACATGGCAAGCCTTCAAAATCAAGTTCAGCCGCACCCACGTGCCGTAGGGTCTAGTCACCCGAATGAGGGATGAATTATGAGAGATGAAACAAGGCAGAATGACTGTGGTGGAGTACCATGACAGATTCCTGTCGCTTGCCAGGTATGCACCTGATGAGATCAACACGGAGGCCAAGAAGAAGGAGAGATTCTTGAACGGACTACATGATGAGATGCAAACTATCCTCGTCAACATCCGCTTCGAGGATCTCGAAGAGCTAGTCGACTCTGCCATTCAGATGGAAGGGAAGATTAACCAGGCAAACGACAACCACAAACGTCGTATGATGCACCAAGCTGGATCCAACAGTCACCAGAAGTACCGTCCCAACCCGTCTGCAAGGTATGCACCAAGAAACAACCGACCCCCAATGTCCCGCCCAAGCTACCCCAACTGTAGCGGAGGCAATGTGAAGTCCGGAGGAAACAACAAAAACCCCGGCAACACCAGCAATTTCAACCGTGCACCTCCCAAGAGCAACAACAACAACAACACTGCACCTAGAACTGGAAGCAATGCTGTGCCCGTGGCAGCGAAAGACAAATCTCAGATCACCTGTTTTGAGTGTGGAGTGAAGGGTCACTACTCAAATGAGTGTCCCAAGAAGACTGCCGCCACTGCCAATGTGAATGTCCCAGCTCAATAGCAGCGTCGTGTTCAACTAGGAAGAAGATTCGTCCCAGGGAACCCTCACAACCGCAATGACCGTATCTTCCACATGAACGCCGAAGAAGACCAAGAAGCGCCAGATGTAGTGCTGGGTATGTTTTCTGTCAACTCAGTTTTAGCAAGAGTGTTGTTTGATTTTGGAGCATCGCATTCATTTGTCACCAAAGAATTTGCATGCACTAGTAAGATTCACCCAACCAACTTGAAGCATGTCATGATAGTTCAAATCCCCGGTTCAACTACAAAAGCTAGAAATTTTTGCAAAGTTGTGCCTATCAGAATACATGGGATAGATTTTTATGCCAACCTAATCGTACTCGGAACCAAAGGATTGAAAGTAGTACTAGGTATGGACTGGATGTCAAGGCATAAAGGACTGATAGACTGTGCTAAGAAAGCCATCACCATGACCAGTAGCTCTGGAGTAACAGTAGAGCATATATCTGAAACCTTACCTCGTCAATTCAAGTGCAACAGGAGTCTAGCCCTAGCCACCATAGACCAAGTCAGAGTAGTCTGTGAATGCCCCGACGTATTCCCAGATGAATTGCCAGGTATGCCCCCAGATAGGGATATTGAGTTCATTATCGAACTAATCCCCGGAACCGGACCCATAGCCCAGAGACCCTATAGCATGAACCCCTCAGAGTTAGTAGAATTGAAGAAGCAGTTGGATGCCATGTTAGCAACATGCTTGATTCAACCAAGCGCATCGCCATGGAGATCACCAGTGTTATTCATCGACAAGAAAGATGGAGGCAACCGTTTGTGCATAGATTATAGAAAGTTAAATGACGTCACCATCAAGAACAAGTACCCTTTGCCAAAGATAGAAGATCTATTTGATCAATTGACTGGTTCCCAGGTATTCTCAAAGATTGATCTTAGGACTGGTTATCACCAACTTAAGATTCGTGCAACGGATATTCTGAAGACCGCCTTTACTACTCGTTATGGTTTATACGAGTATACGGTCATGTATTTTGGATTAACCAATGTCCCTGCTTATTTCATGAATCTCATGAATAAGATCTTTATGAATTTCCTAGATAAGTTTGTCGTTGTGTTTATTGATGATATCCTTATCTACTCCAAGTCAGAAGAAGACCATGAGCAACATCTAAGAATCATCCTAGAAACCCTGAGAGAGCATCGGTTATATGCCAAGTTCAGCAAGTGTGAGTTTTGGCTGAAAGAAGTAGGATTCCTAGGACATATTGTGTCTGCCGGAGGAGTCTCTATTGATCCCACCAAGATCAAAGATGTCGAAGCATGGGAAGCCCCAACCACTCAAACCCAAGTCCATGCATTTCTCGGATTAGCGGGATACTACCGCAAGTTCGTAGAAGGATTCTCTAGGATCGCCAGACCCATGACCCAATTGTTGAAGAAGGACAAGAAGTTTGAATGGACCGACAAGTGTGAAGCCAGTTTCCAGGAGCTGAAGAAGAGATTGATATCAGCCCCAATATTGATCATGCCAGACATCAAGAAGCCGTTTGATGTATATTGTGATGCATCCAAGATTGGTCTCGGATGTGTGTTAATGCAGGAAGGCAAAGTCATCGCGTATCTGTCTTGACAACTGAAGCAGCATGAGCAGAACTATCCGACCCATGATCTTGAATTAGCAGCCGTAGTTTTGGCATTGAAGACATGGCGTCATTATCTGATGAGTAATCGCTGTGAGATTTACTCAGATCACAAGAGCTTGAAGTATATTTTCACTCAGAAAGAGCTAAATATGAGGCAAAGGAGATGGATAGAGTTAATCAAGGATTATGACCTTGACATTCACTATCACCCTGGCAAAGCCAATGTGGTAGCGGATGCTCTTAGCAGATTGCCATGTAGGCGAAACACGATGATCAAGGAGAAGCAGCCAAGGTTGTATGAGGAGTTGGAGCAGTTTCGAACTGAGCTAGTTAGCAAAGGATTCTTAGCTAGCATTGAACTTCAACCCACTTTGATTAGACAAATCAAGGAAGCCTAGAAGGGAAATGAAAGTATCGACGGAATCAAACATCGTATTGGTACAGGAAAGGTACCTGGATGCACTGAAGACGAAGAAGGAGTTCTGTGGTACAAAGGTTGTATATGTGTGCCAGCAGATTTAGAACTGAAGCAAGTTATCATGCAAGAAGCTCATGATACTCTTTATTCTATCCACCCCGGAGGAACGAAGATGTATCAAGATTTGAAGGAGCAATTTTGGTGGCATAAGATGAAGAGAGAAATCAGGAGCTACATCGCCAAGTGTGACATCTGTCAAAGAATCAAAGTAGAGCATCAGAGACCCGCAGGACTGTTGCAACCTTTGCAGATTCCAGAATGGAAATGGGATTCCGTCGGAATGGACTTTATCATAGGATTGCCTACTTCTAGTAGGGGAAATGACTCAATCTGGGTCATCATTGATAGACTGTCCAAGGTAGCTCACTTTATACCCGTCAAGACAACCTACCAGAGTTCGAAGCTAGCAGAGCTGTATATTGCTAGGATTGTTAGTCTGCATGGAACCACCAAGACCATAGTATCAGATCGAGGAACCCAGTTTACCTCGAGATTTTGGCAGAAAATCCAGGAAGGATTAGGCGCCAAGTTGAATTTCAGCACCGTTTATCACCCGCAAACTGATGGACAGACTGAGAGAGTCAACCAGATCCTAGAAGACATGTTGAGAGCTTGTGTGTTGGAGTACGGATCAAAATGGGAAGACTGCCTGCCTTTCGTAGAATTCTCATATAACAACAGTTATCAAGCTAGTTTGCAAATGGCACCATTTGAGTTCCTATACAGAAGAAAGTGTCGTACCCCTTTGAATTGGTCGCAAGTAAGGGAGAGTCAGATCTTTGGACCCGACATTCTTTGAGAAGCTGAAGAAAAGGTGCACAAAGTCCGTGAGCACCTCCAGACCGCCCAGTCAAGACAGAAGAGTTATGCTGACAAGAGAAGGAGAGACCTAACTTTCAATGTCGGAGGTTTTGTATATCTCAAGGTTTCGCCATTGAAGGGAACACAACGCTTTAGTCTGAAAGGAAAGTTAGCCCCCAGATATATCGGGCCCTTCAAGATTCTGAACCATTGAGGAGAAGTATCATATCAACTAGAACTACCAGAGGAGATGTCAGCCATCCACAATGTGTTCCATATCTCATTACTTCGCAAATGCCTAGAAGTGTCGGAGAAGACCGAAGTTTTCAAGAATATCGATCACCAAGCTGTGTATATCAACAAGGACTTGACATACCGTGAAGTGCCCATCCATATCTTGGAGGAAGCCTATAGAACCACCAGGACTAGGAGTATCAAGTTTCTCAAGATTCAATGGAGCAACCATACAGAAGAGGAAGCCACTTGGGAGCGAGAAGATTACATTAGGAATGAGTTCCCAGATCTCTTTAGTTCCTAGTTTTCTTTCGTAAATCTCGGGGCGAGATTTTGTTTAAGGGGGGAAGGTTTGTAACATCCCAAAACTCTAATCCAAGTGATCAAGATTCAAATCATCAAATTTAGAGTTAACAAAAACTTTTCCAATTAAAATTATTAAAGCATTCATATGTGTGTGCATTTAAATTAGGAGTTGATTGAATTGCCATGATTAAGTGATCCATTGATTGTAAAATGATTCTTAGGTGAAATAAACATCATCTAGGTCATTCCCAAACAAATCACAAAGAAAAACAAATCAAAATGAATAAAATAACCAAATGGTCATTTGTGCCATTTTAACTACCATGCCTACTTTGGCTATTCCTAGAACTCAAAACCTAACAGAAACAAATGTGGATCTTTGCACCCCTTGCTAGTACAAGTAGTGATGTACCAAGGCCCACTTTGTGATCTGCCAAAAACTTTCAAACACTAAATTTAAATTGCATTTGAAAATTGAATCTATTGTAGGTATCTAGATCACACATTCAAAAACCACTCAAATGAACTCCATTTTCAAATACAAAGAAACCACAGATGCTTAAGCATGTGACAAACAACTCCACCAAAAATCAGCCCAAAATTCAAATAAAACTCTCATGCGGCCATTGTGTCGAACAGGTGGCAGGCAAGATTTTTCTGCCTAACTTATACTGTTTGTAGATCAATGCCTTGTCGAGTTTTTAGCCCACATTTGGTTCCCCTGTTCCCCCTGAGTCCAACCGAGTCCTCACTGGCCTACCCCTAAGCCACAGCAGCAGTGGAGCGCCGCCACATTTTGGTCACCGCTGGCCAAACGTGGGCAAGGCGCCACAGCCAACGCCGCGCCGTTCTAGCACCACCACTAGCTCCTCCTAACCCTACCGCACCTCCCTGCCCCTTCCCCAAGCCCAGCCAGGACCTGGACGACACCCCAGCACCGCCACCCATTCTCTCTGCAAGCTTGCCAGAGCGCGTTAGCCGCCAGCATGCCACATACCACCCCTCGACCCAATACCGTGCACGCCGCTCCGCCTCGACCCTAGCACCCCGGCAGACACGGCTGTGCACCACCGCACAACCCACAGTCACCATGCGCCGCGTCGAGCATCGCCTCTGTCTCCCAGAGCGCGGGACGCTCCTGACCAAACCCACCGCCCCTAGTGTTGCCTTTATGCCGTAGATGACCGCTAGGAGGCAGGCCACCGTCCGCCTACGCCGCCCATGCCTCTAGCCGCCTGTATCAATGTCACCGACGAGCTCACCGTCATGCCGTTTGGTCCCCTCGTCTCCCTATAAAAGGAGCCCTCCCCAACACAAACTCCTCATACCACTCCACTCCCCTCTCATCACTGATCCTTCCCCACCTCTCATCGGAGCCGCTCGAGCCATAGTTCGCCAGAATTGCGTCGGAGGAGCCCGCTGCAGAGGAGGAGAAGCTGCCGTTGATTCCATCCACCACAGCCCCTGCCGCGACCTCGCCTAAGCTCGCCGTCGTCCACCAGTTCGTTTGCCCGCCTCGCTGCAGTAGCTAGAGCCCTGGTACATCCCCGGTAGACCCCCGCTGGCCGTTTAGGGTTTGGTCTCGCCGGCGACTAGTCCGTCGTCGACAACGACTGTGAGTCGCCGATCTCTGTTCTAATCGTAGCGCCCAGATTGCGCCATACCGTTTCAGGTTTTAAGTCTCGCTGACAAGCGGGAACAACCTGTCAGCCGCCCTTTGCGCCGCTGAGCATCACTGGGCCGGCCCATTTCCTTTCCCGCGCTGACCCAGTAATTCAAATCTAGATTTTTCTATTTAGGTTTAAACTCAATTCTGTCCCTTAGTTCAAAAATCAATTCAGGAAAATTTACTGAACCAAATTGAGTGATTCCAATTTTGTTGGAAAGCTTCTGAAAAGATCTATCCAAGACCGTTGGATTTAATTCATTTAGAGTTAGATATCTCTCCTAGTAAAAATAACAAGACAGAAGCATTTGCACATTCAAACATTTTTATAAAATCAACCATAATAGCTTTTGAGTTGTTTCCAACTCTCAAAAATCACATTTAACCATACCTATCTGAATATGTAATAATATTAAGGTTTGCATGCAGTGACTTTGGACTAGTATCAAAATAATGCTATATAGGCATTTCTAGTCACTTTAAATCATTAAATATTAAACTTAAACTTATTAAAATGTGATCCAACATTTAAATCACATTCCCATATGTTAGAATATGTGGTGATGACATGTGTCCACATGATACCATATTTTAATTAGAGAATATTAAATCTTAGTTAATTTCAATGAGTAGAAATTACTTTTCTCAAATAAAAGAATAAAGCTAGTTAATGAAACCTTGTGATGCTTGTGATGATAATAGATCATCAAATGTGTGCCTTAGTGTGCTAAGTAGACTAGTTAAGTATTATTTGGTGATTGTGTACTCCGTATGTATTTATAGACGATAGTACCGACCAAGCCTACGAGGAGGAGGAGTTCTACCAAGAGGAGGAGGAAGAAAACTTCAACCACTACACTGCACAAGGCAAGCCATCATTAACAATGCAAGATCACCCTTGCAAGCTATTGTTAGCAAGCTAGAATTAAGCTAGATGACTTAAGCAAGATGCATTAGGCATGCTTTGGTTATACCACTTTGACTAGTACCTATTCCAAGTTTACTTTCAAGGTTCTACTTTCTTTACTTTACCAAAGTCCCTTACTTACTTTGAAGGTAGCATAAAAAGTATAAAACTTGACCCATCTAGATAACCTTAGATGTCATTCTATGGCATGAGATTGATCTTAGCCTCTCACCTTAGTGAACACTCTTAACTTACTAGTTTAGAGCTAAACCAAAACTTGATTCACTTTAGATGGGAACACTTGGTAAAAAATGAATTATGAAAACCTTGGAATGATGAGTCATTCTATTGAGATGTTTTGACATGTGTTAAGAAACACAAATGGTTTATGATGATGAAAATGTTGAGGCATGAGCCTTAACCCTTTTACAAAACTGATGGTTGGATTCGGATGCGATACCATTCCAATTTTACCGTACAACCACAATACCTAAATTGGGTAAGGCTTAGCCAGAAATTTATATGCATTAGTATTAGTTCCCTCACGGGAGAGGTTTGAGATAAGGCTACCTCTCATTGTGGTCCACCTGTGCAGTGCCCAAGATGACAGATGGTCATGGTTGGGAGGCCATGCTAATAGGAGAGGTGCTTATACTAGGGTGTGTAAAGGAAAGGTTATGTTTGATTATCTGCATACTAAGTATGATGATTCAGGGTTATCCCTGACAAATGTATCGAATCTTGTGGTGAAAGTGTACCACCTCTACAGAGTGTCAAACTATTCGAATAGCCGCGTCCGCGGTTATGGACAGTTGGATTAGCCATACTGTTTCGTTGTCAGATGTTTTCCAAATAACTTATGAAATGAATGATGAATCTTGACTTGATCACAACAGGGTTGTGACTATGACACTAGCTTCCGAACTTAAGTGATTCTAGAACTTTATTCTATCTTTCTTTGTTTCTGAACTCAGCTTAGGTTTCAAAATTAACTTTACAAATAAACATAGAGTTAGCATTTCCCACTAGAACTACCTTACTTGTTAGTGATAGTTTGTGAGTACTTAAAGAGTACTCATGGCTTTTGTCCCTGGCTATTCCTATGGCCAGACTATGAAGGAGACTACCAAGATGACGGACAGCAGGATGACTATGATAACTAGGACTATATTCCATCGTCAGCATTGCCTGTGCCACTAAAGATGGACCCCACCGCTACGCTTATTATTTATTCCGCTGCTTGTTGTATTAAGACTGGATCATGAGATCCTTTATTCATGTAAAACATTATTATGGTTTGTAATGGATGATGTACTGTGATATCCAATCTGTTATGTCTCGCAAAAATGGTAATCCTGAGATTGCGATGTATGACATAACATGCATCTGGGATTAAAAATCCGGGTGTTGACATATTTGATACCGGATTTGTTGCTCACATTTGTAACTCTCAGCAGGATCTGTAGAGTAGGAGGCGCCTGAGGAAGGACAAGGTGATGATGCGCATCGGCAATGGTTCGAGGGTCGAAGTGATGGTCGTCAGCACCCTGCATCTCCGTCTACCGTCAGGATTACTGTTGGTTTTGAATAAATGCTACTATGTACCCGCATTGAGTATGGATATTGTGAGTGGGTCTTGCTTGTTGCAAGACCGTTATTCGTTTAAATTAGGAACAAATGGTTGTTCAATTTATATGAATGATGTTTACTATGTTCATGCTCATGTGTGTGATGGTTTATTCTTACTTGACCTTGATTATAATACACACATCCATAGTGTTGATGCTAAATGTTGTAAGTATAGTGATGATAATTCCATGTTTATGTGGCATTGCCGTCTTGGTCACATTGGCATAAAACGCATCAAGAAGCTTCATTCAGAAGGACTTCTTGGATCATTGGATTTCGAATCCCCTAATACATGTGAGCCATGCCTCATGTGCAAGATGACTAGGACACCATTCTTCGGGATAGTGGAGACAGCTGTAGACCTACTAGGAATCATAGATACGGATGTATGTGGACCAATGAGCGTCTCAACACGCAATGGTTATCGTTACTTTGTTACCTTTACTGACGACTTAAGCAGATATGGATATATCTACTTAATCAAGCACAAGTCTGAAACCTTTGAAAAGTTCAAGGAATTTCAGAAAGAAGTTGAGAATCAACTTAACAAAAGAATCAAGCATCTTCGATTGGATTTAGGAGGCGAGTATTTTAGTTATGATTTTAGATATGATGCAACCGGAAGGTTTTGTTGATCCTAAGGATGCTGGAAAGGTTTGAAAGTTTCAACGGTCCATTTATGGATTGAAGCAAGCATCTCAGAGCTAGAACCAACGTTTTGATCAAGTGATCAAGAGTTTTGGATTTGTCCAAAATCAATAAGAGTTCTGTGTTTACAAGAAAGCGAGTGGGAGCTCAGTTGTTTTCTTAGTAGTATATGTGGATGCCATATTACTCATGGGAAACAATGTGGATCTTATGAAAAGCGTGAAAGCATATTTGAGCAACCAATTTTGCATGAAGGATCTAGGTGAAGCTGCATACATATTAGGAATCAATATCTATAGAGATAGATCAAGGCACCTAATTGCATTAAGTCAAAGTACTTACATCGAAAAGATTTTGAAAAGGTTCAAAATGGAAAACACCAAAAGGGGTTTTGTACCAATGATGAAGAATTGCAAATTGAGTATGACTCAATGTCCTGTAATGGATGATGATAGAGAGAAGATGTCTTACACCCCCTATGCTTCAGCCATAGGATCTATAATGTATGCAATGTTAAGTACGCGGCCTGATGTGGCATTGGCTCTTAGTTTGACGAGCCGGTACCAAAGTAATCCAGGACCAGATCACTGGACAGCTGTAAAGAATATCCTAAAGTATCTAAAAAGAACAAAGGATATGTTCCTAATCTATGGAGGAAGTGATGAAGCTCTAAATGTAATGGGTTACATGGATGCGAGCTAGAACTCAGATCATGATGACTCTAAGTCTCAAACAGGATTTGTGTTCCTAGTGAATGGTGGGGCGGTAAGCTGGAAGAGTAAGAAGCAGTCGGTGGTGGCGCAATCTTCAATGGAGTCTGAATATATTGCTGCGGTCGATGCAGCAAATGAAGTTGTTTGGCTAAGGAATTTCGTCATCGAACTGGGAGTTTTTCCAAATGCGCAAGACCCCGTGACGATCTATTGTGATAACACGGGAGCTATTGCAAACGCAAAGGAACCAAGGACTCATTCCATAGCCAAACACATCAAGATCAGATTTCACGTCATCCGATAGAACATTGACAAAGGTGAAGTCAAGATTTGCAAAGTAGATATGGAACTGAATATGGCAGATCCTTTGACTAAAGCTCTCCATCAGGAAAAGCACGAATAACACCGAGATTCCATTGGTGTTAGGTTCCTGCCTATTGTAAACTAGTTTTATTTGTGCTCTAGTGCAAGTGGGAGACTGAAGGAGTTATGCCCTAGAGGCAAATAATAAAGTGTATTATTTGATGTGACTCCTATATGTTCATAATACGTTTTATATTGTGCTATAACTATGTTAATACGAAACATTAATACACGTGTGGTATATAAACAAACCGTGTCTCTAGTTACCTCTAGCGAACTAGTTCATTGGTCATGAGGATGGTCTAAGTTTCAAGATCATGGGCATTTATGCCAATTGACAATGGGGTCATGTTATTAGTTGAATAACATGATAGACAAACATCCGACCGTTATATCTTAAATGAGATCTAGTTACAAAGTTCACCATTGATGATAAAACATAGAGAACCTCGCAACCTGATCCTTTGACTATGAGGTAATGCAAATCACCATTCCGGAAGAAGCTTTGATGGTTATCAAGAATCATCTCGTAAAATGGTGATCAAAAAGGTGCCACTCAGGTTTTCCGAAGGGATGTGTTGAGGAGTACATATCAAGACCAGGATTTGTCTAGTCCATGTAATGGACAGATACATGTGGCCATCTCGGTGACGTTGCATTAATGAAGCTTGCAAGCATGTGACTTTGTCACAGAATGCAACGACATGAGAACGAGTAAACAAGTTCATTGGTAACGAGACCGAACTAAGGTATGGGGATACCGAAGATCAAGTCTCGAATGAATTAGGTATCATATGACAAAGGGAACGGGAAACGACTATCTCACGGTTAGAGCGATTGTATTCGTGAAACGCACGGGGGTCACATGGCCATCTAGGTCCCTCTGTTGATCATTGATGTGAGAGTAGTCTCGATCATTTCCGGAGCGTTTACGAACCGAAGGATGTCACGCTTAAGGGTAGGGACGCTTAGGGCAGATGAGGTATCGTAGGAGAAATAGAGAAAGAGAAACCGGAATAGTTCCGGGTAACATCCGATGGAGATCAGAAGGGGTCTAGAAGGTGTTCCGGAGTGAAGGAATAATACAATATGTGTATTTGAATATTAATTAGAGAATTAATGTAAATATATATTTTATTTTATTTTATTATTAAAGGCATCATAATGCTAATGGGCCTCACCCGAAGGGAGGCCCAATAGGGCATGGCGCCTGGGGAGAGGGGGCCAGCCGGCCTAGGCTTGGTGGGCCGCCCCAATGGGGCCCACCTAGGGCCAGCGGCTACCCCTAGGTGGCCGGCGGGTGTGGGAGTTAGTCCCACACCGCCTGGCCCTAGGGTGGTGCGCCCCCCACTATATATAGGGGTCTCCCCTCCCCCTTTGGAATCACCCCATTCTCTCGCATTCTCTCTCTCTCATCCATTGACGACTTCTCTGTAATATTGGGGAGGACCTCGTGGGTGAGTTCTCCACCTTCACACCACCATCGTGTGATCTGCAATCTGGCATCTACTTCTTCCGCTGCTCGGTTGGATCGGAGTCCGGTTGATGTCTCCTACATCGGACGTGTGACGAACTTCGGGAGGCACCACACTTGGGGTGCTGCTCGTCTTCATCAATATATGCCTTCCTGCATAAGGCGTGCCTCGGTCTTCAAAGGTATGAATACCGTATCTCTCTTCCGTTACTTATGTCTACATATTATAGATCCTGGTATTAGTGTTCGAGTAGATAGAAATTTTTTGTTTTCTGATACGGAACCCTTCACTTCCTTGGCCAGAATCAAGCCCGACGTCGTCGTCTTCCCAAGCGCCGGTCGCTGTTAGTTTGTCATTGTCTGAATTTACCCAGCCTGGCCATGACCTGCATCGTGTTGCCGGTGAGCCATCGGTGCTTACGGACCATCCAGCTCCCTTTCTCCTCCTAGTGCCGCCATCGCGTCGTGCCTCTGCAAGCACTGCCATCGTTCGCTGTCCGAGGTGTAGCTCCTGCGACCATATGCAAGCGGTGCCGCCACTAAACCGTGCTACGCAATAGTTTGCATCCAGCATGCTAGCTCATGTTGCCCCGCTAGCGTCCTAGCACCGTTCCCCGTCGTTGTCCGACGTGTTCAACAGCGTGCCCACAAGGCAGAGACATGCCTACGATGCGTGGAGTCAACATGGCCGCTCCGTTGTTCTCAAGTGTGGCTAGCTGGCATGGCCCTGGGCCCCACCCGTAAGCCACAGAGGCTAGCCTTTGCCTCAGTGTAAAATATTTTTAAGATTGCGCTGACATTGTAAAATATTGCCTCAGTGTAAATCCTTTTTAATTGGTTTAATATTTTCAGAAATTGAATAAATATTGTAAAATCAATAACTTTTATTATGTAATTCAGAAAAAATATGTATAATATATCAAAATGTTCAGAAAATGAGATCTATCCTTTAACATCACAATCATGCATTATTAAAGAACTTTCATGACAAGTTCAATTAGAAGAACCAAATGAACCCCTGTAGGTGATTCTGAGGTTTCCCTGTTTTAGGGTTTAGACCTCTCGGACCCTGTTTAAAATGATTAAGCATGCCATAACTTGTCATATCATCATATATACTTGCTTATGCATTGCATCCATGCCATGTGTTGATTGGTTCCCTTTCTTTCTAGTGTTTGGTTCTTCCTGGTAGAAAACGATATCAAGACGGAGATCGAAGACTGAGATCAACACAATCGAAGATCAAAAATCAATACTTGACCAACTATAACCATGTCAAGTACAAAATGTCTGAAGATCTGCTTATTGGTTATCAACGAGCAAAGGCAAGCATAACCCCACCATTATAAAATCCCATGCTTCCAAAGTATTTCAATTCTTGCCATGATGCATACGATTCTACTATGGTCTTTTACCATTAGTTAGAGTATCCTATCTGTTGCATTACTTCCTTCGATCTTATATTGCCTGATCCACTGTCCTAGCATAACTAGGTTTGGCTTGTGTGTACTGCTAGAGCTTATATCCGTGTCCTGCTTAGCCATGCTCATCAGTTAGTGCTGGTTCATCCAGAAGATGTATCAGATGCTGAGAATCTAGTATGACTGGAGAACGAGGTATGAAGGTGATATGAGGTTAAACATGCTAAGTTTTGTATGGAGGCCACGGTGGGATGTGGTTTTTGCAGTCCCATGCTCTCCACCACTAGGACCTGAGTTCTTGCCTTTGGAACCGAGACGAGCATACATTCACATGGGGCCTGGACAACCTCTCGACTAATGTCGTGGGAATGGCCATGGCAGTCGCTGCCATAAGAAGCGATTGAGAGAATCAGGGGCGAGAGCTGGCGGCCATCTGCGGTGCGAGATGGAGGCAGATGCACATGGATTTATCCAGGTTCGCCCCCCTAGAGGGTAAAGACCTACTCCTGCTAGTATAGATTGATGGAGAGCAATTTACAAGGGCGGCGAGCTCGACGTCTAAGCAGCGAGTCGCTCTAAGGGGTGTATGGTAGAACGTAAGTCCTCAAGCTACCCTAGGGAGGCTTATATAGGGGGCACCTCGCTAGGGTTTACAGTTTACAACCGAACAAGATATGGATTCAGAGGCTTTGACCTAATCCAACTGGGATCCAGTTACGCTTCTAGGCCTCCAATCTCCAACCGCGTTCCCACTCGATCGCGCTCTAGTTGCCGTCCTGCAGGCCCACTCGCGAGGCCTTTGGCCCGATCAGAACGTCCTGCTAGGCATACCCCATTCGGCATATCCCCATCAGTAGTCCCTGAGGCCATCGTTGGTTCCAACACAGGTGTTCATTTAGCAGTCGGAGTATGCGAGTCCAATTTGGACATCCAGTAGAATCGGTGATGGACTTTGTCGAGAACCAAGGAAATTTTCCATCGGGTTTCTAGTCATGGCTTTGGTGAATGTATTTACCACCGAGTCGCCGCTCCTGTCGATTGGACAAGGTATAGCTGCAGGCGAGTCGAGTGGAAGGAGTTGGACCGCTGGCTCGGTCAAACTAGCCGTTGGGTAATCCAACGGTAACTTCGGCACAATTACCGCGGGTAACAGCTATCCCAAGATTGGCAGGTCACGCTTCTTTATAAGGGGAGTGACGGATCAGTCCTGTAGACCCTTCCCCGCACTCATCATCTTCGCACATCCATTCTCTCTATCTCCTCTCGATCTAGATTCTCCAGACCAAGCGACCTTGCTTCCTTCCTGATGGCGCCTACGAAAGATCTATGGGGGAAATCCAAGTGCACCGCGGTGCAGCTCAAGTCATTTGAGGATGCGGGGGTCCTCTGTAAGGGGAATTGGCGGATCCCTGCGTCTTCCGAGGTCGATCCGAAGCCACGCGCTGGCGAGTTCATCTGCTTCCCAAGCCATTTGGAGAGGGGCTTGTGATTCCCTACCTCGGTATTCTTCCGGCGATTTTGCGCGTACTACGCAATCAAGCCATTGGATCTCGACCCGCATAGCATTGAGCAACTGGCAATATTTGTCGCCTTCTGTGAATGCTACCTTGACTACAGGTCGTACTTCCTGCTGTGGTTGGAGCTGTTCCACGGCCGCATCGGGCGCGAGGGGTCCGGCGGCCTGACCTTGGCGGTAGGGGCGTTATGTTCTAGCTGAAGCCGAAGGCCAATTTCTTCAAGCTCCTGCTGCCAAATAAGGCCGCGAGCGAGTGGAAGAGAAGTTGGTACTATGTGAAAGAATCCACTACCTTCGGCGAAGTGGCGCTCCCCGAGTACGTCGCGGAAAGAAGCGAGCCCTGCCGGTTGACAGCGGACAAGCTCCCCGACAATCAGAGAATGGCTGTCACGGAGATGATGGACCAGATCCAGAAGCTAAAGGACCAGGGATTGTCCAAAATCAATCTGTACAACTGCTGGCTTGGGCGGCGCTTGGTCCCATTGGCGACCCGGCCCCATTGGATGTACAAATACATCGAGAAAAATGATCCTTCCCGGACCAGCAAGGAGTCGTGGGACTCCGCAGACTACAAGACCGCCCTGAAGAAGATCACTGACCTGGAATTCACCACCACGTCGGTCGGGCTTGCTCCATACGTTCCCGAGAAGAATGAGGCTCCTACAGTAAGCCACACTTACTAGGTTTATCGTTAGTCGTGACTCTCACGGGGCAATTTGCTCCCGCATCCTTTGATGTTTGTTCATGGCCATTCTCTACTGTTTCAAGTTCTCGAGGGCTGGCTCCCCCCACTCGACGAGGAGGTTCCTAGAGAGCTTGAAGAGGGGACCGAAGGAGAGTCCTTCGAGAGCAAAGAAGAGGAGAGGGAGGTCCCTCCCCCAGTGCCCATGGCTCGCAAGACTCGCATGCAGAAGCAGCATGAGATCGAGGCGAGTCGTAGTGTTGAAGAGCATGATGAAGACGACGGGATTTTGCAAGAGCATAGTTCACGGCGAACAGCCACGCCGGCGAAGCCTACGTGCAAACCAAAGTCGCCCGCGAAGAGGCCGGCTCCGAAGCCGGCATCACCACCCAGATCGATGGTGGTGTTTGGGTCGAACGATGAGTCCGACGACGATGTGACCAAGACCTCACACAAGATCCCGGAGGACGCGACTCCGATGATGGGACCGGCGGCTGCGGACGCGGCAGTGGAGGTGGAGGTTCTGCTCGTGGCGATCGTGCCAACAGCTTTGGCTGCATCAGGGCCAGGGGCTACCGAAGCCGCGGTGCCAAAGTCGCCACAACTAGCGGGGGCGACCGTGTCATCTGGGCCAGAAATTCCTGTGACCGCGGCTTCATCATCGAAGAAGCCCGCGGTGTCATGGGCCTCGGATGTTTTTGAGAAAGGTCTCATGCGCAAGCTGGGCCTGGAGCTAGACAAGCATGCCCATATCGGCACGGGGCTACGCGTTCTTTTGGTCGCCAAGTGAGTCACAAGTTTTCCTTTCGATTCTTGGGTGACTTCTTGTATGATTTCTTTGCTGACTTTGGTGGTTTTGCAGGTCCGGCGCTAAGAATATAGGTTGCCCTTCAGTGCCTAAGATTCCGCCGATCGTCACCACGGGGGAATGCGACCCCCCTAGGAAGAGGAAGCCTGCTACGGATGTCGCTACTGGCGAGGGCGAAGAAGCGAGGGTGATGCCGACGATCTTTGTGGCGAAGGCACCAAGGGGAGTGACCCTGCCACCTGCACCGAGGAGGTGGCAGCCAATCGATCGGTGCTAGCTAAGGGGGCTCCGACGACAGAGCCATCGGCCCCAACAGCCAGTGCCACGGCGAGGGCGTCTGCGTCGTTTCCGCGTTTCATGGTGAATGGTTTTCCGACCGTGGCGGAAAACCAGTCTCTGCAAATGCCAGAGATTGTTGATGAGGACGTTGGACCTCGTCGCGGGCGCACCTCCTTGTGGTCCCTTCAACGGACGCCAGTGGGCTTCATAGCATGCTTGGTGCTGCCATTCAGGTAAGTCCAGTCCCCGAGTGCCTAGTCGCTGAATTTCAGTGGCTAGGCACTGAGTTTCTTCTAGTCGCCAGTCCCCGAGTGTCTAGTCGCTGAATTTCAGCGGCTAGGCACTGAATTTCTTCTAGTCGCCAGTCGCCGAGTGTCTAGTCGCTGAATTTCAGTGTCTAGACACTGAATTTCTTCTAGTCGCCAGTCCCCAAGTGTCTAGTCGCTGAATTTCAGCGGCTAGACACTAAAATTGTGTTTTTTGCAGTTGCTGATCGTTCATGCTACTTGCAGGGCTTGCAAAGGGAATCGGCTGATTGGCAAGCCGCAAAGGAGCGCCTTGAGCGTGACTTGCGCGTGGCGCAGGAGGCTAACCGGCAACTCCAGGAGACTGCTGGTGAGTAATTGTTTTGCTTGGCTATCTCGAGCTGCTGGTGTTTGCGGGGGGCTAACTATTGTTGTTGTTCCATTTAGATGGTCTTTCGACTGTCATTGCTAAGGCCCGAGAGGGGTATGTCCCGGCTGCTAAACTAGACATAGCAAAGGAGCGGATCGACTCGTTGGAGAAGGAACTGGGGGAAGCGAAGGCGTCGATGATCTCCTCTGAGGAGAGAGCCAAGGCCGCAGTCACCACGGCGGAGGAGGAGCGGAAGGCTGCTGAGTCAATCATCCTCGGACTGCAGGGCGACCTTGCTGCCCTTGAGAAGCATGTGACGGAGAACTGTCGGAAACTCCTTGGTGAGTTGTTGCTTTCCTCTTTGATGTATGTGGTGAGTCCCCGAGTGGGTGAGTCCGTAGAGACATTGGATGTATGACATTGCAGCTGTGATAGGGCAAAGCGATCCAGTGGTGTAGACCTTCGACGCCTCACAATGCGTGACCATGGTGGTGAACGCGGCCACCGCCTCGGTGTTGTGCGTCTAGGCGGTGCTTCAAGGGATGTCCCCCACCGAGGTTATACCTGGGGGACTGACTGAAGTATGACGCTACCTGGAAGAGGCACCCGCCGTTGTAGAATGGATGATGCGTTCGTCTTTCAGGCGCAAGGACACCATGGCGTTGAGCTTGGGGCTCGCGCATTTTCCTGACGACTTCGACCTCGATGACGTCACCAGTGGATACCCTTCGGTGACTAGCTCAGTGGAGATGTCGGAGGTGTTGAGGCTGACCTCCAAGGCTGCTCCCTTCACAAATCGGGTGCTGGCGATGGGAGACTTGTTGCCGTACCAGGAGACGGTGGTGGCGCCGGGCAACCCCGATCCCGAGCATCACGACCTGAAGTCGGAGCAACCCTTCCGGTCAGCGCTGTCAAAGTCGCTGACGACGTACCCGACGAATCCGTGGGAGCCATACGTTCGTGTGAAGGGCAGTGGAGGCGCTTCTTCCTTGGGGCCTGCAAAATAGATAGCTGCCCTAGGGGCTTTTGTAAATTATGCCTGATGGCCATTTTGTGATATGAACAATACGTATGTATGAAAGTAAGGGGAGTCAATCGACTCACAATGCATGGTCAGTTATGTGATATGTTGTCTTTTGTTTGAGCGAGTCCCCGAGCGCGTCCGTCCTTTAATGGGGTATAACTCGTTTATTTGCATGTGTGTTTGCTTTGGGTTATTGTTTTGGTTTAGGCTGATTTTCCGTGTCGTGTGGGGTCGGTCACCTTGCGACTCCGAAGGAGCGAGTCCCCGAGCGCGAGTGAGGTTGGTTTTTGACCGTGTGCCTGTTGTAGGATCTGATGTGTTGTTTGTAACGCGTCACTTCCCCTGGCTCGGAAAGCCAGTCGCGTGGCGAGTCCAAGGCAACTCTCTTACTTGGTGTGTTCCCGAGCCGCATGGGGTTTTCGTGTTGTGAAGTCCCTATGCGTGGTACTTAACCGTTTGAGTCGCTTTGCGCGAGGATGGGGAGGACGGGTCACTGTGGGAAGTGTTCATCGGTCGTCTTGGCCCGGTATTCCAGTCGAGCGGGGCGACTCCGATGGTGGCTCCGGGTTGGCTTGTTCATGGACGACGCAAAGCCCGAATATCTTCGGTGCCCTTGGGTCGCACTACTTAGCCGCGCTGGTCGCTCAACCAAGGGTGGACTTCCGTAGGTAGCATATTGCTAAATGTACGAGTGCGAGTGGAACAAGAAGATGGCGAGTGGACACAATTTGTGCGATCCGAATGTATTTCATTATATATCAGCTGGGTACAAGTTTGAGTTCTATGTATAAAACTTTCGGAGGAGGTTTACATTCCATGGCGTCCCGACCTCGAGCTGGCCATTGCCTCGTATGTCGATGAGGTAGTAGGCATCGTTCCAAGGACGCGCCCTACAGCGAATGGCCCCTCCCATGGGGGGAAAGCTTATGCATGCCCTTCTTGTCTTGGACTAGTCGTAGGACCAAGTCGCCTTCCTGGAAGGTGCGGATCCAGACTCGGCAGCCGTGGTAGCGGCGGAGTCCCTACTGGTAGATGGTTGTGTGGGAGCGAGCTAGGTCGCGTGCCTCGTCGAGCTGGTCGATGCTATCTTGGCGGGCGATCTCGTTTGTCGCCTCGAGGTGAGTCGTGCTCCAGGTCGGTTGGCATTACGGCCTCGGCGCCATACACCATGAAGAAGGGCATGAACCCCATGGAGTGGTTGACGGAGGTGCGGATCCCCCATATGACAGAGGGGAGCTCTTTGACCCAGCATCCTGGGGTTCGCTCGAGGGGCACTTGAAGTCGCGGCTTGAGCCTGTGGAGGACGCTCTGATTAGCGTGATCTGCTTGGCCGTTCGACTCCGGGTGGGCGACTGAGGCGAGGTCGAGTCGTATGCTATGCTCTTCGCAAAATTCTGCCATGGCGCCCTTGGGGAAGTTGGTGCCATTGTCCGTTATGATGCTATGCGGGTAGTCGTACCGGTAGATGAGCTCGCGGAGGAACTTGGTGCCGTCTTGCCGTCGCACTTTTTGATCGCCTTGGCTTCGACCCACTTGGTGAACTTGTCGACCGTGACTAGGAGGTGGGTGAAGCCGGATGGGGCCTTCTTGAACGGGTCGACCATGTCCATGCCCCATACGGCGAATGGCCAGGTGATAGAGATTATCACTTTGCGGCCCGAAAGTTGGGGTGTACAGGCAACGCGGTACCCAAGTTCCCTGAAATCAGCCAGGATGACTACAGTTGGTGTGCCAAATACTCAGAGGGTGTTTTTCGGCACGAATTCAACTTTATGTTTCAATACAAAAAATTAGGCTAACGGGCGTCAAGTTGGGCCCCTCCTGTCAGTTCGCCGTTATGTCGCTCCTGTCGCTTAGGCGGGGTGGCTGTCACGTAGGCTTGCAGCGTTGGCACAGTGGATAGGACAACAGCCCCTACCTAGTGTATTGATGTGACAAAACAGGGCCCATGTATCGGCGTTATAATTATTTTTTGTTTACTCAAAAGCTGGAACGGCCACCGCCACGCGTCTCTCCTTGGACTTCCGTCCCAATCGTTAACCCCTACCATAAAAGCGCATTGACGGTTCCACCGTTCCCCTGCCTCGCAGAAACCACTCTTCTTCTTCCTACCATCTACTATCTTCTTCCCGTCTTCTCCTTGCCGCCATGGAAGATCTACGCACTCTAGAGACAAGCTTCACTACCCATGACAACAAGAAGATAGACGGTGTCTAAACCAACGAGGAGGAGACAGTGGTGCGTGCCCTGAGGATGTACAAGGGTTGGCTTAGGATAGACGAGGACAAGTTTGTGGGATTGGACCTCGAGTACACCCCAGAGCACCCATGTGAAGGGAGTGAAGTCGCTGTCATTCAACTTGCCATGCGGAAACACATTCTCGTCTACCACCTCTCCCGGTTTGTAGATCTGCTCTCTGTAGCTAACCGCTTTTAGGGTTTTCTCCTCTTGTTCTTTATACACTTGCTCATCTTGCAACTACTGGATTTTACTTAGGACCAAATAAATTAGGGTTTGCCTATGTCTCAATCGACTGAGATTTTCTTTAGTCTCAATCACCTAAGAAAAGTGCAACCGTAGTTAAAAGAAATGTGTAACTCGTTCAGTCGACTGAGAAATAGCAAAACCGAATAAATTATGATAATACAATGTTGAGAGTCTTGATCTTGCATTTACTAAACTTTTCAAAATTATATTGAGATGATGAGCTTGCATTGACAAAATATTTGTAGTTACAAATTTTGGTGATGACAAACTACATACTTTCAGGACTGACAGGAAATGTGCGCCGCGCGATTCCTTGAAAAAAAGGGAATTGTTTTCTGCACTGTCGACACAACAACTGATTTTTTGAAATTGTATCAAGAGAAAATTATAATTCCTGCGCACAACTGGATCGATATTCAACATCTTGTCAAGATCCTAGGGGGCAGGAAGAAGGATGGAATGGCATCACTCACAACTAGAATCCTCGATGAGTTGTACGTCACAATGAAGGAAGATTTCTCTAAGGATAGGCACGATTTCTGGAACGAGTGGCCGTTGTCTGATATAAACCTGAAGTATGCAGCCATAGATGCTTACGTGACCTACCAGCTGTACAAGAAGATCCATTTTTTTCAATGTTACCTCGTGTTTTTCCCTATTTGCAAGAGGGAAGACGAGCTTAGGGGAGCCCTTTGTAGAAAATGCCGAATATCTGAGTTTGAAGTTGAATATGCAAAGAAATTGGCTGCATCTGAAGCAGCTGATAGAGAGGCTGCAGAAGCAGCTGAAAGAGAGCTTGCAGTTGAAGAAGCAGCTGACAGAGAGGCTGTAGCTGAAGCGGCAAACAGAGAGGCGGCATCTTCTAGCGGCAACAATCAGGCCTGTGATGCACCACTAATTGTGCCGCAGGACGCTGAAGATAGGAAAGCCAAGTCAGATGCCATTTGGGACAAAGCAGTTCGTCGGACGTTGAGTACCTGGAATGATAGCAAGCGCGTCAAGTGGTCTGATGAGGAGTGAATTAAATTTTACTTGTCAGTGTTATGTTTCTGTTTTGTGGAACTCAGTTAGCTTGCCAAGATGTCTAGCGCATCAACTGATACTAGTAAAATAAATTTAACCCTCGTTGTGTTATGTTTATGTATGTGTCTTGTAGCTTGTCAAGATGGTAGCTTCTTAACTGCCAGTTTGAAACAGTGCCCTTTTCCTCTCTCGCTAAATAGATATGTTTCATTTTGCCCAAATTGGTAGCAAATATAGAGAAGATTCTCACTTCGATAATTCGTTCCCTTTTGGACCTGTTTTTGCCTCCGATCAGGTAGCAAATCTAGAGCAGCAAATCACACCAGGCAGAATACATTCATTCAGAAAACAAAACAAATGTAGATATAGCTATGCGCAGCTAAATAGGATATAGTGATAGAAAGTAGTAGGTTGCTTAACGGGGTTCGATGCATTCAGCCAGAAATAGGATGCAAGCAAAATATAGAAAATTAAAAGAAGCTGCTTAGCAGCAGCAGCCAGGGAAGATGCAGATACATTCAAGGAGACATCCAACCCGTTCATTCGCTAGCGCCTCCATCTCCCTCTGGTGCCTCCGCCACTTCTTGCTGCCCAGTTTCTTGGACTTGGGCGCCTTGGGCCTGATTGGAGGCATGCGACCCTCTTTGATGGCCACCCGCTGGAGGTTTCGGAGGTGAATGCCAAGAGCACCGTGTTCAGCGATGTAGGCGTTGATGTTCGCGGTCTCGGGCTTGCCACTTTTGTGGATGCCGGAGCCCGTAGCCTCTGCATACTTCAATAAGGTGTTCAAGACGGTGTCGCCGGCGGCGCGACTCGTCAAGCAGTAGACGCCCCTTGTGGAAGGGGCAGCTGTAGTAGGGGGCCGTGAGGAAGCCGTCGTACTTGTCGGCCCGCATCCTCCTCAAAACCTGACGAGCCTTGGTGTGAATGGACTCGTCATCGCTGCATACGTCGCTGCGGAAACCTATTGGAAAAAAGGGAAAATGGGGGAGTAGATGGTGTAAGAAGATCGAGCAATCGAAATGCGAACAAGCGAATCCTAATAAACCAAGATCTAGCATCCAACGATGGGAACGGTGTTGGATAATTAGGCACAATTTCCATGATTAATTCCAGAATATTAAACATGACAATACCAGCTAAATTTTAAATAGATTAGCCCATTATTTCTAACAAACGGTAGAAGAACCAGGGGAGGGGAGCAAACCCTAGTTACCTCCGTGTTGGGTTTGCAGCATAGAAAACAAAAAAAATTCCTACGATGGGAACTATACGCCAAGATCTATCTACGAGATACAAGCAACAGGTGGATATACATCCATGGAGAACTTACCCTTGAAGACAACAAAGCTTTGTTAACGAGTTGGAACTCGTGGATGATGTAGTCGTACACTTGCCGATCTCAAGATCGTGATGAAGTCCTTCAGGTCTAGCAGCTCCAGCACCATTAGGTCTAGCACCATCAAGTCCAGCACCGCAAAGTAGCGGTGCATCCGTGATCGCAAACACGTTCGGTCCACCGAACAACCTACGCCTCCTCGCTCCAGCGATGCAGCGGAAGCAACAACTCCTTTCTAGATAAAGCCACCGGGAACATGTATCTCGCTAATCCGAGACCATGGGGAATAACTAGAGGGAGAAGAGAACCTTCACGAGGAGGTGGTGCAAGATGAGAGGAGGGAGTGGAGGGCCTTTTATAGGGAGACGGGGGCAGCCCCTCACCATGGCCGGCGGCCAAGGGAGGTGCCCCCACCTCTTCCACATTCATGTGGGTGGAGCTCCCACTCACATAATTAGCCACCCACTCAAAATTCCACTCACCTCCATTAAATTTCCACCAAATTTAATGCAAGTTCTCATTAAATAAAACACTTTTATTTATTTTATTCAGAATTTTGTCAATTACATTAATTAACAAACATTCACATAAAACCCCCTGCAACATTTCAATATCACATGCGTAACGGTTTACGCAATTTCACCCGAAACAATTCTGGTTTCCATCGAAATGATTCCAGCGCTTTCTTAAATCTTTATCTGAAACATATTTGCTCCAAATGGTGTCGGTATCCCTTAAGTGTGTCACCCTATGGTTCGTGAATAATGTAGACATGATCGATACCCCCCTCCGATCAATAATCGAAGCGGACCTAGAGATCCGTACTGACTCCCACATATTCAACGATGACTCTTGTGATCGTGTGAACCTTTAACGTCGTAACTAAATACCTTTGTCTCGCGATATATTACATGTCCGAGATTCGGTCATCGGTATCCAAATACCTAGTTTGATCTCAATTCGACATGCACTCTTTTCTCGTTCCCGTGATATAACATTCTAGTGATCACATCACTTGCTTGCAAGCTATTTCACTGTGATATCACCGAGAGGGCCTAGAGTATATCTATCCGTCATCGGGATGGACAAATCCCACTCTTGATCCATGAGCCTCAACATAACACCTTCGTAGCACTGAACCCACCTTTATAGTCACCCTGTTACGGTGTGACGTTTGATGTTATCAAGATACTCTTCCGGTGTTAGCAATTAACATGATCTCATGGTCTAAGGACTAAGATTACTTTGTATGATGTTATAGCAATATAAACATAATGACTCTGATCGTAATGCTATACTTCGGATGAATGTTCATCACATCATTCCACCAATGTTGTGACCTCGTTATTAATGACATCCAATGTCCATGATCAGGAAACCTTGATCATCTTGTTAATCAACGAGCTAGTTTATAAGAGAGGCATAACTAGGAACTTTCCTTTTGTTTATTAAACACACATGTATTAACGTTTCCAAATTAATACAATTATACCATGCAAAATAAACATTTATCATAAACAAGGAATAAGATAATAACCACTTTATTATTGCCTCTCGGGCATATTCCCTTCAGTCTCCCACTTGCACTAGAGTCAATAATATAGTTTGAAAACTTTGCGTATTGAACACCTATGGCTTTCTGGTGTTGCATATACGCGATTGCTAGTGGTTAACATAATCTCTGGCTTTGACAGTTTCAGTTCCGTGTGTATTTGCATGTCTTTGCGTCTCTACGCATCACTCATTCTCAAATGAGATTGCATTGTATAAATTTGGTCCTTTGGTAGACCTTTAGTTCGTTCGGGTTAAATTATGTTGATATTATTGTCATACAATATATCTTCATAGTATTAGCCCACTTTGAACCACACCTAGTTTGATAACAAACTACTTAACACAAATGCCCTCCTTTGCTGCTACTATAGCAGGCATATACTTAGCCTTTTGTTGTAGTATCCGTCACAATGTCTCAACTTTGGAACTCATCCAAATCCATCATGGAACATCCTTTCCATTACATTGTGCCACCCATAGTCTAAATTGAGATAAATTTTAATTTGTATCTTGTGACAAAACTAGTATCAATGTAACACTTTACAATGAACTACCTTTAACTATTTGTCACTTATACATGATATATTCTTAGTTCTTCCAAAGCACATAAGAATATCTTTACTATCGTCCAATGATCATCTTATGAATCATTCTGGTATGTGCTCATAACATTTAGAGCATAGGACATATCTGGATATATACATATCACGGTATAATCGTTCAAAATCTTCATGTGATTTTACTCACCAATTGTTGAAACACTTGAATCTTGATACAATCCTTTCCATGCAGCAAGAACCTTTCTTGTTGTTTCCATATTGAACCCTTTCAATATCTCATATATGTACGTCTGGCATAACCATATTAGCGTCTCAATCTATCCATATAGATATTGATGCCAAATATTCCGGTTTTGCCCAAGTCTTTCATCGAAATCTTATTTTAATGAAATTCTTAACTTGTGTCAATACAAGATACATCATTTCCAATCAACAATATGTCCTCTACATAATGTATTAGAAATATGTCTCAGTGCTCCCACTTAATTCCTTGCAAATGCAAGCATCTTCATCATCTCCGATGAAATTAAACTCTTTTAACATTTTCATCATGGTGAAGATTCCAACTCTGCTATGCTCACTTCAACTATTGAAGTTTGCATGCCCTTTTTAAGCACCCTTTGAATTAACAAAACCCTTTTTGGACCATGTCATGTACACGTCCTAGGTAACCATTCTATTATAAGAACCTTGTTTTGTTTATTCAACTACCATATACCAAATTATATGTAGTGGTTGCTACATTAATCCGTCAAGACTAAATATCGCTATGAAAGATCAAATCTTGTCATAGTCAACTCCTTGAACATTGCCGTAAACTTCTTTCTGACATGTCGGCTATTTCATAGATGTTAAACATCCATGTCTATTTCTTTATAGATCCAAACACGGCCGATAGGCTTCACGCCTTTCCGAAGGGTCTTCCAAGTTCAGAAACTTGATTTCTCGTGTATGGATACTATCACGGATTCTATGACTTCTAGTCATTTTATGGAGTCAGGGCCCATCATCGCTTCTTTGCATGTAGTCGGTTCATCATTGTCAAAACAATAATGATTTCTGTTTCAAATCTTACTATTTGATTCTTACCGACCCACATGGTTCAATAGGAACTCTAATCTCCAAGATCACACCCTTTGTAATCACGGGAGCCATGAGCATTGTCGCCACCACCAGGACACTTTCCGGCGCTGCGCTACTTAGCACATATAGCTAAGGTTCAACAACCTTATCAAAGTTCTATTGTCCTCCCACTTAACTTTTCGCGAAAAATTCCTTCTCAAGAAACTTGACATTCTAAGCGACAAAATATTTTGTCCTTGGTGTTATGGAGGAATTCCCAACAAATTCTTTGGGATAACCTACAAAGACGTGCTTATCTGACTTTGGTTGTAAACATTTTACTTATGCATAGCATACCAAAATTTAAGAAAAGACAATTCGGGTTTTATCCCAAACCATAACTCATATGGTGTCATTTCAACGAATCACGATGGTGCTCTTTTTAGTGTAAAAGTGGTAGTCTCTAAAGATTTAATCCTTAAAACATAATGGCAGTCTTATACCCTGTCAAACAAGGTTTGATTTGATCTCTCGAACATACCATACTCCTGTGGTTTATCGGGAAGTGCAAATTCATGGATCAATTCCTGAAATCTTAGGTGTTTTGCTAAACCTGTAACTCAAATATCTTCCTTTATGATCAAATCATAAACTCTTTTATTTTCTGGTTACAATGATTTTTCACTTAATCTTGAAAGTCTTTGAACAATTTTCAAATGTTTCATACTTCTTCCTTATTAAGTAAATATATAGATATATTCACTCAAATTTCTGGAGAAGCAAAAAGATCCATCGCATATTGCTACACATAATGGACTATATACATCAACATGTATAATATCCAATAAGCTAGTCATCCGTTCCTCTTTGGCCTATGGACGGAGTTTTAATTATCTCGAGGAAAGTTTCACAAGCGTCAATTGATCAAAATCAAAAAGACTCCAAAAATCCATCAACATGGAGTTTCTTCATGTTTACTTTCTAATATAATTCAAATAGCGATGTCACTTCATAAGTGATCTTCCAATCATTTGTCTTACGAAATTTTAGCAATAATGTTTATGGATGTGATTTCTCCAACTAGACTTGTAAAAGTTCATCCATCCTTTATGGAATACGGTAATTATTTGAACAACCATAGTTCTCGTAATACCGGAACAAAATAACAAATATTAAAACAAATCTTGAAGGCTAGGTTGGATGACAACGAAAAACACAATAACACTTTATTTGTTTTCGATGAACATCATCACTTATTCTTCTGCTAGTTACTTAGGCCGTTGCAGTTCATGAATTGTGTTGTTCTGTATGACACTTCACACCAACCAATTCGGTATCCAATATCGGTATCCAATACCTCAGAACCACATTGTTTAACTAGCAAGGAATATAACCATAACATGTATATATTCTATATACCTAAGTTGGACATCTCCAACCTTTTCTTTTCTGCCAAATATTTTATAGATTCTCTTTCAACAATTCCTTTTCTTTTAAAAGAATTTATCAACATCAATAGTGGTGTCATTCACATGACACATAGTACAAAGTGTATATAGTCAAATACTAATACCTTTGGACTTGCACTTTGAAGTGGATCACCATCATCAAATTTTTGGTGTTCTTTCAAAAATCCATTCTTTAGTAATCTATTAGTGTAGTAAACATTTTACTTACATCTTCTATTCATCCTTGTCATGACAACTTTGATGATCAAACTACTATATCCTATAAGGAAGAATCACGAGTATAATGTTAGTTCCCAACACCTTTTGGGAGATCCAGATGCCTAGCATCTCCATCCTTCACAAATTCTCATACAATATGAGAACATGTATTTTGCTAAATTATACTCTATCATAATGCAACCAAAAACATTGTTTCAGATATCACAATATCTTCCACACAAGATGGTTCCTGAAACAATTCTTTCAGCTCCTAGATAACCTTGATATTAAAACTATTTTTGAATATCAATAATCATGGATGCAAACATATACTTTAGATACTAACATTGGAATTCTTACTCTTAATTTAATACTACTTATTAAACTTCATGGAGTAAATAGAGTTTGCTGAAAGTTTGCAATAGGACTTCTAAACTTTAAATTGACATTCAAAACAATACGATACTAGTTCGTAAAGTAAATATCCAGAATTCTATAGTTCTATTATCTCAATTAAAACTAAGCATAAGGTAGTGAATAGATGCCAATGACTACAACAAATTATGCAAATTCACTTTGATTTAGTTTATGACAAATTGAAATCCTACTCAAAAACGACATCCCTCGTGCCTTTTTGGTGATTACATGAACCAAATCCACTACACCAAGTCCGATCATCACGTGAGTCGGTGTAGCTTCAAAGGCGAGCATCAATATGGTCATCACATCAACTATATGACTCATGCTTAACCTTTCAGTCCGTGTTCCGAGGCCATGTCTGTACATGCTAGGCTCGCCAAGTAAGAACCTTAGTATTCACGTGTGTAAAACTGTCTTACACCCGTTGCATGAAAGCGTAGAGTTGAGAACACCCGATCATCACGTGATGTCTTGAAACACGATCCATAGAACGGTGCATACTTAAGGAAGAACACATTTTATCTTGATATTTAAATGGGATCATCTTACAATGCTACTAAAAGCAACAAACTAGCAATATAAGATGCAAACATCTAATGTGTAAAGTGAGATGATATGGTCCATGCATTTGATCACCATCATATGCACCGTGGTATGATCTCTATCATTCCTTTGTGTGTAAGGCCAAGGTCTATGGAACTTACACGTTAGGTGTGTTGTAAGAGTATCTATCATACATCTACTTACAACATTACCATATCATGACACTAGCCCAACAACGATCTAAACTAGACGCCTCTAATTTATCCATTGCAAGTTTTACGTGGCTTAGGGCTTTCGAAGATAGAACCGGTCTTACCTACGAACATGGAACCACAACGAGGATAGCCAAGTTATTAGCAGCTCGTTGTAAATTAGATATTGACTATAGTAGGAGAGACAGACACCCGCCAGCCACTTATGCAAAACTAGTTGCATGTCAGTCGTGGAACCGGTCTTATGTGCGATGACATGTAAGGTTGGTCCGGGCCGCTTCATCCCACTATGCCACCAATATCCAAAATACATGAAAGAAGCAATAACATGATCATCATCGCCCACATATAAACATATGTGTACTACCCGTGCAAAGCACCTACGCATAGATCAGGCTCTGATACCACCGTTGGGTTCGCAACATAGAAAACAAAAAATTTCCTATGATGGGAACTATACGCCAAGATCTATCTACTAGATACAAGCAACGGGTGGATATACATCCATGGAGAACTTACCCTAGAAGACAACAAAGCTTTGTTAACGATTTGGAACTCGTGGATGATGTAGTCGTACACTTGCCGATCTCAAGATCGTGATGAAGTCCTTCAGGTCCAGCAGCTCCAGCACCATCAGGTCCAGCACCATCAAGTCCAGCACCGCAAAGTAGCGGTGCATCCGTGATCGCAAACACGTTCGGTCCACCGAACAACCTCCGCCTCCTCGCTCCAGCGATGCAGCGGAAGCAACAACTCCTTTCCAGATAAAGCCACCGGGAACATGTATCTCGCTAATCCGAGACCATGGGGAATAACTAGAGGGAGAAGAGAACCTTCACGAGAAGGTGGTGCAAGATGAGAGGAGGGAGTGGAGGGCCTTTTATAGGGAGACGGGGGCAGCCCCTCACCATGGCCGGCAGCCAAGGGAGGTGCCCCCACCTCTTCCACATTCATGTGGGTGGAGCTCCCACTCACATAATTAGCCACCCACTCAAAATTCCACTCACCTCCATTAAATTTCCACCAAATTTAATGCAAGTTCTCATTAAATAAAACACTTTTATTTATTTTCTTCAGAATTTTGTCAATTACATTAATTAACAAACATTCACATAAAACCCCCTGCAACATTTCAATATCACATGCAGAACCAGTTTCTGCAATTTCACCCGAAACAATTCTGGTTTCCATCGAAATGATTCCAGCGCTTTCTTAAATCTTTATCTGAAACATATTTGCTCCAAATGGTGTCGGTATCCCTTAAGTGTGTCACCCTACGGTTCGTGAATAATGTAGACATGATCGATACCCCCCTCCGATCAATAATCAGTAGCGGGACCTAGAGATCTGTATTGACTCCCACATATTCAACGATGACTTTTGTGATCGTGTGAACCTTTAACGTCGTAACTAAATCCCTTTGTCTCGCGATATATTACATGTCCGAGATTCGATCATCGGTATCCAAATACCTAGTTTGATCTCGTTACCGACATGCACTCTTTTCTTGTTCCCGTGATATAACATTCTAGTGATCACATCACTTGCTTGCAAGCTATTTCAATGTGATATCACCGAGAGGGCCCAGAGTAGATCTATCCGTCATCGGGATGGACAAATCCCACTCTTGATCCATGAGCCTCAACATAACACCTTCGTAGCACTGAACCCACCTTTCTAGTCACCCTGTTACGATGTGACGTTTGATGTTATCAAGATACTCTTCTGGTGTTAGCAATTAACATGATCTCATGGTCTAAGGACTAAGATTACTTCGTATGATGTTATAGCAATATAAACATAATGACTCTGATCGTAATGCTATACTTCGGATGAATGTTCGTCACATCATTCCACCAATGTTGTGACCTCGTTATTAACGACATCCAATGTCCATGATCAGGAAACCTTGATCATCTTGTTAATCAACGAGCTAGTTTATAAGAGAGGCATAACTAGGAACTTTCCTTTTGTTTATTAAACACACATGTATTAACGTTTCCAAATTAATACAATTATAGCATGCAAAATAAACATTTATCATAAACAAGGAATAAGATAATAACCACTTTATTATTGCCTCTCAGGCATATTCCCTTCACTCCGACCATAGGTCATCGATGCCGGTGTCGTAGGGGTTCAGCGGAGCGATGTAATTATCTAGATCGTAGGTGCCCAACAAGTGCGTGATCTGCTTGTGACCGGCGGGGGCCTCCTCGCTGGCGAGGGGCTCCTCTTCGGCGGCTCCGTCGGTAGCTGGGACGGGGGCCTGGACGGGAATGGCGGCTGCCATCGATGCCTCCACTCAGGCCTAGATAGGGACAACGGCTACTTTCAACGCGTCGAGGGGGACCGGCGAGGAGACGGGGGCCTCCTCGCCGGCGGCCACGGAGGCGACGATGGCCACCTTATCATCCTCGGCCATCGCCGGCACGGACGGGGTATTCTTGGGAGTTTGCGGATGCTGGTGGGACAGTGGAGAGGGTTGCATGGGGACAGTGAGCGAGAGTGGGAGTGGGTGTGCGGAGAGGGGCTCTATAGCTAAGGTGGATAGAAGCAAGGCACGTTTCGTTGCACCACCATGCAACGCGCCGTGCAGTCGACTACACCGTGCACCGTGACACGCGCACGGTACGTCACGTTTTTTCCCGGGCCATGCATGGCAGTTCTGTATTGAGCCGCATGCAAAGGGCGCACACACAATTTCTATGTACGAAGTTTGACACGGCCCTAAAATTGGCGATTGAGAGCCGCTGTGTAAAAAATGGGATATGTCTTATTAAAATCAAGTGGCAATAAATTGCAGCTGTCCTTCGACGACCGTGCACTCGATGACGCATGCGTTGTGGCGTAGTAGTAGCAGTAGTAGGCTTTTCAGACTTGATTAAACATGACATGACCACTCGACGACTTTTTCCATGGACGGCATCGTGTTCCTTCTTGTAGAAGTCTCGCTGAGGGAGACGTCTATGTTGTCTCGTGCTGTACTGTGAAGGGCACGATGTGTGCAATGATCATCGTTGGATCGCACAGAATCAATGGTTGGTGCACACGATCCGCGTGACAACTGTGATAACCAATCAGGGAGTAGCAGACAGGGTGAGGACAGATTTGTGCTTCTACGAAAGATAGAGAGGTGGGAGAAAAACTGAGTAGTACCACATAAAACCAAGGGCGATACTGAGTAGTATAAAAATGGAAAGTGAGTGTCTTGCACAAAGAAATACATCGTGGCATACATCAAATTATGCCAAGCTAGATCCACAAGAGTTCATTGGATGTGTGTTCTTCTCATAAACCACTCATAAACCATGTAAGGATCCACTAGAGTCATTGGATGTATGTTCTTCTCACAAACCACATATCACCAGTGTCATTTCATGTGCGTTCTTCCCACAGACCACACATGGATCCACCGGTGTCATTGCATGTGTGTTCTTTTCACAAACCACACATGGATCCACCAGTGTCATCGCATGTCTGCTCTTTTCATGAACCACGGCTAGAGTCATTGCATGTGTGTTCTTCTCACAGACCACATATCACCGGTGTCATTGTATGTCTGCTCTTCCCATGAACCACAACTAGAGTCATCGCATGCATGCTCTTTTCATGAACCACGGCTAGAGTCATTGGATGTGTGTTCTTCTTACAAACCATATCATGAACCACACCCAGTGTCATTGCATGTGTGTTCTTCTCACAAACCACACATGGATCCACCAGTGTCATTGCATGTCTCCTCTTCTCATTAACCACAGCTAGAGTCATTGCATGTCTGTTCTTTTCACAAACCACATATCACCAGAGTCATTGCATGGGTGTTCTTCCCATGAACCACACATGGATCCACCAGTGTCATTGCATGTGTGTTCTTCTCACAAACCACACATGGATCCACCTAGTGTCATCGCATGTGTGTTCTTCCCATGAACCACACATGGATCCACCGGTGTCATTGCATGTGTGTTCTTCTCACAAACCACACATGGATCCACCAGTGTCATTGCATGTGTGTTCTTCTCACAAACCATATCATGAACCACACCCAGTGTCATTGCATGTGTGTTCTTCTCACAGACCACACATGGATCCACCAGTGTCATTGCATGTGTGTTCTTCTCACAAACCACACATGGATCCACCGGTGTCATTGCATGTCTACTCTTCTCATTAACCACAGCTAGAGTCATTGCATGTTTGTTCTTTTCACAAACCACATATCACCAGAGTCATTGCATGTGTGTTCTTCCCATGAACCACACATGGATCCACCAGTGTCATTGCATGTGTGTTCTTCTCACAAACCACACATGGATCCACCCAGTATCATCGCATGTTTGTTCTTCCCACGAACCACACATGGATCCACCAGTGTCATTGCATGTCTGCTATTTTCATGAACCACAGCTAGAGTCATTGGATGTGTGTTCTTCTCACAGACCACATATCACTAGTGTCATTGCATGTGTGTTCTTCCCAAAGACCACACATGGATCCACTAGTGTCATTGCATGTGTGTTCTTCTCACAAACCATATGATGAACCACACCCAGTGTCATTGCATGTGTGTTCTTCCCATGAACCACACATGGATCCACCAGTGTCATCGTATGTCTGCTCTTCCCACAGACCACACATGGATCCACCAGTGTCATTGCATGTGTGTTCTTCCCATGAACCACACATGGATCCACCAGTGTCATTGCATGTCTGCTCTTTTCATGAACCACAGCTAGAGTCATTGGATGTGTGTTCTTCCCACATACCACACATGATCCACCAGTGTCATTGCATGTGTGTTCTTCCCAAATACCACACATGGATCCACCAGTGTCATTGCATGTGTGTTCTTCTCAAAAACCATATCATGAAGCACACCCAGTGTCATTGCATGTGTGTTCTTCTCACATACCACACATGCATCCACCAGTGTCATTGCATGTGTGTTCTTCTCACATACCATATCATGAACCACACCCAGTGTCATTGCATGTGTGTTCTTCCCATGAACTACACATGGATCCACCGGTGTCATTGTATGTCTGCTCTTTTCATTAATCACAGCTAGAGTCATTGCATGTGTGTTCTTCTCACAAACCACATATCACCGGAGTCATTGCATGTGTGTTCTTCCCAAAGACCACACATGGATCCACTAGTGTCATTGCATGTGTGTTCTTCCCACAGACCACACATGGATCCACCAGTGTCGTTGCATGTGTGTTCTTCCCATGAACCACACATGGATCCACCAGTGTCATTGTATGTCTGCTCTTCCCATGAACCACAACTAGAGTCATCACATGCTTGCTCTTTTCACAAACCACAGCTAGAGTCATTTAATGTGTGTTCTTATTAAAAACCATATCATGAACCACACCCAGTGTCATTTCATGTGTGTTCTTCTCACAAACCACACATGGATCCAACGGTGTCACTGCATGTCTCCTTTTCTCATTAACCACAGCTAGAGTCATTGCATGTCTGTTCTTTTCACAAACCACATATCACCAGAGTCATTGCATGTGTGTTCTTCCCATGAACCACAGATGGATCCACTGGTGTCATTGCATGTCTGCTCTTCTCACAAACCATACATGGATCCACCCAGTGTCATCGCATGTGTTTTCTTCCGATGAACCACACATGGATCCACCAGTGTCATTGCATGTCTGCTCTTTTCATGAACCACAACTAGATTCATTTGATGTGTGTTCTTCTCATAGACCACATATCACCAGTGTCATTGCATATGTGTTCTTCCCAAAGACCACACATGGATCCACCAGTGTCATTGCATGTGTGTTCTTCCCACAGACTACACATGGATCCACAGTGTCATTGCATGTGTGTTCTTCCCATGAACCAAGCATGGATCCACTAGTGTCACTGTATGTCTGCTCTTCCCATGAACCAGAGCTAGAGTCATTGCATGTGTGCTCTTTTCACAAACCACAGCTAGAGTCATTGCATGTGTGTTCTTCTTACAAACCATATCATGAACCACATCCAGTGTCATTGCATGTGTGTTCTTCTCACAAACCACAAATGGATCCATCAGTGTCATTGCATGTCTGCTCTTCTGATTAACCACAGCTAGAGTCATTGCATGTATGTTCTTTTCACAAACCACATATCACCAGTGTCATTGCATGTGTGTTCTTCCCATGGACCACACATGGATCCACTAGTGTCATTGCATGTCTGCTCTTTTCATGAACCACAGCTAGAGTCCTTGGATGTGTGTTCTTCTCATAGACCACATATCACTAGTGTCATTGCATGTGTGTTCTTCCCAAAGACCACACATGGATCCACCAGTGTCATTGCATGTGTGTTCTTTTCACAAACCATATCATGAACCACACCCAGAGTCATTGCATGTGTGTTCTTCCCATGAACCATAGATGGATCCACCGGTGTCATTGCATGTATGTTCTTCTCATAAACCACACATGGATCCATCTAGTGTCATCGCATGTGTGTTCTTCCCATGAACCACACATGGATCCACCAGTGTCATTGCATGTCTGCTCTTTTCATTAACCACAACTAGAGTCATTGCATGTGTGTTCTTCTCACAAACCACATATCACCAGAGTCATTGCATGTGTGTTCTTCCCAAAGACCACACATGGATCCACCAGTGTCATTGCATGTGTGTTCTTCCCACAGACCACACATGATCCACCAGTGTCGTTGCATGTGTGTTCTTCCCATGAAGCACACATGGATCCACCAGTGTCATTGTATGTCTAATCTTCCCATGAACCATAGTTAGAATCATCGTATGCGTGCTCTTTTCACAAACCACAGCTAGAGTCATTGCATGTGTGTTCTTCTTACAAATCATATCATGAACCACACCCAGTGTCATTGCATGTGTTTTCTTCTCACAAACCACACATGGATCCACCGGTGTCATTGCATGTCTGCTCTTCTCATTAACCACGGCTAGAGTCATTGCATGTCTGCTCTTTTCACAAACCACATATCACCAGAGTCATTGCATGTGTGTTCTTCCCATGAACCACAGATGGATCCACCGGTGTCATTGCATGTCTAATCTTCTCACAAACCACACATGGATCCACCCAGTGTCATCGCATGTGTGTTCTTCCCATGAACCACATATGGATCCACCAGTGGCATTGCATGTCTGCTCTTTTCATGAACCACAGCTAGAGTCATTAGATGTGTGTTCTTCTCAAAGACCACATATCACCAGTGTCATTGCATGTGTGTTCTTCCCAAAGACCACACATGGATCCACCAGTGTTATTGCATGTGTGTTCTTCCCACAGACCACACATGGATCCACCAGTGTCATTGCATGTGTGTTCTTCCCATGAACCACGCATGGATCCACCAGGGTCATTATATGTCTGCTCTTCCCATGAACCACAGCTAGAGTCATCGCATGCGTGCTCTTTTCACAAACCAATGCTAGAGTCATTGCATGTGTGTTCTTCTTACAAACCATATCATGAACCACACCCAGTGTCATTGCATGTGTGTTCTTCTCACAAACCACAAATGGATCCACCAGTGTCATTGCATATGTGTTCTTCCCACAGACCACACATTGATCTACCAATGTCATTGCATGTGTGTTCTTCCCATGAACCACCCATGGATCCACCACTGTCATTGCATGTGTGTTCTTCCCACAAACCACAGATGGATACACCCAGTGTCATTGCATGTGTGTTCTTCCCATGAACCACACATGGATCCACCGGTGTCATTGCATGTCTACTCTTTTCATTAACCACAGCTAGAGTCATTGCATGTGTTTTCTTCTCACAGACCACATATCACCGGAGTCATTGCATGTGTGTTCTTCCCAAAGACCACACATGGATCCACCAGTGTCATTGCATGTGTGTTCTTTTCACAAACCATATCATGAACCACACCCAGAGTCATTGCATGTGTGTTCTTCCCATGAACCACAGATGGATGCATCGGTGTCATTGCATGTCTGCTCTTCTCACAAACCACACATGGATCCACCCAGTGTCATCACATGTGTGTTCTTACCATGGACCACACATGGATCCACAAGTGTCATTGCATGTCTGCTCTTTTCATGAACCACAACTAGAGTCATCGGATGTGTGTTCTTCTCATAGACCACATATCACCAGTGTCATTGCATGTGTGTTCTTCCTAAAGACCACACATGGATCCACCAGTGTCATTGAATGTGTGTTCTTCCCACAGACCACACATGGATCCACCGGTGTCATTGCATGTGTGTTCTTCCCATGAACCACACATGGATCCACCAGTGTCATTGTATGTCTGCTCGTCCCATGAACCACAGCTAGAGTCATCACATCCATGCTCTTTTCACAAACCACAGCTAGAGTCATTGCATGTGTGTTCTTCTTACAAACCATAGCATGAACCACACCCAGTGTCATTGCATGTGTGTTCTTCTCACAAACCACACATGGATCCACCGGTGTCATTGCATGTCTGCTCTTCTCATTAACCACAGCTAGAGTCATTGCATGTCTGTTCTTTTCACAAACCACATATCACCAGAGTCATTGCATGTGTGTTCTTCCCATGAACCACACATGGATCCACCGGTATCATTGCATGTCTGCTCTTCTCATGAACCACACATGGATCCACCCAGTGTCATTGCATGTGTGTTCTTCCCATGAACCACACATGGATCCACCAGTGTCATTGCATGTCTGCTATTTTCATGAACCATGACTAGAGTCATTGGATGTGTGTTCTTCTCACAGACCACATATCACCAGTGACATTGCATGTGTGTTATTTCCAAAGACCACACATGGATCCACCAGTGTCATTGCATGTGTGTTCTTCTCACAAACCATATCATGAACCACACCCAGTGTCATTGCATGTGTGTTCTTCCCATGAACCACACATGGATCCACCAGTGTCATTGCATGTGTGTTCTTCCCATAGACCACACATGGATCCACCAATTTCATTGCATGTGTGTTCTTTCCATGAACCACATATGGATCTACCAGTGTCATTGCATGTGTGTTCTTCCCACAAACCACACATGGATCCAACAGTGTCATCGCATGTGTGTTCTTCCCATGAACCACACATGGATCCACCAGTGTCATTGCATGTCTGCTCTTTTCATGAACCACAGCTAGAGTCATTGGATGTGTGTTCTTCTCACAGACCACATATCACCAGTGTCATTGCATGTGTGTTCTTCCCAAAGACCACACATGGATCCACCAGTGTCATTGCAGGTGTGTTCTTCTCACAAACCATATCATGAACCACACCCAGTGTCATTGCATGTGTGTTCTTCTCACAGACCATATCATGAACCACACCCAGTGTCATTGCATGTGTGTTCTTCCGATGAACCACACATGGATCCACCGGTGTCATTGCATGTCTGCTCTTTTCATTAACCACAGCTAGAGTCATTGCATGTGTGTTCTTCTCACAAACCACATATCACCGGAGTCATTGCATGTGTGTTGTTCCCAAAGACCACACATGGATCCACCAGTGTCATTGCATGTGTGTTCTTCCCACAGACCACACATGGATCCACCAGTGTCGTTGCATGTGTGTTCTTCCCATGAACCACACATGGATCCACCAGTGTCATTGTATGTCTGCTCTTCCCATGAACCACAGCTAGAGTCATCGCATGCGTGCTCTTTTCACAAACCACAGCTAGAGTCATTGCAGGTGTGTTCTTCTTACAAACCATATCATGAACCACACCAAGTGTCATTGCATGTGTGTTCTTCTCACAAACTACACATGGATCCACCGGTGTCATTGCATGTCTGCTCTTCTCATTAACCACAGCTAGAGTCATTGCATGTCTGTTCTTTTCACAAACCACATATCACCAGAGTCATTGCCTGTGTGTTCTTCCCATGAACCACAGATGGATCCACCGGTGACATTGCATGTCTGCTCTTCTCACAAACCACACATGGATCCACCCAGTGTCATCGCATGTGTGTTCTTCCCATGAACCACACATGGATCCACCAGTGTCATTGCATAACTTCTCTTTTCATGAACCACGGCTAGAGTCATTGGATGTGTGTTCTTCTCACAGACCACATATCACCAATGTCATTGCATGTGTGTTCTTCCCAAAGACCACACATGGATCCACCAGTGTCATTGCATGTGTGTTCTTCCCACAGACAACACATGGATCCACCAGTGTCATTGCATGTGTGTTCGTCCCATGAACCACACATGGATCCACCAGTGTCATTATATGTCTGCTCTTCCCATGAACAACATCTAGATTCATCGCATGTGTGCTCTTTTCACAAACCACAACAATAGTCATTGCATGTGTGTTCTTCTTACAAACCATATCATGAACCAAACCTAGTGTCATTGCATGTGTGTTCTTCTCACAAACCACACATGGATCCACCAGTGTCATTGCATGTGTGTTCTTCCCACAGACCACACATGGATCCACAATTGTCATTGCATGTGTGTTCTTCCCATGAACCACACATGGATCCACCAGTGTCATTGCATGTGTGTTCTTCCCACAAACCACACATGGATCCACCAGTGTCATTGCATGTGTGTTCTTCCCATGAACCACACATGGATCCACAAGTGTCATTGCATGTCTGATATTTTCATGAACCACAGCTAGAGTCATTGGATGTGTGTTCTTCTCACAGACCACATATCACCAGTGTCAATGCATGTGTGTTCTTCCCAAAGACCACACATGGATCCACCAGTTTCATTGCATGTGTGTTCTTCCCACAGACCACACATGGATCCACCAGTGTCATTGCATGTGAGTTCTTCCCATGAACCACACATGGATCCACCAGTGTCATAGTATGTCTGCTCTTCCCATGAACCACAGCTAGAGTCATTGCATGCGTGCTCTTTGCACAAACCACAGCTAGAGTCATTGCATGTGTGTTCTTACAAACCATATCATGAACCACACCCAGTGGCATTGCATGTGTGTTCTTCTCACAAACCACACATGAATCCACCAGTGTTATTGCATGTCTGCTCTTCTCATTAACCACAACTAGAGTCATTGCATGTCTGTTCTTTTCACAAACCACATATCACCAGAGTCATTGCATGTGTGTTCTTCCCATGAACCACACATGGATCCACCGGTGACATTGCATGTCTGCTCTTCTCACAAACCACACATGGATCCACCCAGTGTCATCGCATGTGTGTTCTTCCCATGAATCACACATGGATCCACCGGTGTCATTGCATGTCTGCTCTTTTCATGAACCACAGCTAGAGACATTGGATGTGTGTTCTTCTCACAGACGACATATCACCAGTGTCATTGCATGTGTGTTCTTCCCAAAGACCACAAATGGATCCACCTGTGTCATTACATGTGTGTTCTTCTCACAAACCATATCATGAACCACACCCAGTGTCATTGCATGTGTGCTCTTCTCACAGACCACACATGGATCCACCAGTGTCATTGCATGTGTGTTCTTCTCACAAACCATATCATGAACACATCCAATGTCATTGCATGTGTGTTCTTCCCATGAACCACACATTGATCCACCGGTGTCATTGCATGTGTGTTCTTCCCACAGACCACACATGGATCCACCAATGTCATTGCATGTCTCCTCTTCCCATGAACCACAGCTAGAGTCATTGCATGTCTGTTCGTTTCACAAACCACATATCACCAGAGTCATTGCATGTGTGTTCTTCCCATGAACCACACATGGATCCACCGGTGTCATTGCATGTCTGCTCTTCTCATGAACCATAGCTAGAGTCATTGCATGTGTGTTCTTCTCACAAACCACATATCACCAGAGTCATTGCATGTGTGTTCTTCCCACAAACCACATATCACCGGTGTCATTGCATGTCTGCTCTTCTCATTAACCACAGCTAGATCCACCCGTGTCATTGGATGCATGTTCTTTTCATAAACCGCATATGGATACTAATTAACCTTAGGAGAGCCCTAACCTTACGTTAGACCGAGTCTTCTAGAAGGCACGCCCTAACACAGTTGTTCTGCTTGTCGATTGCTACATACCGTCCGATCGGGGCGCTTGGATGATTGGGATGGTTTTTGTGAGATCGATCCGCGAGTAGTCTATTCTGCGGCATGATTGGCCACGCTTGCTCTGGACAAACTGGCAACACCGGGGGCTCCCCTGTTGCGAGTGTCATGACTCACGAGTTGAGCGGGCCATATCCCAGTGTCACGTCCCCATTACTTCTCTTCCTCCCCGTACTTCTCTTCCTTTCCCTCGAAGCCACATTCCCCACTTCACTCCCATCCTGCCGTAGCTGCAAGCCGACGGCGCCGCCATCCCAATCCCCTCTCCGGCAGCCACCCCCTCCCCTCTCGCCATGGGTTCAAGGGAGACGACGAGGAAATGCTTCGTGACGACAGGGACGATGATTTCGATGTGAGTTGTCTCATCTCTATCTCTATCATCCGTGGCCAGTTATATATTTTTTGAGCCAGATCTACTCTGTTTACTCATGCGCGTATGATGTGTTAGGCCAACCAGACGATGTATGATGCCGACTATCACGGTTTAGCGGATGAAGATAGTCCTCTGCTATGTAAACATGGATATGTGCCCGCTAAATTTGTAGCGTTCGAAGGACGAAACGCAGGCATGAGGTTTCTATGGTGTCAAGGACATCGTGCAATGATGCGAGGCGGAAGTTGCGGTGTTATCAAATGGGTAGATCCAGAGTGGCCCAAATCGATGCAGAAAACGCTGGACAAACTATGGGAAATGACTGTTGAGTTGAAAGAATCCGCATTCAGCTCACTTCTTAACAGTGTTGAGATGAAGCTATGGGAACGTGTTGACACGACCAAGCATAAGCGAGATCTCATGGGGGTGGAAAACAAGGTTAGCAAAGTCGAGAAGGAGAGGGACGCGGTGTTGGCCCTGAAGGCTAAAGCAGAGCAAGAACTGACTCAAGCAAGGAAGGATCTTCACCAGGCCAAAGTACTGCAGTTCACAACTACGAGTATTGACAAGTGCACGAGGAAAGATGCATAGAAACAATTGAAGCTGTGCAAGGAAGATGCTAAAAGGAAGGAGCAGACGATTCGATCCTTGCTCTTGCAGGAAGATGCGCATAGGGCTAAGATTAGGAAGATCAAGGAGATGTGTGTTAACTAGTTCTATTTAGCTTAAGCCCCGTTCCTTTTTTAAGTTGTAATAGTTGAACTTGTTGACCTAGCGGTCTGAACTATTGGCCCCAGAGTCCTGGGAGTAAAAAAATTGGTCGCTTGTTAATCTGTCTTAACGCTGCATTACTTCCTTTTGTCTGACCAATGCCCCTTGGATATTCCGCCCGTCCCTTCGTCGTCCTCGTGTACAAATAGGAGGCGCCACAGCTCGTCGCTTCGTCGCCCATCCCCTCGCCCTCTCCAATCTCCACCGCGTCGTCCACCCCCTCGCTCCCTCTCCAATCTCCACCACGCCGCCATGGAGATGCCCTCGCTGAACTTCTACGAGGCGGTGATGTTCTCGCACTTCGACATCCTCGCGCCGCCGGCCGCGACGGTGCCCTACGGATGGCGCATCAGCTATGCGGGGCTGCTGGTGGCTCCGCTCCTCTTCCCTGGCGGAGCCGTGATGGAGAGCGAAATCGCGGCGCGCCGCCTCCAGATGCCCGCATGGAAGAGGGCGCTGCCCCGGTACGTGGCGGCCAGCCCGTACTAGGCGGCGCTGTTTAAGAAGGAGCGGAAGGCCAAGATTGGCAACCGCATCGTTTACGGGCGCGTGGTGCACCGGGATCTCCGCAACCGAGAAGGGCGGGAGAGGTTCTGGTCCGTCCCTGGATGGACCAAGTCCACCGTCATCGCTGCCGCTCACCGCGAAGAGGTGCTCCGTCTCGCGTATAATGCGAAAATCGTGGAGGTTCCGTCCGATGAAGACGAGGAAGCCGGCGGCTCGGAGGACAGCGGCAGCAGAAGTGAAATTGTTGACTAGTTGGTTGAATTAATGTAGGATGTGAAATCGCACCTTTGTTTAGAAGAATTTGTGGTTGAATTAATGAAATGTCTCGATTTAGATCTCTATCTCGATTAATTTGTGAAAAAATTTGTGATTTAGATCAATTTCTGCCTCGATTTAGATCTCTGTGCCGGATTGAGAACGTAACCGTGGACCAAAGACACCTTTTCTACTAGTGTATTCTGACACTAGTGGTTTGTTTAAACGTAATCTACGTGGATTGTGCCGCATGCAAATGGCACAACCACAATTTATAAAGTGGAAGCACATACACCCGGTTACTGGAGATCTGGGAGCTTCGCCAGATGCAGGGGATGCAGGAGCAGAGAGGCGGTGAGATAGACGGGCTCAAGATTAGGCCAGGAAGTGGTACTCATTTCCTCCTCATCTGGGCATTATCGGTGAGAACATTGTTGTTTATGTTGCCACGTCGTTGTGCAGCATCTGAAATAAGTTGTTGCTTCGTGGAGTGTGGCAGCTTAAATAATTTATTTCTGTGCCACTTACATTCCGTCGTATTTGGAGACCTCCTGCCCCTCAGCAATCGTGGAACCGGTGGATCATTGTTTTCAGATAGCAGTGGCACAATCACAATTTCGGATTCAACTACTGACTCGGGCTTTTCCAAACCCTAAGTCGTGGTACATTTTACTCAGAGAACGAGGGTAGATTGTTTCGCCCAGCAACGTGCCACACACAGAGCGATCAGAATTTAACAGAATTACATATATAGGTTCAAGTTCAACACATTACTATGCATCTTCATTGCCAGCAGCCTTCTTCCGCAGCCTGGGTGCCAAGCCTTCACGTCCAATGGCTTCTTCATTCCCTACCTTCTTCCTCTTCCGCGGTGCCAATTTTCTTAGCTTCACATACTCTGCATCGCTGGGACAATGGGCACCAGAATCGTGTCTAGCATCATCTTTCCACTCGTTTTTAATTTCTTTGGGCAGCAAAATGATTGACCCGGCAGTCATGTTTCTAACCTTGCGACGCTTCCTGTCAAAGAAACAAGACTGTTGCATAACTGCCCAATATGTACAGAGTAAATAAAACAAAAATTACAATTCAGCACAAACATGCGAACCCCAAGCGACCTTTGCTTACCAGGAGCTAATTGCATTCGAGCAACCACCCTGTCCAAGAATAGAAGGGCCACTCCCAGTGGCAGCAGCTTCCACATCCAGTACATCACAATTCAGCTCAAACATGCAATCCGAAGCATACCTTTTCATCAACCCAATTAGCTGACTGTCACACGATATAGGAACATGGATGCCACGTTCATCCATGAAGCTGAACTTTGCAGTCTGCTTTGGCCATACTTCAACATGATTACGCAGAGCAGCAACCATACCAGATATAGTGCAGATCTGCACAAGCGCTTCTTCCATCGTGAAACAATGGCTTCCATACCACTTGCCCTTGGAGTCGTACCTGTAGAGGACTACTGTAACCAGGTAAGGGGGTCCACGCAGATCCCACTTGACAGAAAACTATGGACAAAATATGTTTGTCAGCGTTGGGCTAACGAACAATTTGAGGTTCAGTAGCCAGCTAGCAGTTGTAATTAGTGCTAATAGCAAAGAGAAGGGTAGCTCACCCGCTTGTAGGCAGAACTTCTTCTTCCTTGATAGCAGGATCTGCCATCCTCCGAACTGCTCGGCTCGTCGGCGGTGGAGGCGGGCTAGAGCCTCGCAATGGCGGCTATGACATGTGCCATTGGAGCTCGGTATCAGCGACTAGGCGCAGCAACTGGGCGCAGCAACTTGGCCCCGGAAGTCAAATGTCCGAAGGGATCGTCCTGCCTGGAGGGTGGATTCTGACACCGCCGGTGCTAGGGGAAAGCTGGGAATGGATTTGTGAAATTGGTCAACGCATCTAATCCACTTAGCTGCTCGATTTTCCTAAGAGGTTGCCGCGTTGGCGCCCGCGTCACGGACAGATAACCGGCATGTGGGTCCCGACCGTCTACTTCACGGGGCGGTTTAACGGAATGTTTGTATTTGGCAGGGGTGAGATGAGTTTGCCTCGAAATGGCCCCTCTCAGTAGTTGGCGGCCCAACTTTTCGAAACGCGGTAATTTCAGGCAACTTAGGTACCGCCATGTGCTGGCCTGCCAACTTTGGTACCACAGACGAACAACCCCCAGGTGATAGGGATGGTCTTGAGTGCCGAATCAGGGAGATGCGTCTGGTTGGCATACTTTTGGCACCCGACGCACCGTTGGACGATGTTGGTGGCGTCGGCATGCGTGTTGAGCTAGTAGAAGCCATGTCGCATGGCTTTGGCGACCAACGACTTGGCACCGGCGTGTTGGCCGCAGTCGCCGGCGTGGATGTCTTGGAGGATCTTGCATCCTTCTTCTGGCTATACGCAGCGTTAGAACACACCGGTCATGCTGCGTTTGTGGAGCTCGCCATTGATGATGACGAAGGACTTGCAACGGCGCATGATCTTATGCTCGAGGAAGGCGATGTATGGTGCAGTCCAGTCGCTGGGCTCCGTGATCATGGCGACGAGGGCGAGCTCAGGCTGCAGTGGTATCCCGATGTCGATCTCCTTTGGCGGGGAGACCGAAGGCTTATGGATGATGTCGAGGAAGACTCCTACGGGTGGTGTTTGCCTAGCCGACCCGATTCAGGAGAGGGCGTCTGCCTCCTCGTTCTTTCGCCTGTCGATCCACTCGACTGAGTAGCCAGCGAAGTGCCCTCCGAGTTGGTCGATCGCTTGGCGGTACACTATCATCGTTGGGGAGACAGCGTCGCAGGTCCCGGTGACTTGGTCGGCGACTAGGTCGGATTTGCCGTAGCACCATATGAAATTGATATTAATCTCCTTGGTGGCCCGCATGCCATGAAGGAGGGCCTCGTATTCGGCCATGTTGTTGGTGCAGGGCGTGAAGTAGAGGTGGAGCATGTAGTGTAGCTTGTCTCCCTTTGGTGAGGTCAGTATGACCCTGGCCCCTGCGCCATCGGCGTTCTTGGAACCGTCGAAGTGTAGCAACAAATAGTGGAGGTATGGTAGCTTCTCTGGATGCTGTGCTTCTTCCCAGTCGGCGAGGAAATCGGCCAGGGCTTGCGACTTGATCGCTTTCTGTGGCGTGTAGTTGATGTTGTAGACGCCAATTTCGACGGCCCATTTGGCCACTCGCCCAGTCGCCTCGCGGTTGCGGATGATGTCCTATAGTAAAGCGGAGGAGACGACCATGATTGGGTGCTTCTGGAAGTAGTGCGAGAGTCGCCGCTGGGCTCGGAATACCACGTATACCAGTTTCTGGTACTGCAGGTAGCGCTGCCTTGAATCCGTCAGGACCTCGCTGATGTAGTAGACAGGACGCTAGACTGGGCGCTCCTTGCCCTCTTCTGGTCATTCTACGACCATCACGGCGTTGACGACTCGAGTGGTAGCCGCCACGTAGACGAGCATTGGCTCTTTGTCGATTGGGGCGGCGAGTAGTCGAGCCGCGAGTAGAACTTCTTTTAGTGCTTTGAGCACGTTGTCTGCTTCTGCGTCCCATTAGAACGTGGGGTTCTTGCGCATCAGGCGGTAGAGGGGCATTGCCTTCTCACCGAGCCGAGGAATGAAGCAGCTGAGAGCCGCGACTCGCTCGGCCAGCTTCTGGACGTCGCGCAGGCACTCGGATTTCCCGAGCCGCGCAATGGTGTTGATCTTGGTGGGGTTCGCCTTGATGCCCCGCTCGGAAACCACGTATCCCAAGAGATGTCCGGTGGGGACGCCGAAGGTGCACTTCCCTGGATTGAGCTTGATGTTGTACCTCCGCAGATTTGCGAAGGTCTCGGCCAGATCGGCGAGCAGGTCGTCCTGGCGAGTGGACTTAACCACCACGTCATCGATATAGACATGGATGTTGCGGCCAATTTAGTCCGCGAGGCATTCTTGCATGCACCTTTGGTAGGTGGCGCCGGCGTTCTTGAAGCCGAATGTCATGGCCGTGTAGGAGAAGGCGCCGAATGGCGTGATGAACACCGTCTTCTCCTCGTCCTCGACCGCCATTTTGATCTAGTTATAGCCAGAGTACGTGTCGAGGAAGCACATCGACTCCAATCCCACGGTCGAATCGATGATCTGGTCGATGCACGGTAGGACGAACTCCTCCTTCGGTCAGGCACTGTTAAGGTTGGTGTAATCGATACACATTCTCCAGGTATTGTTCTTTTTCAGGACTAGGGCTGGGTTTGCCAGCCACTTGGAGTACTTGATGGGCCGAATGAAGCCTATGGCTAGCAGGCGCTGTACTTCTTCGGCGATTGCTCGGCGGCGCTCTTCATTGAAAGGCCGTAGCGATTGCTTTACTGGTCGCACTTTGGGGTCAGCGTTGAGTTTGTGCTCGGCGAGTTCCCTCGGGACACCAGGCATGTCAGATGGTTTCCATGCGAATATGTCGCGATTCTCATGGAGGAACCCGATAAGCGCGCTTTCCTATGCGGGGCTCATGTGCGCCCCGATGGTGACCATCTGGTTGGAGTCACCGGGGACGAGCTCGACGGTGTGGGTGTGCGTGGTCGCCTCGAACGTGGAGCTCACGGCGGTTGGCTTCTTCAGAATGGTGGGCTCGTCCTTGTCAATGTTGCTCGTGTATTTCACGAGCTCGTCTGCGTGGTTTGTTTCCGCGGCGATGACGGCGTCGGCGAGCTCGGCGCCTTTGTCTTCGCACTCCACGGCCATGTCGGGATCACCGTGGACGTTGATGATGCTGCTTGGCCCTGGGAGCTTCATCATGTTGTAGGCGTAATGCAGGGTCGCCATGAACTTGGCGAACGCCTAGCGCCCTAAGACACAGTGGTAGGGGCTGCTGAAGTTCACCAGGTCGAAGATGATCCGCTCGGTGTGGAAATTCGATGGTGTGCCGAAGGTGACTGGCAGTGTCACCTTGCTAATCGGGTATGCCTTCCGACCGGGGACGATGCTGTGGAATGTGGTGAGTGTCGACTCGATTGCTGACTCCGGGAGGTGCAGCCTCTTGAATGTGTCCAAGTACAAGATGTTGATGGAACTTCCTCCGTCCATCAGCGTCTTGGGCAGCCAGTAGTCGGCCACTTTGGGCCTGACCACCAGGGCGACTCGCCGCGCGTGATCCTGGCGACTCCAGGTGATGCTTTGCTCGAACCAGTTGAGGAAACGGGGGATGTCGACTTGGGTCACCGCATTGACGGTGACCGTGCAGGTGAGAACCTTCTTCTCGCATTTGGTGCCAAACCGTGTAGCAAGCCGACGGTGTTCCCGAACCCGCCGGCATTGCCGTTGTCCCTTGGTGGGTTGTTGTTGGGGTCCTCCCTTGCTCGCCTTGCATTTTCTATCTCCTTTAGAGAATGGTAGTTCGTGGTGGTGTGGGTGGTGGGTTTTCCCTTCCTGTTGTGGTAGACGCAGGGCTGGTTGAGCAGGGCAGCAGGGTCGAATTTCGGCCTCGCCGTGTTGTTGGCACGGTAGTTTCCACTGTCGCGGTAGTTTCCTCCATCGCAGCGGAAGTTCTTCGGGTCACGTTGGCCGTAACTTGCGTTAGCGACGAAGTCGACTCGCCCGTCATTGCGGCGCTTGCCGGTGAGGCGGGTGTTGCTGTAGCGCATGTCGTGCTGTCGCCCGTTGTTGTGGCCGCTTCCTCCTCCGACTTCGCCAGAGTCCTGGTTGGGGTCCTCCTCCATGTAGCGCTTGGCGATCTCGAGGAGGTCAGGGATGTTGTCGAGAGTCCGGTAGACCCTCTTGATCTTAGCGACCAGGGGTTCATACCGGCACGCGTTCTTGAAGTAGTAGATCGCCGTGTCCGGGTGAATGCCGGAGGCGTTGATCCATAGTTCCTGCCACCTCTGGATCCAGTGGCGGGTCGACTCACGCTGTCCCTGGATGCATCGCTCCAGGTCCTCAATGGTGGTGGTGCGGGTGTAGGAGCCCTCAAAGTGCCTGACGAAGGCATCCCGCATCTCTTCCCACGAGTCGATGCTGTCGGCGGGGAGTGTGTTAATCCATTGCCGGGTCACACCCTCCATCATCATGGGGAGGTAGCGAGCGGCTAGTAGGTCGGTGTGACTGGCGATTCCCATCGCCATGAGGTATGTGTCAGGCCACACCGTTGGGTCGTACGTTGGGTCATACTTTTCGATCTCCTTGGGCGCATTGAAGTTGGCGGGGTACTTCTCGCCTCAGATCATTGGTCCGAAGCACTGGGGGCCGACTCGGCTGAGTGAGCCCCTAGGTTTGGGTCTCCACGGTTGGTGAGGGTGTGCCTCAAGTCATTGGGCTGGCGTGCCTGCCAAGCCTGGTTGTTGACGATGTGCGTTCGGGCGTCGATGGGTTGCCCGTTGACGGCGACCGTGTTGTTCACCGGCCGCGGCTCGTTGGTGGAGAGCACAGCGTTGGCGGCCCGTGGCTGAGGCGCCAGGGGCTGGGGTGGTGGGCAGGTCACGGCGTTGGCGATGGTTGGGTGGCCGCTTGAGGCTGCCCTGCTTGCCGATGAGCAGGAATACATCTGCCCCCGTGGGTCGACTCCCGCAGCTTGCTGTTCGACGGCCCTGGCGAGTAGAGCCTTGGAGTATTGGATCTGTAGCGCGCCCTCCTCTTGGACGTCGAGGTGGGCGACTGCAGCATCAGCCGCGATGACGTTTTCCATTGGAGTGGAGTATAGTGGGAGCCCGTTAGCGTCGCGGGCCTGTGGCGAGATTATGATCCGCGGTTGGTCCGGTGGGGGTGCGCGACCAATGGGTGGCGGTGGGGCCCCGGTCGCCGGTCCGCCGGATGGTGGTCGATTGCTGCCACCTGGTGGTGCGTTCTCGCAGTACTCGTGCTCGGCCGCACGTGCGGGGTCGCTTTCGTCGTTGAAGTTCAGGACGCGGCCCTGGACGTTGGAGTTCAGACGGGTCCTGATGCGGCGCTGGTGGTAGAGCGACAGCTCCTGCGCTGTTGCTCGCTCGAGGTGGAATTTCTCGCGCTCGGCTAGCTCCTTGCGATGCGCCTCTTCCAGTCGCAGGCGGGCTTCTTCCACCTCCGTGGCCGTGGCGGTTGGTGGGATCAGCGTGGAGAATGGATCTGGCAGGGCGACCGTGCTTCCTGCCATGTAGATCGTGTTCAAGCGGTTGGATCTGGCGTGAAAGTCCTCAGGGGACTCCGAGCCAGAGTCGGAGTCAAAGATCACGAGGATGGAGGAGTCCTCGAAGTCCTCAGGGTTGGAGACCTGCGTGATGGAGTCTTCCCGCGAGGCGACGGTGATGGATCCGTCGACCGAGGCGGGGGTCACGGAGTCGGCGTCGGCGTGGAGAGCTGGATCGTTCGTGGCGGTGTTGGTCCCGACCGCGTTGCTAGCGGCCGAGTCATATTCGGTGGCGAGGCGGCTGATGGAGCGGACCTGCTCCTCCGAGAGAAGATCGCGGCATGGCGGTGATCCTCCAACGATCATCGTTGTCGTCGGGTTGATTGCATCGGTGAAGCCGACGAACAGGTTGATGGAGCCGACCGGCATCACTGTGTTGTGGTGATCGGGCGCGACGCTGGGATGTAGCTGCTTGGCAGGATATGGAGGATCCCGCCGCTGGTGATCATGCGGCCAGTGGCGATCGGCCGATCGATTGGCGAGTAGGGTCTCGCCGCAGAACTCAGGCCAGTCCGGCTAGGCCCCACGGTGGGCGCCACTGTCGTGGAAATGACCACGGCAGCGCTGCCACAGGCAGCGATTGAGAGAATCGGGGGCGAGAGCTGGCAGCCATCTGCGGTGCGAGATGGGGGCGGATGCACATGGATTTATCCAGGTTCGGCCCCCCGGAAGGTAAAGACCTACTCCTGCTAGTCTAGATTGATGGAGAGCGAGTTACAAGGGTGGCGAGCTCGACGTCTAAGCAGCGAGTCGCTCTAAGGGGTGTATGGTAGAACGTAAGTCCTCAAGCTACCCTAGAGAGGCTTATATAGGGGACACCTCGCTAGGGTTTACAGTTCACAACCGAACAAGATATGGATTCGGAGGCTTTGACCTAATCCGACTAGGCTTCAGTTATGCTTCTGGGCCTCCAATCTCCAATCGCCAGGCCTTCATCTCAGTCGCATTCCAGTCGCCGTTCTGCAGGCCCACTCGCGAGGCCTTTGGCCCGATCGAAACGTCCTGCTGGGCATATCCCATTCGACATATCCCCATCAACTAAATAACTTTCCTAATAGATTTCATGAGTCACATAGTTCGGATGTTCCATTCGACATATGCATTTTGGTTGTTCTCGAAGACGGTGAAGGAGGTGCATCATAACAAGTAGGTAAGCGTGGCTGGAGTTGATTGGGGTGGATAGAGCTCTTGGCAAACCAACCTCGTCTCACATCTCTAGGAACCGGCTTCGGGATTTGACCCGTTACGGCAGAACCCTCCTTAAGGCGTGACTCATGGTCTCGGTGAAAGCAAGGTAAAGGTCATGGTCAACCACCCTCTATCGGCCTTCCAAGGAAGAGGGCTAATGATATGGCCGGTTGGTACGTGTGTGTAAATTTGTACACCCATGTAGAGTTAAATCTTTTCGAAAAATCGTGTTCACGGTTATGAACGCTTGGTGACCTTTTTGAACCACTTTACCGTAAGGGAAGCCCCTACGGTGTAATTTTATATTAAAATGGAAATATACTATACATAAACAAAAAAAGAAGACCAAAAATTACATCAAGGAGGGAGAAAAGAAAGAGCATTAAAAATCAAGTTACAAAAATGTGAAGGAGCTAATTAATGAGAGGTTGAACTAAGGCAGCCTTAACCCTATGTTGATGAAGTAAGAGGTCACTTTGAAACCTGACACGCCAATGTCCATGTGAAGGTAGTTGTCCCTGGAAAATAAGATCATTGCGTTCTTTCCAAATGTTCCATGTCACACACACTACCACCTCCATGAAACAAGGACCAGAAAAGGACCTCTGAGCCTGGGAAAAACAATCACTAAATTGTAGAGTACAGTCCCAATGGACATCCAACATATCCCAGCACTTTTGAGCAAAATCACGCTCAAAGAATAGATGATCCCTAGATTCAACCAAAACAGCAGTACAAAGAACACATTGCGGACCAGATTCTAAATGCCAATTCTTACGAACCATTAGTTCTCTAGTATTTAGGCGATCATGCATGAGGAGCCAAGCAAATACTTTTAACTTTGGCAAAGAACGAGATTTCCAAATAGCATTAAGTGCCAGATCCCTCGGAAGATGAGCGAACATATATTTATAGAAATTGGAGACTGCATAGTTGGAGTTACCCCAGACAAAGATGCGTTGATCATGGACCGATGAATCAATTGGTGAATCTGTAATGAGCTGAGAAACCTGTTGGAACTCGTCATAAGCTTCTACTGATAGAGGGAGGGCAAAAAGACCACTAAGGTCTTTAGAGCATGCAACCTGAGCTACTGAAAGATCTTCATTCAAAACATATGAGTATAGTCTGGGAAATTTATCACACAAAAGTTCACCATTTGCCCAAAAATCTTTCCAGAAGAGTATTGTGGCTCCATTACCAACTTTGCACCAAGTGACACTCATGTAGTCATCCACAAAACTGAAAATATCACGCCACCAGAAAGAGCCACGTTTAGACTGAGCATGAGGGACCGTGTCACCATATAAAGACCAAACCAGCTTGACCCAGGGAACATTCTATTTGCTGTAAAATTTATGCAGCTGTTTGATAAGCAAAGCCTTATTATGCAGCTCCAAGTTTAGGACACCGAGTCCTCCATGTTGTTTGGGCTTGCAGACGAGTGACCATGCAGCAAGAGCATTTGGGGATGAAGAATCCTCTTTCTTTTCCCATAAACAATGCCGGCGAGATCGATCACAAATGTTAAGAATAGTTTTCTGAACTTTTTATGAGCATAGAAAAAGGGCCGGAAGGGAGGATAGGATTGACTTGACAAACTCTAATCTTCCACCATAACTCAAGAACCTTGCACTTGCATTCAATCTTCTTTCAACCATTCCAACAAGAGGGGACATATCTTCAATCGTGGCTTAGTAAGTCCAAGTGGTAGACCAAGGTAAGTGAAAGGAAGCTGACCTATTGCACAACCAAACACATTGGCCAAGCCCTAAAGTTTCTGATCTGACACATATATGTTCATCATTGATGATTTAGCATAATTTACCCGTAGGTCTGTAGCTTGTGCAAAAACCTGGAGAAGCTCCTTGAGAGCAAGTAACTGAGCAGGACAAGCTTGCATGATCAGGAGCGTATCATCCGCATACTGTATTATAGGAAAATCAGTATTAGGTATAGAAAGAGGGGCATGCCGTATTCCATTATGTAACAACTCATTAACCATAGATTGGAGAAGCTCAGAATCGTTCCAGTTTTTAGGAAACCATATTGGTTGATGTGGACAATTTCCAAAATCCTCTCTTGCAGACGGTTTGCCAAAATCTTAGTGATAAGCTTCAAACAGATATTTAGGAGAAAAATGGGTCTGAAGTCGTTGGGCCCTTCTGGAGATAAAATCTTAGGCACAAGTGTGATGAACGAGACATTGATACTCTGTAAGTTAACAGTTCCTTCCCAAAACTCTTCATAAAGCTTGTAAAAATCATACTTTACGACTGGCCAACAAACTTTAAGAAAAAGACCAGAAAAACCATACGGACCCGGTGATTTGTCACTTGGCATGTGAGATACCACCCTGTCAATCTCCTCGTGTGAAAAAGGTGAAGACATACACTCTAGGCCACTAAGTGGGGTAAAGAAATGAGAGAAATCAAAGTTGTCTGCAATAGGCAAGGAAAGACCCAATCTGCTACGAAAAGCATGCCATAAAACTCTAGCTTTTTCATCATGATCAACTGCCACTGAACCATCATCTCTCAACAAGCAGGAAATTGATTTTTTTTGTATCGCATAGTCGCCATAGAATGGAAAAAAGCGGTATTTTCATCACCCAAGCGTGCCCAACTAGCAGTGCAACGTTTCTTCCAGTAATCTTGTTTGCAAAGAAGCAAATGTTGCAATCTACTCTTAACTATATTTCGAAAATTCCACTCTGTGATGTGCAGGTTTCTCTGTTCCTCAAACCCATCCAGGAGGAGAATCAGCTCATTACAGTTGTCAATTAGAACATTTAGGGAGGACATACTGTTACTCCATTTTTTAAGCCCTCTATTTAGCAGTTTGAATTTAGCTGAGAGACTTTTAGCACTATCTCCTGGACAATGAATATCCCAAATCGTTTAGACCACATCTAGAAAGCCAGGCATACGGATCCAATGGTTCTCAAAACGAAATACTTCAGGTTTAGGAATGGAGGTACCAATTGACACAACACAAGGCACATGATCTGAGACAGGTTTAGCAAGAGGTTTAACTGTAGTGTTAGGAAATTTCAAAGTCCAGGCAACCGACATAAAAAACCAATCAAGCTGAACAAGTAATGGATGAGTCTGCATGTTACTCCATGTAAAGGATCTCCCTTTTATTGGTAGCTCAATCAACACATGCCAAAAGCGGTTCAACAGACACATAAAGAGATCTTATAGTTACTCTGGACGCTCCTTGAGAAGGCGCTCCGCAGTTAATTCTTCTGGGTCGATCTGACACTTCTCTGTCCCCAGGCGCTGCATCTCCTTAATTCTCATCACCTCTGGCCTTTTGGCTTTGGCAACACCTGCTGGCTTACGAGTTACGACGAGTTGGTTGATCTGGCAAAGACCGCTCCTTGTACCCCTGTTTATTGCTGCGTGTGCTTCTGCGCACTGTTGCTTCAGACTTTGGAGTATCTTGCTTACGCGGACGACCACGACCTCTGGGAGCAGCTACAATAGGATAATAAGATTCTGTATCTTGACCAACATTGGACACCTGGGGACTGTCTGACATAGGTTCAGAGTTAGTAGACTGGGACATGAAGGATACTGAATTTTCTGCTTCATGGAGAGAGCCAATATCTGCAACAAGCCCAAGTTCATCTACACCAGGTCCAACGTCAAATAGGACCGGAGCAGGAGTCTGCGCCAAAGAGTCCAGAGCTAGTCCCCAGCTCAACACGCCAAAATCATCTAAAGTAGCACCTTCAAAAGCCTCAGCCAAGGAACGTTTCTTGGGGTGAATAACTCTCAGAATTGCAGACGCTTAGGCCTGTTTCAGAAAAGTACTAGCAAAATATTCTTTGAACTGCTGGCAAAATGAACTGTCAGTCAAAACATCAGCAGACTGATCAACTAAGAAAATGCAAGTAGAATCCTCTCTCACAGGAGTAGCAGGCAGACATCGAAAAGCAGAGTAAATGTTAGCACTGAAGAAAAAAAATCATAGCTTTAAACCACGAATATGCAGCCTGGGTCACTACTTGATTAAACTCCACATCCGCACTACCACATTGTCCTCAGCATACTCTGGGTAAAAAAAACAACACAGTCATGCTCTGTTCCATACTCCGGTTATTCAACACAGGCTCTACATCCTCAGAAACCTCCAGCTGAACACAGTCACCGCCATGAAACAAACTGTCAACGGCTGTCTCAAATTCTGAAGATTTAGTGGCCCGTAGAGCTTGCAAATTAGCATCCTTGGCAAATTAGCATCAGCTGGATCACAAATACTGACCGTAGAGCTTGCAAGTCGAGCAAAAGATTGTACCCACTGAGATGGCCCAACCGAGCGCAGTAAGAGCACGCATCCGAGGGTATCACAAAGGGTTCAAATGTGCCATAGATGAACTCATAGCTGGCTCCAGCGAAGAGGGCGAGGAAGCGGGGGGACGAATCTAAACAGAGAGTAAAGTCTCGAGAAGAAGCTAGCTTCCGTTTGGGGACCCACAGGTCTGTTTCACTCCACAACGACGGCATCGCACGAGCTGAACAAGAACGGCCCACATGGCCGGCCCAAGTGATTGCAAACGGAGCAGATAGGCTTGTTCAAGCAGAATTTCCTAGTATGCCCCACTTCCTGACAATTGTAACACACATTTCTTGCACGTATGTCCCAACTCATGACAATGTCTACAACGAATACCAGGGCAAGCGGCTGCCAGATGACCTTGTCGATAACATTTTGAGCTCATTAGCAGGCAGCTCATGAATATAACAGATTTCCTCATCCGAGTAATTTGCGGACCTACCATCCAGGATATGCTCAAGCGTTAAACGCGAGTAACTTTTGAAAAACTCACGACCAACAAACTTGGTAACAAATGCCATCTCTAGATTGCGGCACAGTATCAGAGTCACCAAACGAACACATGAACGAGCCAAGTCGGAAACCTTGCGGCGTCGGAGAAGACGATGAAATAATGTGTGTATCAGACACCGGAGCATAAACCGAATCAAGCTTTAAAGAACTCGCTGGATCTGTCCGACCTGATTGAGAAAAGGGCTTCAAAAAATCCAAATTCGGTCGGATCGCAACATTAACACGTGAATTTTTTTCCGCAAGAGAATCCTTGGATAACCAAACCTTTGCCGCATCATTAACACCCAAATAAGGGAAAGCGGATGCATCACCACGAAATAACTGAAAATGGCAGATGAAATCCGATCCGGCCAGACTCTATCTTTGAGACCATAAACGAAATGTCCAACTTTATTAGATGCCACAAAAAACCTGAATCGATAATCACTAAGTTGGAACACCCGGAAACCAGAAGCTGATACACCCAAACAACATTGAAGCGCCAAAGCAACAGACTCCACCGTGAGGGTGAAAGATGCCGAGGAAAAAGCCACCACAAGAAAGAACTCCTTGGAAGAAGAGGAGGGGAGAACGAGACCGAAGAACCGAAGAGACGACGCACCTGCGCCTGGACCGCAAGGCCAGGCGTGAAATCCCAATGAACAAGGCTCTCCATGTACTCAGATCAGGAGGTTGCACTGGGAGATCCAAGGAGATCGTCATGGAGGGAGCGTGCTGGGTGGGAAAGAGGAGAGCCATTGCCATTACGGAATACTAAGATCATATAGAACTTTAACCTAATCGTAAAACTTGAAAGATCAATGTTTGCTTAAGGATACTTTCTCATGAGTACGAGGGGTGATCCTAGTTGAGGTTCAGATTATGAGGTTTGGTGGATATCAAGATGAGGATCAATATAGTTGGAGATGTCGCTCTTTTATTCCCTTTTAAAATATTCTGATTAGACGAGCTTCTACTCCCTCTTGTTTTACAAACAAACACATCTTTATGCAAAATAACCACCAGCCATAAGTCTTTCGAAGTACACTCTATACTCACACTTACTTTGTTGATACTTTTGTAGCAAAGTGTTCTTCTGAAGATGAGCTTGGTACGACATCGACACTGACGAGTAGCTTGGGGTTCCCGACCGACAGCCTAGAATCTATGGGCTAGGACGTCATCGTTATGCTTCAGACCTCTTAGGACATTTATTAAGTTTGCTATACTTAATAGCATAATTTGCCTTCCGTTATTTGATGTTTGTGGTCAGTGACCTTTTCTTGTTATATTTTGGTTCTCTACTTAGTTGTGAGTTTGCTGTAATAATTTTTGTGTTGCAGGGTCACTGTTGTGTTACTGATTCTTCACTAGATATTCTCGAGCTCTAGGTTAGGTTTATGTCAGACTAAGGTCTAGGATTTGTTTAACCCTGATCCTGGGGGTGTCACGGGCTTTGGTATCAGAGTAGTACCGACCGTAGGAAACCTTGCTATTGGTTGATGTTGAGTCTAGTACTTGTGAAAACTATTTCAAAGATGAAAAGTATTTGCGAAAACTCTAGTATGCTTCTTTTACTTCTTATCTGGTATCCCTCTAACTCTGGGTCATCTTATCTTATGTTGACTTTAGAAAAGTTTTGATGTCTCCTCTAGTCTTTCAAAGCTTAGGTTTCTTCTGGGCATCTCGTTTCTCAAACTAGCTGACCTAGTGTTGAGTTCTCTAGAGTTGTGTGTGTTGTGTGTTCCTTGTTCCCCTTGCTATGTTTTAGCGCAGAGATTCCTTTTCATCATGATCGCTTTATCTTCTAGGCCCACAACATTATGTTGTAGGTTCCATAGTGTTCTGTTCTAGGCTTCGGGGTTTCTTTTCACCTTGTGTGCCTCCTTTTGTTTGTTTGGGTACATCAGAAGTTGTTTCTTCTATTGGAAGCTACCTCGTGATTACTACCTTATAGTGCACATTGTGTCACTCATGTAGTAGTTACTTTTTTCTCGGGTTTTAACCCCTGGACTTGAACCAAAGGTCCCGGATTGTGCTAAATTCTAGTGTTGTGAATCTCACACATGAAGCTGATCTTTAACCTAAGCTCCATTCCTTTGATCCCTGCCGCTAATGTTCAAACATTACCTCAGGATGGCTGGTACTAAAATTCTGCCCTTCAAGCTTGTGGTTATTGTCGTGATTAAATTGTGATAACTAAGGAGTTCCTCTACTACTAGCAAAGGCAGTTGTTCTTTAATGGAACCAAATAGATCACGACAAGAGTACTCTTCGTGAGTCTCCTACCTATATTTGTAACTCTACCACACCTCCCCTCTCTGCATTGCTTCTCGGGAGACTGATAATCTATTGCTCCACATCTCGGGATTTAGTATTGATCATGTTCCTTCCCCTTGTTGTTTCCGACCTTAGTCTACCAGTTGGTAGCCAAGTAGTAAATGTGCATTGGTGTATTTCGATGCAAGATACTCTTGTGGTCCATCATGACAAAACATTTCGGGATGTCAAGAGAAACAAACTCCAGTACCTCATCATTTCTAAGACTAGGTCAAAGTGTTGTAGTCCGCAGGTCAAGAGGCAATGATTAGCTCCTATCTATTCCACCTTGGAGTATCACACCCTTGTATACGAAGATGTCGTGGTGATTTCCAAGACCTTCTTAGTGAAGTGATGCTTTACACATCTTTATCCACCCTTCCTCTAAGATTATGTGCTCATGAATGATGTGTGACAAGGGGTAACCTCGGGAATACCCATGGTGATGGACTTGGGGTTTCACGGAAAAGAGAATGCTGGGGATTTCGTCGGATGTCAGGGAAAACAATGGAATCAAAGTCGCCTGAATATTGGTAAAACACACTATTACAAGTTGTCCTCTAGATTTTTGGTACCCTCGTTTGGGCTTCTCCCGTCCTATATATAATAGGTCGGGTCTCAAAGCTGTATGCAGATAGGTTTCACACACGCGTGATTACAATACCAACACAATGTCGGTCCGTGGTTTCTTTCATAATACAATCAAAGTCTCAGTCGGTTGCTTCCTTGGGCTGTTATCTAGAATCTTCATGGGCCGTACGCCTTTTACCCAATGTAGGGTAGCGAATAATGAGCATCCGAGTAATCATACCCATGTCATTAGCCCCCGAGACTTTGCTTGAACCGCAGTTTCAGGTTGAGTCTCAAAGTTTCCTTTTCCTTTATTTTTATCGCTTTTTTACATTTTTGTAGGGATTTGGTACAACGAGTCTGATGCTTCCGATGGATCAGAAATCAGTTAATTGCTCCTAGGCAAAAACAAGGTTGACCTACATCAAATTCAAGTCCCCAGGATCGAATCCGGAATTTGTAACTAGCGTAATTCAGTTCGAGCCGCTGAGGTCTTACCGAATACTGAATTCCAGTTTTCTATTTTTATCGGGTACCCAACGCGTCTATCGGGATTTTTCATCGTATCGTTGATACAGATTGTTTACTGGCAGAGCGCATTCTTGTGCGGTTATCAGGCCACACAAGACGAATCCTGGGGTCTTACCTTCATGTTTCTGAACACGGCATTCGGATTTTTTCTCGTGTCTGAGCGTGATCCGAGATTTTTGTCTTGATTGGCTATTGGCCTGCTGGACCACCAATCTTTGTGATTATATCAGATAGTTTTATTATTTTATACCAGCTCTCGATGGGAGTAACACCTTTTTTGAGGATACACTAGTGTAAAACTCAAAAAAGGTTTTTTGTAATTTGTCAATGTACTTCATACACAACAGAATTTCTATCGGATGCGCGCTAGCGCTCCCGCGCTAGTGCTCCCGATGGGAGTATCCCCCGAGGCTATGTTCGGATGCCTGTATCTGGACATAGGCTCATAGTTGCTGTTAGCTCAATGGAAAGTATCGATCTTTTGGACAAATAAAAAGATTAAGGTACAAATAACTTATCTCTTTATACATAAGGCGAGAATCAACGGTACATTATTATTTTAGCGGATGGCTGTTTTAGCCTTTTCTCCTGGACATCTTGGTTGATAAGCCGAACTATGACTCTTATCATATTGCAAATAATCTTATGCGTAAAAGCGTCGCAGTTGTGCTACGTTCCATGGATTTGAGTAATTTACCCCTATCTTCTTGTCTTGTAATCGATATGCTCCTCCAGGAATAACTTCTGTGACGATGTATGGTCCTTCCCATGGCGATTCTAGCTTCTTGTGGCTATCTTGCTTGAGGCGAAGAATTAGGTCCCCTACTGCGAAGGACCTAGGCCGTAATCTTCTGCTATGGTAATTGTGCAGGTTTTGCTAGTACATAGTTGCTCTTTGGAGGGCTTCGTCTCGAGCTTCATCAAGCGCATCCACATCATCTTCAAGTGCTTCTCTTGATTCCTCCTCATTATATGCAGCTACTCTTGGTGATTCGTGTGACACCTCAACTAGAAGCACGGCTTCCGCACCGTGGACCAAAAAGAAAGGCGTCTCTTGTGTTGAATTATTTGGATTTGTACGTAAACTCCATAACATAGATGGCAATTCATCCACCCATGCTCCTTTTGCTCTGTCAAGTGGTGCCAATAGTGTCTTTTTGAGTCCCGCGGTAACTAGTCCATTAGCTTTTTCGACCTGTCCATTTGTTTACGGGTGAGTTTGTTGGAATTATGCCCTAGAGGCAATAATAAAGATGTTATTATTATAATTCTTGTTCATGATAAAGTTTATATTCCATGCTAGAATTGTATTAAGCGGAAACTTTAATACTTGTGTGGTTTGTGAACAACACCGTGTCCCTAGTACGCCTCTATGGACTAGCTCATTGATCAATGATGGTTAAGGTTTCCTAATCATAGACATGAGTTGTCAATTGATAATGAGATCATATCATTGGGAGAATGATATGGTGGATGTAATTCCAAAATAAGCAAAGCTATTAGATCGTTTCATCGTGTTCGTCTTTGCGAAGCTTTTCTCATGTCAAATATTGTATTCCTTAGACCATGAGATAATACAACTCCCTGGTATCGGAAGAAAGCTTTGAGGTCATCAAACGTCATCCTATGAGAGGGTGATCATAAAGGTGTCTCTCGGTGATCGGAAAGTATCTCATTGGGTTGTATGTATCGAGATGGGATTTGTCCCTCCCAAGTCGGAGAGATATACTTCAGGCCCACTCGGTAATCGATATCAACACCGCTTGCAAGCATGTGGTTAAGGAGTTAATCACAAAGTGATATCGGATTACGGAACGAGTAAAGTACTTGCTGTGAACGAGATTGAACTAGGTATGACGATACCGACGATCGAATCTCGGGTAAGTAAAATATCGCGAGACGAAGGGAATATATATATGGGATTGATTGAATCCTGGCATCATGGTTCATCCGATATGATCATCGATGAATGTGTGGGAGTCAATATGGGTGCCTGCACCGCTGTTGATTATTGATAGAAGATCATGTCTGCATATTCTCGAACCCGCAGGGTCACACACTTAACGTATCTCGACGCTAGGATAGATTGGATACTTGGTTTATGAATTTTTGTTCGGAGTCTCGTATGGGATCCGGGACATCACGAGAGGTTCCGGAGTGGTCCGGAGAATAAGATTCATATAAGGCAGTGCAGTTTTTGGAGTTCGGAATTGTTCCGGGTTAATCGGTATTGTACCGGAAGCTTCTAGAACCTTCCGGAAGGGGGCCAACGTGGTCCCACCTTCCGGGAGGGGGCATGGGCCTATGAGGGAGTGTCCCTGCATTAAATAGGGGCACAAGGCCCCATAGGGCCCAGCCGATCCTAGATAAGTTTAAACTCGTTTAAACTAGAGATAGGGTTTCTAGATAAGGGAAAGTTTAAATCGTTTAAACTAGAGATAGGCTTGGAGGATGGGCAAGGTCTGGCCGCACCCCCCCTCTATATATAGAGGGCTGGTGCGCCCCCTCCCTACACACCTTCCTCCAAACCCTAGTAGCCCTGCTGCCCTCCTCTCTCCCTCCCGACTGTTTGTAGGCGAAGCCCTGCGGTAGAAATTCTCCACCATATACACCACGCCGTCGTGTTGTAGATCCAATCTATCTCTCCACCCTACTTGCTGGTCCGAGGAAGGAGGAGACGTCGAGGTGCTGCACGTGTGCATCTCACGGAGGCACCGCCACTTGTGGTGCTAGATCGGATCGGATCGCGAGGAGGAGAAGCGAGTACGACTACATCACCCACGTTCCGATTTAACGCTCCTCAGGCGAATCTTCAAGGGTATGAAGATCTAATCCAATCTCTCTCGTTGTTTGCATCTCCTAGATTAGATCTTGGCTTTCCTTCTGTTCGCTTCCGTAGAAAATTTTGATTTACTATGCTGCGAAACCCTTCAGAGTTACCTAAGCGTAGCTTATTTTGATGCCCATCTCCTAGCAGTACTCCTTGAACTCATTTGAGGTGAAGTTGGTCCCATTATCCATGATGATGCTATTCGGTACGCCAAACCGGAAGACTATGGATTTGATAAAATTCACAGCCGAAGTTCCATCTTGGGTGGTGACAGGCATTGCTTCAATCCATTTAGTAAATTTGTCGACTACTACTAGCAGAAAGACGTGTCCTCCTGGTGATGATTTGTGAAGTTTTCCCACCATGTCGAGTCCCCACTGAGCGAAAGGCCAAGCCAATGGTATGGGATTCAGCTCAACGGCGGGTGCTCCAGGCTTTGTTGCGAATCATTGACATGCTTCACATGTTCTGGCAATGTCTTTTGCATCTTGTACTACAGTGAGCCAATAAAATACTGCCCTGAATGCTTTTGCAGCAATTTCTCAGCTACTAGCATGGTGACCACAGACTCCTTCATGTATATATTTCAGTATATTTTTTCCTTCTTCGGGTGTTACGCAATGTTGCAACACACCTGAAATACTTCTTTTGTATCGTTCTCCTTTGATTATCCTGAAAGCCTTCGATCACCGGGTGATTCGCCGAGCTTCTATCACATCCTCTGGTAGCTCTCCCTTAGTCATATATGCTATATACGGTTGCATCCATGTTGGCTCAATTAGCATGACCTCTTTGATTTCTTATTCTTCTTCTTCGATGGCCTCTTCTATGTTCTTGGTTTCTGAAGGAGCCCTTGACTCTTTTTGTGGATGCTTCTTTTTCCCTATTTTTGGTGCTACGACCTCGGACACTCTTTTCTCTTTGATCGATCGCTCCACTATCTCCTCCCAAAAAACTCCTGGTGGTATTGGTAAACACAATGATCCGATGTTTGCTAGATTGTCGGCTTCCTCATTGCTTGCTCTTCCTATATGTGATACTTCACACCCATTAAACTGAGCCTCCATAATGCTATATAAGTCGCGATAAGCAACCATATTTTTGCTGACAGCATCACATTTGATCATTGCCTGCCGTGCCACAAGATTGGAATCTCCGAAGGTTTTGAGGCAACTTGCACCGCAAGCTTTGGCCATCCGCATGCCATGCAACAGGGCCTCGTATTCCGCTTTGTTATTGGATGCATTTGTAAAGCTCATCGGAAGAATATAGTGCATTTTGTCGCCTTGAGGTGATATCAGTACGACTCCTGCTCCTGCTCCCTCCGTTCTTTTCGATCCATCAAAGTACATTATCCAGGTGCTAGAAAGGTCTGGTGGACCCGCACATTGCAATTCCGTCCACTCTGTGATGAAATCTAGCAGAACTTGTGACTTAATTTCTTTGCGCTTCTCATAAGTGATATCCTGAGGGGATAATTTGATGCCCCATAGAGAAACACGCCCAGTTGCTTCTGCATTATTGAGGATGCTTGACAAAGGTGCCTCGTTGACCACTACGATCGGGTGCTCCGAAAAATAGTGGCGTAATTTTTGTTCTGTCATAAATACCCTGTACGCTAGTTTCTGGTAGTGTGGGTAACTTTGTTTAGATGGCGATAAAACCTCGCTCAAGAAGTAAACTGGTCTTTACACGCAGTGGGTATTTCCTTCTTCGAGTCGCTCTACGACCAGGACCGTGCTAACCACCTGATGTGTGGCAGCAATATAAAGGAGCAGAGGTTCCTTCTCTTTTGGTGACATGACGACATGAGATGTCGAAAGTGTTCTTTTAAGGTCTTCGAAGGCACACTGAGCTTCTTCTGTCCATTCGAATTTTTCTGATTTCCTCATGAGGGCATAGAATGGCAGCGCTTTTTCTCCTAATCTTGCAATAAAACGACTTAGAGCCGCCACTCGTCTCGCCAGTTGCTGTACATCCCATAGATTTTTTGGCTTCTTCATTGTGAGGATTGCTTGAATTTTTTCGGGATTAGCCTCAATTCCTCTAGCTGATACCAAATATCTAAGGAGTTGCCCTGCTAGGACTCTAAAGGAACATTTCTTCGGTTTCAGTTTGATGCTAAACTTGTCGAGATTTCTAAATGTTTCTTCTAGGTCCTTTATCAATGCAGATCCTTGACCTGCGGTGACTATGATGTCATCAATATATACCTACACATTTGTGCGTATTTTGCTTCCCAGGCACTTCTGCATCATCCGCTGATATGTTGCTCCAGCGTTCTTGAGGCCAAAAGGCATTGTTGTGTAGCAGAATACGCCATAAGGCGTGATAAACGCCGTTTTATCCTGATCTTCTTCCTTCATCCTGATTTGGTGGTACTCTTAGTAAGCGTCCAAGAAAGAAATATGTTTGCATCCCGCCGTTGCATCGATGATTTGGTCTATTCGTGGCAATGGGAAGTGATCTTTTGGACAATGTTTGTTTAGTGCGGTAAAGTCGATGCACATCCGAAGTTCCGTAGTGTTTTTCTTCGGAACACATACTTGGTTTACAAGCCACTCTGCTTTTATTAATTCTTTGATAAAATTGGCATCGGTTAGGCGATGGAGCTCCTTTCCAATGGCCTTGTGTTTTGGTTCTGCGAAGCATCGAAGCGGTTGCTTTACTGGCTTCGCCTTTGGATCTAGATTTAACGCATGCTCAGCGAGTTCCCTGGGGATTCCCGGCATGTCAGAAGGTAGCCATGCGAAAATCTCCCAGTGCTCACGTAGGAACTCGATGAGCATGCTTTCCTATGCGGGATCAAGGTTAGAAGCCACAAATGTAGTTTTCGTCGGGTCAGCAGGGTGGATCTGTACTTCTTTTGTGTCTTTTGCCGTGTCAAAAGCCTGATCGGGATTGACACATGCTACTTCCAGAGGTTGCTTGTTTGCTGAACTTTTGAGTTGCTCGAACTTTGTTGCCATCCCGAAAGATTCAGAAATTTTGTTGAACTCTCGATCACAGCTATCCGCACATGTGAAGCTTCCTTGTACCTTGATAATTCCCTTTGGTGCTGGCATTTTCATTACTAAGTATGCGTAATGCGGCACTGCCATGAATCGTGCAAAGGCTGGTCGTCCCAGAATTGCATGGTATTGTGATGGCCAACCCATGACTTCGAATTCAAGTCTTTCTCGCCTAAAATTTATCTTGGAACCAAAAACAACGTCAAGAAAAACTTTGCCTAAAGGAATTTCGGCTTTACCTGGTACTATTCTGTGGAAAGAGGATTCTATTGGAGCGAGATTATCCAGGGGATAGACTATTGTTCACAATGTTTTTGCGTAGATCAAATTTATGCTATTTCCTGCATCCATGAAGACCTTGCTCATATCAAACCCGTCAATTTGTGCTTCGACTATCAGGGCTGAATGACCTGGTCGTGGGACCCGGAGTGGGTGGTCTGCTCTACTGAATTTGATTTCTTGCTCTGACCAATGGAAATATTCGGGTGCAGCTGATGTTGATATTTCCGCCATATTGATTTGTCTTGTGATGAGCTTCTGAATTCTGTTGGGTGAACGCCCTTTCTAAATCATATGTGTTCCTTTTGATCTGGGGTACTCGTTGTTTTGATCATTTGAGTTTTGTGGTGGTGCAACTGGTGGTGGTGCACCGATGGATAGTGCACCGGGCGTGGATGTGTATCCTCGATTTGCTGCTTTGGCTGCCTTTGCGTTGCACAACTCTTGGATCTTCAGGAATGTTCGGCAGTCTTTCATCAGGTGATTTGATTGTTGTCTGCCTGCTGAGTCGATGTAAAAATACATATTACAGGGCCCTTCCAGCATTTGTATTGCGGACATAGGTGGGTCTTGTGCTCTTGGCTGATACCGCTATGCGGACTGGCTTCCTCCGACGGCGTCCCTGTTCTGACGGTATCCGCCATTATTGTCGTTGCTTCTATTGTTACCTTCACCCGAAAAACCTGCTACGACGTAACTTGGTCCCGTGTTTCCATCGTTGTTCCTTCTTATTCTGTCATTGCCACGTTTATCCCTATCTTCTTCGGGTGACCGCGCGCACTTATTATGTAGCGCGTCCTCTCCATCAGCCCAGGGGTTTGCTATTTCCATTAACTGTGATACTTTCTTTGGTTTAACCCGACCCAGCTCTTCTATGAATTCTTGGTGATGGAGGTTGTCATTGAAGGCGTCGATGGCCCTTTCATCGGATGTGGATTCAGCTGAGTTTTTGATAATATTCCATCGCTGTATGAACGCTCTTATTGAATCTCTAGATTTTTGTTTGCACGCTCGCAACTTCTCCAAGGATGCTGGTCGTTTGAATGTAGAATGGAAATGTCGGATGAATTTATCTTCTAGATCGTTCCATCTACCAATTGAATCTTCGGGTAACTGCTTCAACCATGATCTTGCAGCGACGGTGAGGTGTCATTGTATAATTTGCATTGCAGTAGTTGTGGAGCCACCCTGTAATTTGACGGTGGCTAGATAGTCTGCTAACCAAGCTTCAGGTTCCTGGAGTACATCATATTTATGTTGGTCATGTGGAAGTTTGAAGTCTTTGGGTACTGAGGCTTTGTGAATCCTCTGTGTGAAACAGCTGGCCCCGCATAGCCCATGGTCATCTTCGTCATCTCCATCTTGATATCGTCGGGTGCGGCCTTCGTCTTTGGGTCCACTGCTTCTATGCTGGTTGTTGTCATTTCTTGTATTGCTTCGTGGCTCGGATCCTACGAGGTGCGCCTGGTGTGGTGATCGAGATCGCCGGGTGTGTAATACTTGCTGAGGACTGTTGTGATGGCGTGGGGATCTTTGTGTGAGTTCTTGTTCTGCTTCCGCGAGTGAGGCTCCTACCATGCCGAGGTTCATCAGGGCGGAGCGGTGGAGGGTCGCGCACGGATCGTCAGGTGCGGGTTGAGTGGTGATCAGATATGTTTGCGTGGCCATAATGGCCGCCTGAGCTGTTTTTGCCTTGATGTTTCCTGCTTGATCAATTGACATGAATGATAGGTCGAGATCTCAGATAATTCCACTTCTTTCTACTTCAGGGATATTCTGTAATCGAGATGTCGCCTTTCTTGGCGATGCTGCTCTTGTCACACTCCTTGACCCTCGGGTAGAGCTTAGTTGGGCACGTCATAAACTGGATTCGTCGGCTAGCCTTTTTCTTTCGTCGAGCTGTCTTTGCATTCGGAGTAGGTCTCTCTTCTTGTGGTGGAGCAAATATTGGTATGCCAGTAGATCCTCATGTGAAGCATCTGTTGTCATTGGGATTGCACCCGAAATTGCCTCCCTTTCTTTTTGCCATGCCGACGCTGGTAGCCGAAGTCCTGGTCTCTCTCTTGTGTGAGGTTCTCCGCCTCCTCCCTCGACTATGCAATTATCTGCTATTTCTCCTCCGTTTCCATGTTCTCCTCCGTTTCCGTGTTCTCCTCCATTGTTGTTTTCTCCTCTGTTGTCGTGGTTTCCTGCATGGTCATCTGATAAAATATCATCGGGTTTTATGGTAGGATTACTGTTTTTGTCGCGTGGTGTTGAGGTATCTCCGTTAATCATGTACACTTGGTGGCGTGTTATGTGTGGCCTGACAGCGTCGTCTTTTGCTTCTACGGGTGTGTTGGTAGTACTTCTAGACCATAGTTCTAGATAAATTTCCACCATCCTTTTTTAAAGTCGATGTTTTCGCTGCTTTCTTCGAGTTCTGAGTTTGTCGGGTTTGCTTCATGTGGTGAGGTTGGCATTGACCTTCTTTTCCTGTTTTGATCTGTGCTGTGATGTCTGTGGAGGATCCAACGGGCGATGCTAGTACTGCTATGGGTGTGGCCTTTCCCACCGACGGTTCTGACGTGATCAGGGCCGAAGGGTGTGATTCTTGCATGTTGTCTTCTTGGAAGTGGAGGCTTCTGATGATTAGATCAGATACGCCATTGAAATCGGCGGGTACCAATACAAGGGTGGGCGGGTGTGGATTTGCTTTCGTCGAGTTGACGCTTGGTGGAGAGCGTTTCACTGAATCCGTGCTTCCAGCGTTCAAGTTTCCCACAGACGGTGCCAATTGACGAGGGGTAACCTCGGCAATGCCCATGGTGATGGACTTGGGGTTTCGCAGAAAAGAGAACGCTGGTGATTTCGTCGGATGTCAGGGAAAACAATGGAATCAAAGTCGCCTGAATATTGGGAAAACACACGATTACAAGTTGCCCTCTAGATTTTTGGTACCCTCGCTTGGGCTTCTCCCGTCCTATATATAGTAGGCCGGGTATCAAAGCTGTATGCAGATAGGTTTCACACACGCGTGATTACAATACCAACACAATGTCGGTCCGTGGTTTCTTTCATAATACAATCAAAGTCTCTATCGGTTGCTTCCTTGGGCTGTTATCTAGAATCTGCATGGGCCGTAGGCCTTTTACCCAATGTAGGGTAGCGAATAATGAGCATCCGAGTAATAATACCCATGTTAATGTGTGTGCGTAATAATGTGGCCATCTAATATTCTTAGCAGTTCCTATTGCTTTGAACTCCAAGGACATTTGTGTCATTCTTAGCGTGATTAGTTAACCTTATCACTAAGTGAAGGATGATTGTGCTACCATGTCCATTAATCTGGTGCACTCGCTTCAGTCAAAGAGTTAGTCTTGTGCCGAACTCTGAGACTATGTCTTCTTGCCTTGTAAAGCAAGTTCCCTCTCAAACTAAGTGACATAGTGATGGTTCGTGATATTCTAGATGTCTACTTGAAGTATCGCCATGTTGAAACATGATCGTGTTGTCAAGTTCTTGAGCAATCAAGTTCTCATAACTTCTACTTTCTCCAAGGATTCATACCGGATACCCCTGAACTAGTTGGTTGAGCTTAAACAACTACTTGGAGAGTTGTAAGACAAAAGTTATATCAGACTTGTTCCTTCTAAAAGGGATGTCTAGTTTTGTTCGTGATGAAGAAATATAGTATTTCCTTTATGGATATTTTATCTAACACTGTCTTTGATTTGATTTGGGTTATCATCAAATCAAACTCAGTTCCAAGGACTATCTTAACGATGTCGCTACTTGTGATGTTTCACTAGAGTACATCCTCATGTCCTTTGGTCTGGCCAATACGTTTGCCTTGTCCATGTAACATATGATTCCTTCTTCCTGGAATATCTTGATAAGTTTGTTGTTGAGCCCATCGATGGCATCCTTATCCTCTCCATGCTATATCAGATTCATATGGAATAGTTGGCATTAATGTTGGAAATTTTTGAGAACCATCTTCGAGTTATCTTGAAGTATGTGTTTTTGATGTTAGAAGCGACCCTCTCTGATTCACATGCAAATGTTGAAAGATGTCACGTGGATTCGAGTAGAGTTATATTTGTTCCCTTAAGGACACATGTGTATTTCATTGCAAGTACTTCATGTAGGTGCAGCTGTCCTCTAACAAGTTGCTAGTACATGGGTCCAACAATTTAGATCAGTCTTTTGTAGATTGACACTATAGCCCATGTCTTGAGAATCTAGTGACTTTACAGTTGGTAAATGTTACACACTTTCTATTCATACATGTCGAGTCTGAAGTATCATCCCACCTAACCAAATCTAAATCTCAAGCAGATAAAATGGTTGGTGTTCTTCAAGGTATTACATATGTCTCTTTGTAAATCCGTCAAGATTGATCTAATGGTTGACACAATTAGTCAGAAGGCCTATTGTCATATTCTCTTGAATTAGCAATAACAACCACTCCTCATGAGGCTTCTTCTATGATTTATTATAGGAGTTGTGCTTATGGTTTCCTTTGTATCCGAAGAAGGCTTGTTAGAAGTCTGATATTAGTATTCTAAACATCAAGGAGAACATTTAAAGTAGAGTTGCTAAATGTCTCTAGGTCGATCCTCCATACCCTTCTATGTTAGCAAGCATTTTGTTATGCCAAGTATTCAGTCTGAGAATGAAGTTTCTTTTTATCGTGTCATCAAGAATCTTGTTAACTATTCATCTGGTGGTGTAAAGTGATATCATTATCTTTGGCAAAGATTTTGATAATCTTGGATGAATAAAGAGTTTCCTCCATTTTCTCTAAACATGTTTGAAGAGCGACTTCGATTTTGGTAATCAGAAGTTCTCTTGCTATATGTTTCTTATGACTCTTGTGAGTCCTCTCCACAAAACAACCTCCTGTCTTGGCCTCCTATTGAATGAAAGAGTGACCTTCCTGTGTCAAAAGTAGTTCAACAACTTGGTTTTGTTCATCTATATCCCTGTACGTGTAAAATCTCTACTTAAGCCGTCTAGTAGAGGTTCACCTCTCGAAATCTGTGGTCATGTTCTTTCTGTTGGAAGCCTTCTTCCCTGAGAAGTTTAAACCTCTTTTGAAACTCCATGGTCTCAATCCTTATGAAGACTAGTTATCTGCTAACTTGAAAGCATCTCCTTTTGTTTCTTCCGTTACCTTGATGTATTTCATGTTCGTCATCTTAGAGCTGTTTTGAACACTCCTTCCATGAGTTGACCATGAGATACTCCATGTGTTGTCTGGTGTCTTTCCCTCTTCTCCTTAGAGTGACCATGTTTTCCTTCTTCCTTCCTACGTTAGAAATATTGGGTCAAGATTCTCGTAAGGGGGATAGAGCTGTAACACCCCTAGTTTTAATAATGCTTAATTAGGGTAGATTGTGCATACATGGGCATCATTGTTTTTGCTAAGACAAAATGCAAGCAAGAAAAAAATGCAAAGACCCTAAACCCTAATCTTCCCCCTCTCTTTGAAATTAACTCAAGTGGTTTTGACAATTTTGAACATTACCAAAACTAATGGAGCCCAAATTGAATACATGGGCCCCTGAGTATTTCAAATCATTTCAAAAACCCTCTCGTATCTTTGAAATATACAAAACATAATTGAAATGGATTTTTACAAAAGGAAGATGAGATTCAGAAAAAAGAAAAGGATTTCAGGAAATAAAATAGTCTCTGCCTCTAATTTGGGCTGCAACCCATTTTCATTGCCTTCCTATCTACCGCCCGGTGCTGCAGCATCCCTCCCTCTCTCTTCCTTGATGCAGCCCACCGTGGCCCAGCTTGGTCCGTTCGTAGCCAAACACTAGTCCGTACTGGTTCGGCCTCTTTTCTCTGCTTCGTCTTCATCGACGATGACACGAAGCACCTCGGTGTCGTGCCCGACGCTGCCCGATGCCGCTGGCCACGCCATGATGATCATCGTCACCCCTGATGCCTACAAGACACCCCTGTGCCGCTAGAGAACCCTACCCCTGCCCCATTTCTCCTCTCCCTCTCATCTTCCTCCACGTGCCCGAAACCCTAACCCTAGCAGCCGTAGTTGCCATCGACCGCCATAGTCTCCGACCTCCCCTCACCCCGCTGAGAGCTTAGGAGATCTGCCTCATCTCCCTCATCCTCCTAGACAACGCGTGCAAGGTGGGGAGCCCTTCCCTAGCTGCAACCGAGCCTGATGCCGTCGTCTTACCGAGCGCCTGTTGCCATCTGTTCGTCACTATCTCACCTTACCCAGCCTCGCCGTCACCTGCATCATGTTCCTGGTGAACCACCGGTGCTTATGCACCCTCCAGCTTCCTTCCTTCTGCCATGTGTCGCCGTTGCGCCATGCCTCTACAAGCACCACCGCCATTCACCGTCAGAAGTGTAGCTCCGACGACCATATGCAAGCAGTGCTGCCACTAAACTGCGTTGCGCAACCATCTGCATCCAGCGTGCTAGCTCATGTTGCCCCGCTCGCATCCTAGCGTCGTTCCCCGTTGTCATCCGATGTGTTTGCCGATGTGCTCGCGTGGTAGAGACGTGGCTAAGAAGTGGCCTCCGCGTGGAGTCAACGTGGCTGATGAGTCCAAAATTGAAGCATATTTACCTTTTGTTTTTTGCACAAATAGAGTAGGGATCTTTGTATTTCACTGTGTCTATGCACGCTATTTTGTTCTTGTTTCAGCAGGATCCCAAATCATGGTTATATATGAACATATCAATTAGAGCTATCATATTGTGTAATTATATGATATTTCTAAGTGATAAAAGTCATTTTATGAATTTGCCTTCGCACCAGGAAGAATACCAAACAAGGAGGACACACTAGTACCGATAACGACCACTAGTATGGGCGGAGCCCGCCTGGCATGGGTATGATTACTCGGATGCTCACTATTCGTTACCCTACATTGGTAAAACAGCCCATAGAGATTCTAGATAAAAGCCCAAGGAAGCAACTGATAGAAACTTCTTATTGTATTTTGAAAAAAATCATGAACCAACATTGTGTTGGTGTTGTAATCACGCGTGTATGAAACCTATCCGCATACAACTTTGAGACCTGGCCTATTATATATAGGAGAAATAGCGAGGTGCGACCAAATCTAGTTGACAACTTATAATAGAGTGTTTCCCCAATATTCAGGCGACTTTGTTTTCATTGTTTTCCTGACATCCGAGGAAATCCCCAGAGTTCTCTTTTCCGTGAAAACCCAAGTCTATCATCTTGGGCATTGCCGAGGTTACCCCTCGTCAATTGGCGCCGTCTATGGGAAACTTGAACACTGGAAACACGGATTCGGTGGAACGCTCTCCACCAAGCATCAACTCGATGAAAGCAAATCCACGCCCGCCCACTAATACATTGCAAATGTATCTATAATTTTTGATGTTCCATGCTTGGTTTTATCCACTTTCTTGTGTTGTGTCCACACTTTGGAGTACTTTTCATATGATTTCTTGGACTAACCTATTAACAAGAGCTACAGTGCCAGCTGCCTGTTTTCTGCTATTTTTGGTTCCAGGAAACTCAGAAAATGAATATTCTCGGAATTGGACGGGACAAAAGCAAAAGTGCCTATTTTTCCAGAAGTCATCAGATGCCAGAATACGAGACGGAGAAGGGCTAGGGGCCGGCCACACCACCTGGCCGCACGGCCAGGCCGGACCCGCGCCAGGGGGTGGTCTGGCCGACCCCAGCACCTCTTCGGCCTCTCCTTCCGCCTATAAGATGCCCTCGGGATGAAAACCCTAAGTACCCGATCAAAAATCTACAAAAAAGAGTCTGTAGCCGCCGTCATCTCCATCCCTAGATCGGGAGGGATCTGAAGCTCTTCCCGGCATCCTGCCAGAGAGGGGAATTCACCCTAGAGGCCTTCTTCATCATCATGCATGCCTCCGGTGTGATGCGTGAGTAGTTCATCCTTGGACTACGGATCCATGTAGTAGCTAGATGGCTGGTTCTCCTCCTTTGTGCTTTCATGTCTAGATCTTGTGAGCTCCGTTCATGATCAAGGTCATCTATTTGTAATTCTGCATGTTGTGTTTGTGGGGATTCGATGAATATTGAGATGCTATTTCAGATTGATTATTGATTCTATCATGTCTTTGTTATTTGTGATCTTGCATTCTTTTCGTTGTTAGTAGCTATCTTGGCCAAGTAGATGCTAGCAACTTCAAGAGTTAGTATTTATGCTCGATAGTGGGTTCATGCCTCTGGTAATCTGGGGAAGTGACAGAAATCTCTAAGGTACTAGATGTGCTGTTGCTACTAGGGAGAAAACAACAATCCTTTTTTTATAGAACAATCGTATTGTTTACATTACACGCAACTCGTAAAGCAATAATCTGTTGCTTGCAACTTAATACTGGACGGGGTTCGGATGATAACCTGAAGGTGGATTATTAGTCATAGATGCAGTTGGATGGCGGTCTATGTATAATGTTGTAATGCCCAATCGAATCTCAAAGGAGTCAAGATGATTAGTATATGCATGTATTGCTTTCTCGATGTTTGTCAATTGCCCCGCTGTAATTTGTTCACCCAGCATGTTATCTATCTTAAGGAGAGCCACCTCTAGTGAAATATGGATCCCGGTCCTTTCTTTTACATTCAATCTATAAACTGTTTACTGCTTTGTGTTTACTTTCTGCAAACTATTACTTCCTTCCATTCGATACGTTTAATCCTTTGTTTTTAGAAAAATCGGTGAGATTGACAACCTCATCGCAAGTTGGGGACAGAGTTATGTGGTTGTGTTGTGCAGGTCTCCACGTTGCTGCTGGCACCGGTAGTGCGCCCTGCCATCGTTCAGCTAGCTACACCTTTGGGGTGTTTCCTTGCTCCTACTAGATTGATAACCTTGGTTTCATACTGAGGGAAAACTTGCTGCTGTGCTCATCATACCTTCCTCTTGGGGTTCCCCAACGAGCTCGATATATTTTGGGCCATCAAGCATATTTTCTTGCGTCGTTGCCGGGGAGTCAATGACATGTTCACAAGGGGAGTCCCTCATAACCAATCTCTTTACTTTGTTATTTTTGTTTTGCTTAGTTCTTTTGCTTTGTTTGCTTGTTTCTTATTCAAAAACACACAAAAATAGTTTTACTAGTTTGCTTTCTTTATCAAAAACACAAAAAATTAGTTCCTATCTTGAGTTGCTATTATGTCTAGCCTTGCTCCAATCACTATGTCACCCGAGGAAATGATTTTCACTTTTAAACAAGGAATTGAAGAGAGTTTTAAAGAAGCTTGGTCTAGAATCTCTGATTTACATGAAAAAACTGAGCCTAAAATGACTCAAAGCTTGTTCCTTAGTAGTTTTTACCTTGGAATTGCTCTTTGCTATAGATATGCTTTAGATGCTGTTGTGGGAGGAGATTTCCTCGAATGTAATGAGGATGATGCTATTAATGCTATAAAGAAATTGATCCTCACTTACAACTTGCCTAGTCAAAATAATATTTCTTTCGCAAGAATATTTGCTAGACTAAACACTCTTGAGACTAGCACTACTAGCTTAAAAGATTGCTATAATATGCTTAGGGAGCATCATAATTATGTTCCAATAAATTCTTGTAGCATCCCAATTGTCTAACAATTGTAATGCTACTTGGTCTAGTAAGATAATGGCTACTTCCTATACATAATTGTTGCATCATAATTATATCATGCTCATGTCATCATGCCACCTTGCATTTGAGCATCATATAAAACCTTTTTTGTTTTGGTTCTTCTCTCATATGCATTGTAAATTGTTTTGCCTCGTGATATTGTATTTGGTTATTGATATATTGTTTAAATGCCCAAGTTGAGTTGGGGGCATATCTTTTATTCTACTCCATCACCTTTCCTTGTCACCACCTTATACTTCCACCATTCCAATAACCCATGAGCTTGTAATTCTTTTTCTTTTGATTTTTATTCTAGCTCATGTGGGTTGGGTGGATCTAATTCTATAAATCCGTAGCTTGGCCCTTACTCCATTTTTTGAGGATGCACATATATAAATGCCATGAGATTTTATTTTGTTTTCACAAGATTAACACATGGCATAAAATACTTGCATGGGCCATGCAACCATCACCATCTTTTGTCCTCCTTTGGTTTTATTTGATTTTGAGTGGATCATCTTCTCATCTCTCTCTTTCCCTCAATCCTTTCTACCTTGCTTTGTTTCTTGCCTTGTGCCATCAAACCTCATCCACCTCTCTTGTGTAGTGCCATGCATGATCTTACAAGACCATCCCCATGACCATCTCCTACCCTTCATGCTTGCTCATGCTCATGTGGTTACACCATCTCCCTCTCTCTCTCTTTCTTTCTCTCTACCATGAGGGCCACCTGACCTCCTCTCTCTCCCTGGCCCACACCCCAGCCACCCCTCTCTCTAACCCTAAACAAAACCCTAACCCAAGACTACCCCATCTACCTAACCGAGGCCACCATCTAACCTAACCCGAGTTAGTCCCTCCCTCTCTTCTCTTCCTCACGCCGGCCCCACCCTTGACCTCCTTTGCCGCTTCTGGACCAGCCCCAAGGCCGAAAGCACGTGCCGAGGAGGAGAGGAAAAAGGTGGCACCGAGACCACCTTATCTACCCCCTGCCACAGCTGGCCTCCTCCCTCTCCCTCCTTTTTCCTCCTTCCACACGACTCTTTGGCGTCCCCAGATCCGCCCCAGAGCTGCCTCCTTCTTCCTCTTCGTCGCCAAGACCTGCCGCCGTTCGCCGCCAGCACCGCGTCGCCCCCGTCGCTCCAGCCGGTGAGCACGTCGTGGAGGTGGCCTAGGCGACCGAGGAGACCTTCTCGCTTCACCACGACACGCCAGCGAAGGAGGAGCCCCAGAACCACCGGTACCGCCGCCACCCGACGCCAAACCCTAGAACTCCGGCCGCCAGCCTCGTCGTCGATCCTCTGTGCTCCGGCCTGATCCGACCACACCAACCCACCGCGGTGAGTTCCTCGACCACCTTGACATCCTCCGCTTCATCATCACCGTCTAGCGCCGCCGTTCTTTTCGTCGAACGCCGTCAGTGCGTCGAGCTTCCGGTGTCCGGCCGATTACACGCCACCTAGAGCCTCACCTAGGCCCCATCCCCCCTCCTGTCAGCTCCTCTAGCCACCGCACTGGTACCGCCTCCCTGCGTGCGAACCCTAGGTCGCGGGATCGAATCCCCCGCGCCGCGCGTGCTGCCGCCGTCAGTTTCGTCAGAGAAGAGAGGAAGAGAAATAGTGCACGCGTCGACACTTTGCGCTTACCCCCCCATGTTTTGACTCCTGCAACCCGCGCTCCTAGAGGTCCCACCTACCAGCCTCCTTCTCCTTTTTGCAAAAACGCCCCGCATGTTTGTGCAACTAACCCAGCCTCAGCCCTAGCCCCCACTGTCGGCTGCAGTCCCCACCCACGGCATGTGGGCCGAGGCTGGGCCCGCTTGTCAACCGTGGCTAGCGAGCCATGATGAAAAAGGATTTTCTGCGCGCGTGGCCCCATTCCGTTTGGCCCCACCTGTCAGTGGCTATGGCTGGGACGGGCTGAGTAAGAAAAGTTTTTCCTGTGTCTGTTTTAATTAAACCTTTTTTAAGAAAGTGATTTGAATTCAAATTCAAATCTGTTTTCCATATCTTTTAAAATATAATTCCAAATTCAACAGATGATATATGTTTTTGAATCAGAAAAATGTGAGGAATTCAAATATGCCCTTCAAAATATATTTTGAACACTTTAAAATTTCGAGATGATTAAAATTACAATAAAATGCCCTTTTCCTTAATTAATTAATAACTTTGGTTTTATAACTCCAAATTTGACAAATAATATGTCTAAATCGATCAGCGCGACGAGCCCGTTCTATCTATGCATTCCATGTTCTGAATTGCAGCATGCATCATATAAATATAAAGTATACAGCAACTTATTTGAGGATAAAAGGTGACTAAAACTCCGTAAAATGCTTTATTCTTGTATTCCACACCTCACCCATGCCATGCTACATTATTGCCATGCAAATTGTGCATCATTCATCATGGCATGATTGTTTGCTTGTCGCATTTTAATTCATATGCTTGTGCACTCTATTTATGTTGGCCCTTGTTTGTTTGGTTCTTCTTCGAATAGACGCTGAGCAGGGGATATATCAAGAAACCCAGGAGCACTACCCAGATCCATCCCTCGCTTCAACCGAGCTGCCAGGCAAGCACTACCACATTCTTGCATACATATAGTACCTATTGCCTCTCTCTTATTCTTGCATCATTGAGTCACGATTGCATTAAACTGAATCCCAAGTACTGCATAGCCTCTACTTTTAAACCCCTCCGAACCTTGTTTCTCCATCCCATGAGCCATTACTACAGGAGTTGTTTTAGCCATGCGGGTCGTAGAACAGCATGTGTAGGGTATGTGAGTGTTTGATGGATAACGAGGTACCTAAACAACTTAACCTGAGTAGTAATGGGATAACTAATGACAGTGGCACCGGTGAGCAATATCTGCTATTTGGTTCTTCATGCTCACTTGTGTCCCGTAGGACCCTGAGTACTTGATTCCTGTTCCTTGACTATTCGCACTATCCACATCCGGGAGGCCTTATGGACCCCCCTGAGCCAGAGCTTGATTCATTCTTATTTCTTGGGGCCACAAAGTAGTTTGGGGCTTTATTACTATCCTGTACTTATGCCATGCTTTACTGCTTTATTTAAGATTGTGCGTGGAGCACTGTCTGTTAGGACCGTGACACGTTTTACTGTATCGACAAGCCCAGTCCACATTTTGGGTTCCCATTTTACCGCCATCCATACAAACCACAGGTCCGTTTGAGCCGCCAACTTCGCTATGGGTAGCTTAGTGGGGTGGCCCCTGAAATATTTCTGAATCTGTGATCGCTTTGTCATGAATGCCTCGTTGGGTTTTGATTTGGTTTTTCCGAGGTTGATCGAGTGTGTGTTGCTATTCGTGCACCTCAGGGTAAATCTTCTCGAAAAGCCGTGTCCGCGTTATGGGCGACTTGGAGCACAGCTTTCGATCATAGACAAGTATAACTAAAGTACCGCTTTTAATTTGACTAAGTACCGACTAGTAAATAGTGCAACACTCATGGAATGGATAATAAAACGCCAGCGGATGGGGTTGTTCGTCCGCTTCCTCGTTGGTGCGAGGAGGAGGATGGATCATTAATATTACTGTTATAACTGTTATTATTAATTCACGGACATCCGCTCATCTTTGGTTAGGCGGATGGTTAGCGAGTATCCCTAGAATTGTTAGGTATTATCTTTTGCTGCAATTCGTCACCCTGTGTTGTGTCCCCTTTAGAGGCATAAAGACTTGCTGAGTACCCCTAGGGTCTCACACGATAAATTGTTTGATTCAGATGAACAGGTATACTCGCAAGATGGATACTGGGTGGAGGAGACGAATGATGTGGGCAACGATCACTCGGTGTAGAGATTCCGGGAACGGGGATCCGTGAGATCTGTGGGTGGGATGTGTTTATTTATGGGGCATCTTGTGCCGATTTGCTTCTTATCCATACTCGGATCTTGTTTCCGCTTCCGCCTGATACTCTGATGTTTGATGTATGAGGAGATATCCTAAACTATTATATCTATCTAGGATATTTGGATCTTGCCGTATATGCTGCAATATTTCTATTTCTTTTAGATGGAATGGCTCGAGGACTGTAGTATGGTGGCTTGCATACATACTCATTTGTGTATGTAGTTGATCCTTCACGCCGATTACGCTCGTTCTTGTCCCGATGTTTTGGAAATGGTTAGGACGGCGAAAGGTCTACTGTGAGTGGCATTTGGCCCCAGTACTATTTTAACCATTTCCGCTCATCCGTGCTTGTAACTAAGAGCGTAATTCACCGAGGTAGTTACAATTGGTATCGAGCCATCCCGCCTTCAGTGGTCTCAGCCAAATGGTCGTTGTCGCCTAGCAAATATTTTTGGTAGCTATGTATACTAGGGAAAAACAAAACGTGAGAGTAGGACTGCTTCCACTTTTCTTCTTACCACCCACCCACCCTTTTACGGTAAGGAAGTGTAACGTTTTCAATCCTCTTCTTAAAATTCAAACTAGGATTCACGTGTTCTGGGTTTCCGTAGTACCATAGAAAGTGTGTGTGTGTGTGTGTGTAATTCCTTGTCTATCTGTTGCATCCAATTTGTTATCACAATCTGCCTTTGGTTATCAACTATTGGTACATTCCATACTGACAGGCTTTTGAAAACCGGCGCGATCTATCTGACTCCTTGTTAACCGGTGACATCTTCTTAAGGGTGTTCTTCCTTCCAGCATGCTTTCACAGAATGTGGAGTTGCTAATCTCTACCTGATAAGTGATTTTGCGCATCTATTGGTATTTTAATGCCGAAAATGCGGAAAAATTTTCTTTGATACATCTGTGCTTCCACACTCCTTTTCAGTCGTGTGCGATATGCTTAATATCTTCTAGGTGATGTGAACTTTGTTGATATTTTAATATCATCTTAGTAAATTGTATCCTTTAATCTTGGTTAATTCCATCTTGGTACTATTTTGGATTATTATTATTCTCCATTATGGTACTGACTTGTGTTTTATATCAATCACAGGATGGCACCACCACGCCGTTCTGAGGAGGACATACAACCTGAATCGGGGTCAGCGTTGTCAAGCATCGCCAATGCCTTGGCAGTTGCAATCCAGCAGCGATTTGAAGAAAGTGTCAGGAGGAATGAGTTTGTTCCGCTACCTCCACCTCCCAAGCGAGGAGACATCAAAAGCTTCCTGAAGTTCAACCCACGCCAATTTGATGTGTCTGATCAACCACTTGATGCTGATGATTGGTTGCGTGAGATGTCAAGGTTACTGGTGACTGCTGATGTTCATGAGCAAGAATGGGTAAAATGTGCCACTCACCTTCTGAAGGGAGTTGCAGCTATGTGGTGGGAGAATTACCTCAAGGCAAACCTTTGGTTTTCAGCCTACTTGGGAGCAGTTCACTGGAGCTTTCAAAGAGCAATTTCATCGAAATTGTCATGGAGAGGATGAAGGAAGTGTTTCTCAACCTCAAGGTGGCAATGACAATGTCAATACCTACATCGAAACTTCATGAACCTTTCTCGTTATGGTGGCGATGAGATCTCCGATGACAAGAAGAAGCAAAAGAGGTTCGATAAGGGCTCAATGCATCGATGAAATATGCAATCACACATGCAAGGCAGGCGTCTTTTTGGAACTCCAACATACAGCTCTGCAGAGGAAGAAGCAAGTAGGCAAGTGTTTGAGGAGTCAAAGAAACACAACCGCGATACTGCAAGCTCTTGACTATGTCAACTCCTTCTAAGCGTCGTGTCTGGGTTCCTAACACCCCACCGTCGCTCCCGGCTCCACCAAGACCTTCAAGCTACGTGGCAAGGCCACCAAACTTCCTCACTGCTGCTCCCAGGGGCTACAACCACAACTACCCTGGAGCGCCTGGCGGAGTCCCTGGCTACGTTGCTCCACGTCCACCTGGTGCTTGTTACACTTGCGGGAACACTGGGCATCAACACTGGAACTGTCCAATGAACAACAAAGCTCTTCCTCCACCACCTCCAAGACCTGCGGCAAGCTCTCCTATGGTTCGTGCACCACCACCTCGGCTCTCAACATCAACACCAAGCCCGGTCTCATGTTGCTCGTGCCAACTGTGTCAACGCCGCTCAAGCTGAGCATGCACCTGGAGTTGTGATGGGTATGCTTCCCGTTAACTCAGTCCCTGCATGAGTTTTGTTTGATTCTGGTGCTTCGCATTCTTTTGTTTCTCATAAGTTTGCTCATGAGCATGATCTGGATATGGTTCCCTTATTGCATCGTCTGGTGGTACAATCTCCTGGCTCAAACATGAGGGCTGCTCATATCAGCCATGACAACCAAATTGAGATTGGTGGCTCTTCGTTCTCGGCGTCCTTAATTATTCTGGGCAATTCTGACATTGATGTTATCTTGGGCATGGATTGGTTGACAGCAAATGCAGCTGTGATTGATTGTGCTGAACGCTCGGTTTCTCTGAAAATTCCTGAAGGCCATATAGTCTATTCTCCAAGTCGACTCGCTATTCAGCTTTTCTCTTTGGCGGCTCAATGCTGATGCTATGGAAGCTATTCAGAGTGTTCGTGGTCTGTGAGTTCGGATGTCTTTCCAATAGAGTTGCCAGGTATGCCTCCGGATCGTGAGGTTGAGTTTGTAATTGAGCTTGAACCTGGAACGGCTCCTATCTCCAAGCGGCCTTATAAAATGGGTCCTGCTGAGTTGGCTGAACTCAAACGTCAGCTTGATGAACAAGAGAAGTTGGGTTTCATTCAACATGATTTCTTCTTGGGGTAGTCCAACCATCTTTGTGAAGAAGCGAGACAAGACTGATAGACTTTGTGTTGACTATCGGGCTCTCAATGCTAAAACCATCAAGAATAAATATCCCCTTCCGCGGATTAATGATCTCTTCGATCAGCTAGCTGGAGCTGTGGTATTCTCTAAGCTTGACTTGAGAAGTGGGTATCATCAAATCAAGATTCGCAAGGAAGATGTTCCTAAAACAGCTTTCACCACCCGCTATGGCCTGTATGAGTACACGGTCATGTCTTTCGGTCTCACCAACGCACCTGCCACCTTCTCGAGGCTTATGAACTCGGTTTTCATGGAGTATCTTGATAAGTACGTTGTGGTCTATCTGGATGACATCATAGTCTATTATAATTAAAACGAAGAACATGAAGAACACCTTGGTGTGTCCTAAACAAGCTTCGTGAGAACACTGTATGCAAAGTTCTCCAAATGTGAGTTTTGGCTGCCTCAAGTCACCTATCTTGGTCACGTCATCTCTGCCAAGGGCATTGCCGTCAACCCGGAAACTGTAAAGACAATTGTTGACTGGCTTCCTCCTGCAAATGTCAAAGAAGTCTGGAGCTTCCTTGGTTTGGCTAGTTATTGCCGTCGCTTCGTTCAGAACTTTTCGAAGATAGCGAAGCCTCTTACCGATCTCCTCAAGAAAGGCAAGAAATACCTTTGGACTCCTGCATGTCAAGCAAGCTTTGAAACACTCAAAGAGAAGCTCACTTCCACACCAGTCTTGGTTCCTCCAGATACATCCAAGCCTTTCCAGATATTCTGTGACGCATCTTTGCAAGGATTGGGTGCGGTCCTTATGCAAGAAAAACAAGTTGTTGCTTATGCCTCTCGACAGTTGAAGACGCATGAGATCAACTATCCTACACATGACCTCGAACTCGCAGCAGTTGTATTTGCTTTGAAAGTATGGAGGCATTACTTGCTTGGCAACCGTTGTGAAATCTTTTCTGATCACAAGAGTCTGAAGTATATCTTCACACAGCCTGATCTCAACCTTCGTCAGAGGAGGTGGATTGAAGCAATCAATGATTTCGATTTGACCATCAACTACACTCCGGGCAAAGCTAATATCATGGACGATGCTCTCAGCCGCAAAGCTTATGTCAGCAACCTCATGGTGGAAGAACAACAACCGCTCTTGTGCGAGGAATTCCGTCAGCTCAACCTTGAAATTGTGGATCAAGGGTATCTTCTGAACCTTCTGGCAACCCCTCTCTTGGAAGAAAAGGTTCGCTCCATTCAACTTGGTGATCCGTACACCAAAAATATCATCTCCGACATTCAGCTTCCGAAGCATGAGTCCTTCCACGTCGATGACCAAGGAACGCTTTTCTTTGAACACCGGATGTTTGTTCCGAACTACCCGGGTTTGAGAGAGCAAGTTCTCAAGGAGGCGCATGATTCTGTTCTTTCTATCCACCCTGGCAGCACAAAGATGTACATGGACTTGAAAACACAATATTGGTGGCAGGATTGAAACGATATTGTGCCAAGTATGTCTCGAAGTGTGATGTCTGCCGTAGAGTTAAAGCTGTCCATCAGAAACCTTTCGGTCTTCTACAGCCATTGAAACCCCCGGAATGGAAATGGGAGAAAGTAGAGATGGACTTCATCACTGGTTTTCCAAGGTCGCAGAAGGGCGACAATGCAATCTTTGTTGTCATTGACAGGCTTTCTAAAGTGGCTCACTTCTTTCCCGTCAAGGAAACAATTTCTACAATTCAGTTGGCTGAGCTCTATATCAACAGAATTGTCTCTCTGTATGGGGTTCCTCTTGAGATCAGTTCAGACCGTGGAAGCATCTTCACTTCCAAGTTCTGGGGAAGTTTCCAAAATGCTTTGGGAACAAAATTGAACTTCAGCACAGCTTACCACCCTCGCAAAGGACAAGTTGAAAGGATCAATCAGATTCTGGAAGATATGCTCCGTGCTTGCGTCATCTCTTTCGGCATGAAGTGGGAAGAATGTCTTCCTTATGCTGAATTCTCTTACAACAATAGCTTCCAGAAAAGTCTAAAGATGGCACCATTTGAGGCTCTCTATGGTGGCAAATGCAGAACTCCGATTGGTTGGTCGGGTGCAGGAGAAAGAATATTGTTTGGCCCCGACATTGTAACTCAAGCGGAGGAGAAGGTTCAAATCATTCTTGAAAATCTGAAGATTGCTCAAAGTCGCCAGAAGAGCAATTATGACAGAAAGCACACGGACATGGAGTATGTCCCTGGTGATCTCGTTTACCTTCGTGTCACTCCCATGAGAGGCACGCACCGCTTTGGTATCAAAGGAAAGCTGGCTCCTAGATACATCGGTCCATTCAAAATTCGTGGAAGAAGAGGAGAAGTTGCTTATGCTCTTGAGCTCCCGGAAAAACTCAAGGTCCATGATGTTTTCCACATCTCTCAACTCAAGAAGTGCTTCAAGGATCCCGGCAGGACCGTGGACCATGAGCTTATCAATCTCCAAGAAGACCTGTCTTATCAAGAACACCCCACAAAAATCCTTGAAGTCGCAGAAAGAAGGACTCGCAACAAGTCAATCAAGTTCTGCAAGGTCCAGTGGTCGCACCATTCCATGGATGAAGCCACTTGGGAACGTGAAGATGAGCTCCGTGCCAAGTATCCTACCCTCTTTGAGTCTTCTTCTTCTTCCTAGAATCTCGGGGCGAGATTCTTGTTTAGTGGGGGAGAGTTGTAGCATCCCAATTGTCTAACAATTGTAATGCTACTTGGTCTAGTAAGATAATGGCTACTTCCTATACATAATTGTTGCATCATAATTATATCATGCTCATGTCATCATGCCACCTTGCATTTGAGCATCATATAAAACCCTTTTTGTTTTGGTTCTTCTCTCATATGCATTGTAAATTGTTTTGCCTCGTGATATTGTATTTGGTTATTGATATATTGTTTAAATGCCCAAGTTGAGTTGGGGGCATATCTTTTATTCTACTACATCACCTTTCCTTGTCACCACCTTATACTTCCACCATTCCAATAACCCATGAGCTTGTAATTCTTTTTCTTTTGATTTTTATTCTAGCTCATGTGGGTTGGGTGGATCTAATTCAATAAATCCGTAGCTTGGCCCTTACTCCATCTTTTGAGGATGCACATATATAAATGCCATGAGATTTTATTTTGTTTTCACAAGATTAACACATGGCATAAAATACTTGCATGGGCCATGCAACCATCACCATCTTTTGTCCTCCTTTGGTTTTATTTGATTTTGAGTGGATCATCTTCTCATCTCTCTCTTTCCCTCAATCCTTTCTACCTTGCTTTGTTTCTTGCCTTGTGCCATCAAACCTCATCCACCTCTCTTGTGTAGTGCCATGCATGATCTTACAAGACCATCCCCATGACCATCTCCTACCCTTCATGCTTGCTCATGCTCATGTGGTTACACCATCTCCCTCTCTCTCTTTCTTTCTCTCTACCATGAGGGCCACCTGACCTCCTCTCTCCCTGGCCCACACCCCAGCCACCCCTCTCTCTAACCCTAAACAAAACCCTAACCCAAGACTACCCCATCTACCTAACCCGAGGCCACCATCTAACCTAACCCGAGCTAGTCCCTCCCTCTCTTCTCTTCCTCACGCTGGCCCCACCCTGCAGCCTCACTGCCTCGCCCTGGACCAGCCCCAGCCAGCCCAGCCGGCCGAGCACGTGCCGAGGAGGAGAGGAAAAAGGTGGCACCGAGGCCACCTTATCTACCCCCTGCCACAGCTGGCCTCCTCCCTCTCCCTACTTTTTCCTCCTTCCACACGACTCTCTGGCGTCCCTAGATCCGCCCCAGAGCCGCCTCCTTCTTCCTCTTCGTCGCCAAGACCTGCCGCCGTTCGCCACCAGCACTGCGTCGCCCCCGTCGCTCCAGCCGGTGAGCACGTCGTGGAGGTGGCACAGGCCGAGGAGATCTCGCCGCTCGACACGCACGCGAAGGAGGAGCCCAGAACCACCGGTGCCCGCCACCGATGCCAAACCCTAGAACTCCGGCCGCCAGCCTGCTGTCGATCCTCACGTGCTCGGCCTGATCCAACCACACCAACCCAGCGGTGAGTTCCTCGCCTCGACATCCTCCGCTTCATCATCACCGTCTAGCGCGTTGCTTTTTTTTCGAGCAGCCGCGTCGGCCGAGGCAGCTGGTGTCTGCCAGTTTCCCACGCCACCTAGAGCCTCACCTAGGCCCCATCCCCCCCTCCTGTCAGCTCCTCTAGCCACCGCACTGGTACCGCCTCCTGCGCGTGCGAACCCAGTCGCGGATCGAATCCCAGCGCCACAGCGTCTGCCGCCGTCAGTTTCGTCAGAGAAGAGAGGAAGAGAAATAGTGCACGCGTCGACACTTTGCGCTTACCCCCACCTTTTGACTCCTGCAACCCGCGCTCCTAGAGGTCCCACCTACCAGCCTCCTTCTCCTTTTTGCAAAAACGCCCCGCATGTTTGTGCAACTAACCCGCGCTCCAGCCCTAGCCCCCACTGCCGCTGCGGTCCCACCTGGCATGTGGTAGTGGCATTGGGCCCGCTTGTCAACATGTGGGCTAGCAGGCCATGATGAAAAAGGATTTTCTGCGCGCGTGGCCCCATTCCATTTGGCCCCACCTTTCAGTGGCTATGGCTGGGACGGGCTGAGTAAGAAAAGTTTTTCCTGTGTCTGTTTTAATTAAACCTTTTTCAGAAAGTGATTTGAATTCAAATTCAAATCTGTTTTCCATATCTTTTAAAATATAATTCCAAATTCAACATATGATATATGTTTTTGAATCAGAAAAATGTGAGGAATTCAAATATGCCCTTCAAAATATATTTTGAACACTTTAAAATTTCGAGATGATTAAAATTACAATAAAATGCCCTTTTCCTTAATTAATTAGTAACTTTGGTTTTATAACTCCAAATTTGACAAATAATATGTCCAAATCGATCAGCGCGACGAGCCCGTTCTATCTATGCATTCCATGTTCTGAATTGCAGCATGCATCATATAAATATAAAGTATACATCAACTTATTTGAGGATAAAAGGTGACTAAAACTCCATAAAATGCTTTATTCTTGTATTCCACACCTCACCCATGCCATGCTACATTATTGCCATGCAAATTGTGCATCATTCATCATGGCATGATTGTTTGCTTGTCGCATTTTAATTCATATGCTTGTGCACTCTATTTATGTTGGCCCTTGTTTGTTTGGTTCTTCTTCGAATAGACGCTGAGCAGGGGATATATCAAGAAACCCAGGAGCACTACCCAGATCCATCCCTTGCTTCAACCGAGCTGCTAGGCAAGCACTACCACATGCTTGCATACATATAGTACCTATTGCCTCTTTCTTATTCTTGCATCATTGAGTCGTGATTGCATTAAACTGAATCCCAAGTACTGCATAGCCTCTACTTTTAAACCCCTCCGAAGCTTGTTTCTCCATCCCATGAGCCATTACTACAGGAGTTGTTTGAGCCATGCGGGTCGTAGAACAGCATGTGTAGGGTATGTGAGTGTCTGATGGATAACGAGGTACCTAAACAACTTAACCTGAGTAGTAATGGGATAACTAAAGACAGTGGCACGGTGAGCAATATCTGCTATTTGGTTCTTCATGCTCACTTGTGTCCCGTGGGACCCAGTACTTGATTCCTGTTCCTTGACTATTCGACTATCCACATCCGGGAGGCCTTATGGACCCCGAGCTAGAGCTTGATTCATTCTTATTTCTTGGGGCCACAAAGTAGTTTGGGGCTTTATTACTATCCTGTACTTATGCCATGCTTTATCGCTTTATTTAAGATTGTGCGTGGAGCACTGTGCTGTTTAGGACCGTGACACGTTTTGTATTGACAAGCCCAGTCACATTTTCGGGTTCCCGATCGTTTACGCCGTCCACACAAACCACAGGTCCGTTGAGCCGCCAACTTCGTTGCGGGTAGCTTAGTGGGGTGGCCCCCTGAAATATTTCTGAATCCTGTGATCGCTTTGTCATGAATGCCTCGTTGGGTTTTGATTTGGTTTTTCCGAGGTTGATCGAGTGTGTGTTGCTATTCGTGCACCCCTGCAGGGTAAATCTTTCTGAAAGCCGTGTCCACGGTTATGGACGACTTGGAGCACAGTTTCTCGATCATAGACAAGTATAACTAAAGTACCTCTTTTAATTTGACTAAGTACCTGACTAGTAAATAGTGCAACACTCATGGAATGGATAATAAAACTGCCAACGGATGGGGGGCTGTTCGTCCGCTTCCTCGTTGGTACGCGAGGAGGAGGATGGATCTGTTAATATTACTGTTATAAATGTTGTTATTAATTCACGGACATCCATCTATCTTTGGTTAGGCGGATGGTTAGCGAGTATCCCTAGAATTGTTAGGTATTATCTTTTGCTTCAATTGCGTCACCCCAGGTTGTGTCCCCTTTAGAGGCATAAAGACTTGCTGAGTACCCCTAGGGTCTCACACGATAAATTGTTTGATTCAGATGAACAGGTATACTCGCAAGATGGATACTGGGTGGAGGAGACGAACGATGTGGGCAACGATCACTCGGTGTAGATATTCCGGGAACGGGGATCCGTGAGATCTATGGGCGGGATGTGTTTATTTATGGGGCATCTTATGCCGATTTGCTTCTTATCCGTACTCGGATCTTGTTTCCGCTTCCGCCTGATACTCTGATGTTTGATGTATGAGGAGATATCCTAAACTATTATATCTATCTAGGATATTTGGATCTTGCCATATGGCGTTGCAATATTTCTATTTCTTTTAGATGGAATGGCTCTGAGGACTGTAGTATGGTGGCTTGCATACATACTCATTTGTGTATGTAGTTGATCCTACTTTCGCCGATTACGCTCGTTCTTGTCCCGATGTTTTGGAAATGGTTAGGACGACCGAAAGGTCTACCTGTGAGTGGCATTTGGCCCCACCGTACTATTTTAACCATTTCCGCTCATCCAGGCTTATAACTAAGAGCGTAATTCACCGAGGTAGTTACAATTCTGAACCATCAAAGTGGCTCCCTACAGTAAAGATTGAGATAAACACTGAAACTTTTCAAGCCCGCTGTGATATCATGTCTGAATTTTGTCTTATGCCCAAAGATATTTATGAATCTTTGAATCATTGGGGGCTTACTGAAGGAGGAAAAGAAATATCTCTTGCTAATAATGCTACCATATTACCTACTAGAATAGCTGAAGGAGTGTTTACAAAGATCCTTGGGAAAATGATTTCTACTGATTATCTTGTCATTGAATGTGCAGGAAAAGGACAAATTACACTTGGAAGGTCCTTATTAGAACTCCTTGGAGCAATAATAGATGTGGGGAAGGGGACCATGCACCTTTCTTCTCCACCAAACAATCATATTTTCCCCAAGGTTAAGAATCAAAGTAAGAGAGGTAAGGGCAAGAAATTTGGTCTTAATGCTTCTTCATTTGAGAACACTTGATTCTTTCTTGCTTCTTATGCCTAACTTAAAGGCATTAAAGAAAAGTACTTATTGGGAGATAACCCAAAAGTTTTAGATGAGTCTTGGAAGTTATTACTTCAGTAATAACCGCTCCTTATCCTTTTTATTTTCTTTTTGTGCCAAGAGTAACCTCTAACGAGAGAGAAGTAATGATTGGGAAAGTTGCTGTCCCAAAACAGATTTCTGTGCTTCACCGTAAAAATATGTGTAAAATCTCTGGACGTCTTTTTGAGGCGTGAATTTTTGTGCTTCTGCCCCAGGTTGTTATCTAACTTTCTTAGTTCAACACTTTTTGATTTGAGCAACAGAAGGTCTTTGAAAAAAATCGTCTTTACCTACTGGTCTGTTTTGACAGATTTCTGCCATTTTCTGCATTTGCTTCTTGTTGGTTCCTTTTTGAGTTATTTTGGGGAATTGAGATTTTTGAGGGAAGTACTACAGTAGCTAGTGTTCTAATGGAAGTTTATTTGGTGTTAGAACTGAACCTTAACACCTATTATCTTGAGTGCACTAATGTTGCTAATAAAGATTGTGTGAAGTTTTGTATGAAGGAAAATTTTCAGGTGTATGGAAGGAATGAGTAATGAGATGAAGGATGGACTAAAGTTCAAGCTTGGGGATGCCACGCGTGTCACCCCAAGAAATATCCAAGAAGTACAAGCGTCAAAGCTTGGGGATGCCAAAGGCATCCCCTTCTTCATCAATAAAAATCCCAAGTTTCTTCCAAACGCTTCATTTTTATTGTTTCATGCACAGTTGTGTTGTTCCTGGATCGTCTTCTTTTTCATTTTTGTTTTGGTTTTTCGTTTGCTTTGTTTGCTTAGTTTTCTGAATAAATTGGTTGGACCCCCTCTTTCATACATTGGTTTGCAAATAGTTTGGTTTGGATTGGAAAAGAGTAGGAAAGTTCATACTTATGTGGTAAAAAGAGCTTGTTTTTGACTGTGGCCTATGCTTTGTCATGCCATGCTTGATATTGTTTTGGCTTTATGCTTAGTATTATTTGCTGTAGCATGAATTGTTATAAACAATTGAGATTGCTTAATGTGCCTTGGATGAATCATGCGTTGTTTTAGCATATTAAAGCATAGTATAGTGGTATTCTCCTTTGATGCTTTATTTGGGTTGACTTGGCACATGCTCACACCATGTTATGACTATCTCAAGTCACCATAGACTTTATGATCCTTTAGTTTTCAACTTGTAGTATCACTTTATGCTTTGATCAATGATGTTTTGTCGCCCTGGATGATTATGGCCATTATTGCTCTCTTAGTTTGTCGCTCCCAGTCTTTTGCTAGCCTGCACAACCAAGTATGAGTTCCACTCATGCATCCAACTCCCTAAACCAAGTTATTCCAAAGAGTCCACCATACCTACCTACTAGCATATGCTATTCCAAGTATATTCATGTTTTTGTTTACCTTCCAAATTAAACTTGTTATGAGAAAACTAGTGATTAAAGCTCTCACGAACTTGATGGCACACTTTACTTTTTTTGCCCTTAATAAACTTGAACCAGTGTGTCGTATATGTTGTATATGCTTGCACTTATTTGTTGGGAATTAGCAGAACCATGCTGTCATGGGGAACGCTTTCAACACTGCACGGGTACCTTGTACCTCGTTGATATCATGCTCTTTTGTATATGGATGTCGTTGGTGTGAAATGAAAGGGGAGCTTGTAAGTCCATGGAGTTATGTATATGTGCTAGAGAAATGCCTGGGCCGCTGGTCTAATCTATGCTGACATGGTGGAAACCTGCAGCATAACCATAATGAGCTGTCTATGAAGCATTCTTCTTATAAAAAAAGAGTCCTATATTGAGAAAAAAAGAGAAAAAGAAAAAAAGATTATGAAAAGAGGAAAGAGAGAAAAAAGCACCATATTCCCATGGTAAATAAGAAGATTGCTGAGATGCTCGTTGTCTGCTTGCCTTGCCATTTTGATATGGGGATTCTTCCGTATCATCGGGCAAGGGGTACCCCATTGGCGGTTCTCTATGATACATATGTACTTACGATGACAAGAACTTACCGGTGACTAAACTTGAGTAGCATGAGGAGCGACCCTCGTATACAAGGGACATGAGATTTCTAACTTATACTTCATCAAGCATGTACACCATAGTTTGTTCACTTTAACCTTAATCACTTCAAGATGCTTATGATAGGGGCAATGAGAGGTGAAAGCTATAAGTACCATAATTTTTGGAAGCTCTTTATGAGACTTGAATCCCTACTTCCTTTGATAAAGGCCTTTCTTCCACCATTATATTGAGTCTCCACCTTCTACCTTTATGCACCTACTTTGAGAGCATAGTGGTCATTCTTAGTTCTATGTGCATTGTCCCAAGACTAGTTGATTTATGCATACCTTGATATTGCTTGTTTTAAACTATTTGTATCTAGTCACTCTGATGAACTTTGAAGGTGTCCTATGCATTTATATTTGCTACTCTATGAGGGACAAGCTGAATACTATTATGCTATGTTTTCTTTATGTGAAACAAACAAACGTCTTGTAAAGCATTGTTATTCATGAATCTTTTGTTTGTGCCTTTTCATGTTGCAACATAGTTTCTTTGTCTTATTGCTAGAACTTTGTATTTCATGTTTGATTGAAGTACTATGATCCCAGCTTTGAATGTTTTACAAATACTTTGATCAAGTCTTTGATGGTGCATGTCACCTCAAAAATTATTCTTTCTTTTTATCACTTACCTACTCGAGGACGAGCAGGAGTTAAGCTTGGGGATGTTGATACATTGCAAATGTATCTATATTTTTGATGTTCCATGCTTGGTTTTATCCACTTTCTTGTGTTTTGTCCACACTTTGGAGTACTATTCATATGATTTCTTGGACTAACCTATTAACAAGAGCCACAGTGCCAGCTATCTATTTTCTGCTGTTTTTGGTTCCAGGAAAATCAGAAAATGAATATTCTCGGAATTGGATGGGACAAAAGCCAAAGTGCCTATTTTTCGGAAGTCATTAGATGCCTGAATACGAGACGGAGAGGGCTGGGGGCCGGCCACACCACCTGGCAGCAGGCCTGGCAGTGCCGAGGTGGTCCGGCGACCCCAGCACCCCCTCGGCCTCTCCTTCTGCCTATAAGATGCCCTCGGGACGAAAACCCTAAGTACCCGATCAAAAATCCACGAAAGAGTCTGTAGCTGCCGTCATCTCCATCCCTAGATCGGGAGGGATCTGAAGCTCTTCCCGGCATCCTGCCAGAGAGGGGAATTCACCCTGGAGGCCTTCTTCATCATGCAAGCCTCCGGTGTGATGTGTGAGTAGTTCATCCATGGAATATGGATCCATGTAGTAGCTAGATGGCTGGTTCTCCTCCTTTGTGCTTTCATGTCTAGATCTTGTGAGCTCCGTTCATGATCAAGATCATCTATTTGTAATTCTGCATGTTGTGTTTCCGGGGATCCGATGGATATTGAGATGCTATTTTAGATTGATTATTGATTCTATCATGTCTTTGTTATTTGTGATCTTGCATGCTTTCCGTTGTTAGTAGCTATCTTGGCCAAGTAGATGCTAGCAACTCCAAGAGTTAGTATTTATGCTCGATAGTGGGTTCATGCCTCTGGTAATCTGGGGAAGTGACAGAAATCTCTAAGGTACTAGATGTGATGTTGCTACTAGGGAGAAAACAACAATCCTTTGTTCATAGAACAATCGTATTGTTTACATTACACGCAACTCGTAAAGCAAAAATCTGTTGCTTGCAACTTAATACTAGAGGGGGTTCGGATGATAACCTGAAGGTGGATTATTAGTGATAGATGCAGTTGGATGGCGGTCTATGTATAATGTTGTAATGCCCAATCGAATCTCAAAGGAGTCAAGATGATTAGTATATGCATGTATTGCTTTCTCGATGTTTGTCAATTGCCCTGCTGTAATTTGTTCACCCAACATGTTATCTATCTTAAGGAGAGCCACCTCTAGTGAACTATGGATACCGGTCCTTTCTTTTACATTCAATCTATAAACTGTTTACTGCTTTGTGTTTACTTTCTGCAAACTATTACTTCCTTCCATTCGATACGTTTAATCCTTTGTTTTCAGCAAAACCGATGAGATTGACAACCTCATCGCAAGTTGGGGACAGAGTTGTCGTTGTGTTGTCTCCACGCTGTCTGCGGTAGTGCGCCCTGCCATCGTTCAGCTAGCTACACCTTTGGGGTGTTTCCTTGCTCCTACTGGATTGATAACCTTAGTTTCGTACTGAGGGAAAACTTGCTGCTGTGCTCATCATACCTTCCTCTTGGGGTTCCCTAACGAGCTCGATATATTTTGAGCCATCACCTACCCATAAAGTTACCCATAAATCAACAGAAGTACAGGAACCTCCACTGAATCCTCAATGGAAGTCAAGGCACAGATCGAAGAAGGCAACAAAGGCAGGCAAGTCGAGACGAATCTAGTAGATCTTGATGGCCTCTATGACAATATCTCCTTCAGATCCGACCCACCATTCACGCCACCACCTGAAGCAAGCCCAGCCAATTCAGAACCCGAAGAAAGTAGCGAAAGCATTGACTTTGGAATTCAGATGGCGGAAATTTATCCAGAGCAAAAGCTGATGGACTTCACTGGCTCATCCGATAGTGTCTCCATCGGTGAAAACGACGACGTTACCAGTCCATACACCACTCAGGACCAAGTATGCGTGATCATTGGAGACGCCACGACCCAGCAAGACTCCAACGGTAACCCTATTCTTAACCCCGATGATGTCCTTTTAAGCCATAGTGCAGGAAGCAATGACAACGAAGGAAGTCGAGGAAACGAAGCAGATCCAATAGTCGACCGAGAAAATAGGGAAGAAGAGCAGCCACGCGAAGATGAGAGGTGAACCCTTAGCTTACCAGCCATTGCATGGGAGAAAGCGAGAGCAGCAATTTCGGGTGCGACCCTAATGGCAACAGATGCCACTCACGAAGATCTATTGGCATACCAGTATCTGCTGCACTGCGAAAAGAGAAAAAACCTCAGTATGCAAAGGCAGCTCGATGAAAGGAAGAGGGTAGCCGACGAATCTAGCTTACGAAGGGCATAGCTAAGCCCCACCCGGGGATCAAGAAGCATCACAGGAGGAGCATCGCCAAGAAGAGGAACATCTAGATTAAGAAGTATACCGGAAGAAGAGAGAAGCGGATTAATTCAGGACCTTGATCTCTCGTTTATGTTGATAGATCAAGATGGAAACATCAAACCAAAGACAACCCATGCAATTATTGTGTCCGCACAAACATATCTAATCACGACACAACCTGCACCCGATGATCCCCGTGCAGCCCTCCACCGATCTGCCCTGATGAACCTTAGTTTGGTGGGAGAAACTCTTGCGCAAGCAGATAAAGAAACCACGAGGCAACGTGACCAATTCCCACACCGTCGCAACATCCCTCGGCAAGGAGGTCACAACCGACGATTGCGGTCGCCACATTGGGTCCACTTTTTCGAACAAGAACTGCGCAACGATGCAAGAAACGACATCACCCAGCGAAGGATTGATCGGTCACGAGAAGAGCGCAGCACCCAAAGATACCACGATGACGAAAGTGAGGATGAACAAGAATTATGCGGGGCCGGATGCTTTACCTGACAGGTTCATAAAACTCCGGTACCAAAAGATTTTAAGCTACCCCAATACCGACAAAAATACGACAACCTCCAAGAACTCAAAGCTTGTCTGACAGACTATCTAGCGACTGTCAGATTACAAGGAGGATCTAAAGCCACGGCAATGCAAAGCCTGCAGCTCCACTTAACCGGTGCGGCACACTCCTGGCTAAAGCAGTTACCAGAAGATTCCATCAGTAGTTGGAATGATCTTGAAGACAGATTCATCACAAACTTTCAATCCACATTCAAGCGACCCGTGTCTTTAGAGGAATTGTGTGCCTACAAGCAAAAGCCAGGAGAATCAATACGAGCCTTCATCCAACGATGGAACATTACCAAAAATTCGGCTGAAGCAATATCCGATGAAAGAGCGATCGACGCCTTCAATGATTGTCTCCAACGATAGGATTTCATTGAAGAACTAGGACGATCAAAGCCAAAAACAATTTCACAACTGATGGAAATAGCCAACCGTTGGGCTGATGGAGAGGATGCAGTAGACAACAAAAGGGCTCGTTCACCCGACGAAAGAGACTGGTGTAACAGCGACCGGAGGCGACGAACAAATGATGGATACCACACACCCACTTATGTTGCAGCAAGTTTTTCTAGAATGGACAACCGGCGAAACGACGACTACAACAACGGATATTGTGGCAGTAGGGATAACATCAATGAAAGCCAGTCGCGACAACGATACCAGCCCACGAACCAAGACCCACCAATGTCAGCAGGACAAATGTTGGAAGGACCCTGCAATATGCACTACTATGTCGACTCAACAGGGAAAAGGCAATCAAACCACCTCCTAAAACACTGTCGGACATTCCTAAAGATGCAAGAATTATGCAACGCAAAGGCAGCCGAAGCAACAAATAGAAACTACGCCCCTGCACCTGGTACTCTGGCCATCGGTGCTCCACCCCCACCACAGGGGCCTCCACCAGCGGGACAGCCGCAAAGCATAGTATACCAAGACAACAAGTACCCCAGATCAAAGGAGGCAATGTCAATGATCCAGAAGGGGCCACCCTCCAATAGAACACAAAAGCTGATCACTAGGCAAGTAAATTTGGCGGTAACAAAGCCACCTCCTACACCAGAATATCTACATTGGTCAGAACAAGAAATCACTTTCAGCAGAGTTTACCATCCATTACGGGTCCGTCAGCTAGGCCAGTCAGCACTGATAGTGGAAGCACAAATCGGCGGGTTCGACATGAGCAAAGTTTTCTTGGATGCAGGAAGCAGCATCAACCTGATTTACGCCAAAACTCTGCGGGCCATGAATTAGTCCATGACGAACCTAACCCCAACCGACACAACCTTCCACGGGATAGTTCCTGGAAAAGCCGAAATTCCATTGGGCAAAGTCCACCTTGACGTCGTTTTTGGATCAAAAAAACTTCAGACGAGAAAGGCTGGAATTCGAAGTTATGGACTGGCCATCTCAATACCACACGATCCTGGGGCGACCAGTTTTCGCCAGGTTCATGGCAATACCCCACTACGCATACCTAGTGCTGAAAATGCCAGCCCCCAACGGTGTCATCACAGTCAAAGGCAACTTCAACCGCGCAGACAACTACGATCGAGAATTCAACAAAATCTCAGAATCTTTCGGGATAGAGGCGGAGCTTGGATAGCTAAAATTAGAGGATGACGAGTCGACGCACGAAGGGAACACCCGCAAGAAGAAAATGTCAGAAGATCAAGCATGTAGCAGCCTCACAAAAAGCAACGTATGCAGCCTCCAATAACGGTCCCGCATAAGAAGACCCACTGACTGAAGCCAAAGTTCCTTCAGAAATTTTTCTATTCACCTTACTTTCAATAAAGGCCAAAGGCCAAGCAATCACGCCACCACAATGTACTCTCACCCATTGTTATGAATAAAGGAAGTATTCCGTGACAAAACTTCTATGACACATCAGTTCGCAAGATTACACCGTAAAGAGAACATAGCATACAATCAAAATCTCGTATGAAAAATACGACCTTTTTGACAAGTATACAACAGTTCTATACAAAGTATAAAGGCCAGGCAAGTAAAAAATCAAATAGGTAAATTTACAAAAAATTCTTCGTCCGCCTCCAAGCATTTGCGGACAATTCTAATGGCGGGACTACGAGCAGCCACGTAATGGGGCACCATATCAATAACACCACCATCGGGAAGAGAAGGTAGCCACGAAGATACATCATCCAAGTCTAGCAACGGATGGTGCACATGTACCCAGGAAAGAGCAAGTTTAGCACCCGCCACAAGTTGAAGCTTCACATAATGATGGATCTTCTCAACCTGTTGGAACTTTGCAATTAAGTCCACAAGGTTTGAGGCTAAGGATCTCGAGGAAACATGGCATTATAAGTAACGGCCAGAGACCTGATGTCTACGCACTTCTATTCTTGTAGAAAGTTGTTGGGCCTCCAAGTGCGGAGGTTTGTACAACAGTAGCAAGTTTCCTTTAAGTGGATCACCCAAGGTTTATCAAACTCAGGGAGGAAGTGATCAAAGGTATCCCTCTCAAGCAACCCTGCAATCAAGATACAAGAAGTCTCTTGTGTCCCCAACTCACCCAATACACTTGTCAGGTGTATAGGTGCACTAGTTTGGCGAAGAGATAGTAAAATTCAAGTGGTATGGATATAAGACAACGGTGCCAGAAAATACTTTGATGGCGTGGAAGAGACTAAAGGCAAACTGAAATAAAGATGGCAGCAAGCAAACATGTAACAGATCTAGTTGCAAACGATGTTTCAATGCTTAGAAACAAGGCCTAGGGATCATAATTTCACTAGTGAACACTCTCATATAAATATCTTCTCTTCATGGTACTACTCTGAACTACTCTTCAGTTGGACACTCTAATCCATGGTAGGGCTATAACATCACTCCTCAATGTCCGCTTTCCCCATCTAGATAACTCCACACTATCACCTTGAGCGCTAGATGGTTCCAACAAACACCACAATTTCATAGAGACATCCAACTCCAAATATAACTCATAACAAGTATTTGTAATCTCTAGCCTAAGTGCCACCATGGTGTGCACACTGTCAACTTCACACACGTGGGGAGAGCAGAGATCTATTAATGCACTTGAGTAGCAAGGTAGATCTACTTGATTACAAAGCTCATGATCACAATATGATCACACATAGAGAGAGAGATGAACACATAGCTACCGATAGAGCCCTTAGCTTCGAGAGAGAACTACTCTCTCCTCATCATGGGAATTAACAACGGTGATGGAGATGGTGGTGGAGATCGATGGAGATGGCTCCGGGGGAACTTCCCCATCCCAACAGGGTGATGGAACATAGACTTTCTCTCCCCCGAATCTCCCCTTCGGTTGCGGCGGTGTTGCAGAACTTTTCGTGGTTGGAGGCTGGATTCTTTAGGGTTTATGCATCAGAGGCTTCTTATAGGCGAAAGGGCAAGGTCGGTGGAGGCCTGAGGGGCCCACACCACCAGGTGGCGCGGCCAGGGGGACCCGCGCCACCCAATGGTGTGGCCAGCCCTTGGACCCTCTCCGTCTCGTCTTCTGGCTCCGTGAGTCTTTCGGTAAAATATCGACTTTGGCTTTTGTCCAGTCCAATTCCGAGAATATTTCTTTTCCAGCTTTTCTGAAACCAAAAACAACAGAAAACAGGCAACTGGCACTGTGGCATCTCGTCAATATGTTAGTTCCATAAAATGTATAAAAATACTCCAAAGTGTGGACAAAACATAAGAAAGTAGATATAAAACAAGCATGGGACATCAAAAATTATAGATACGTTTGCAACGTATCAACATCCCCAAGATTAACTCCTGCTCGTCCTCGAGTAGGTAAGTGATAAAAAAGAATAATTTTTGAGGTGACATGCACCATCATAATCTTGATCAAAGTATTTGTAAAACATTGATAGCTGGGATCATAGTACTTTAACATAGCATGAAATATATAGTTCTAACAATAAGACATAGCAACTATGTTGTAACATGAAAAGGCACAAACAAAATATTCATGAATAACAATGCTTTGAAAGACGTTTGTTTGTTTCACATATAGAAAACATAGCATAGTGGCATTCAGCTTGTCCCTCAATGAGTAGAAATAAATGCATAGGACACCTTCAAAGTTCATAAGGGTGACTAGATACAAATAGTTCAAGAACAAGCAACATCAGCATTATGAATCAATCAATAAGTTTTGGGACAATGCACGTAGAACTAAGAATGACAACTATGCTCTCCTAATTGGTGCATAAATATAGAAGGTGGAGACTCAATATAAAAGTGGAAGAAAGGCCCTTCAAAGGGAAGCAGGGATTTCAAGTTTCATAAAGAGCTTCCAAAAATTATGGTACTTGTTAGCATTCAGCTCTCATTACCCCTATCATAAGCATCTTGAAGTGATTAAGGTTAAAGTGAACAAAATCTGGACTATATCCCTTGAGTACGAGGGCCGCTCCTCATGCTACTCAACTTTAGTTACCGGTAAGTTCTTGTCATAATAACTACATGTGTATCATAGAGAACCGCCAACGGGGTACCCTTGCCCGATGATACGAAAGAATCCCCATATCAAAATGACAGGCAAGCAGGCAATAAGCGTCTCAGCATCTTCTTATTTACCATGGGAAAATGGTGTTTTTTCTCTCTTTCCTCTTTTCTCATCTTTTTTTTTCTCAATCTCTATCTCTTTTTTATAAGATGAATGCTTCATAGATTGATCATTATGGTTATGCTGCAGGTTTACACCATGATTAGGCATGGATTAGACCAGCCGCCCAGGCGTTTCTCTAACACACATATATAACTCCATGGACTTACAAGCCCCCCTTTCATTTCACACTGACAACATCCATAAACAAAAGAGCATGATATCAACTAGGTACAATGTACAAGTGCAATGTTGAAAGCATTCCCCATGACAACATGGTTCTACTAATCCCAACGTATAAGTGCAAGCATATACACCATAGATGACACAATGGTTCAAGTTTATTAGGGGCAAGAAAAGTAAAGTGCGCCATCAAGTTCGTGAGAGCTTTAATCACTAATTTTCACATAACAAGTTTAATTCGGAAGGTAGATAAAAACATGAATATACTTGGAATAGCAAATGCTAATAGGTAGGTATGGTGGACTCTTTGGAATAACTTGGTTTTATTTGGAGTTGGATGCATGAGTGGAACTCATACTTGGTATGGAGGCTAGCAAAATACTGGGAGCGACCAACTAAGAGAGCAATAATAGCCATAATCATGCAAGGCGACAAAAAATCATTAATTAAAGAATACAATGATATTACAAGTCGAAAACCAAAGGATCATAGAGGCTATTGTGACTTGGTATAGCCTTAACATGGTGTGAGCATGCGCCAAGTCGACCCAAATAAAGCATCAAAGGAGAATACCACAATACTATGCTTTAATATGCTAAAACAACCCATGATTCTTTCAAGGCACATTAAGCAATCTCAATTGTTTACAACATCTCATGCTACAAAAAAATCAATAAGAATAAAGCCAAAACAATATCAAGCATGACATGAAAAAGCATAGGCCATAATCGAAAACAAGCTCCTTTTTACCACTTAAGCATGAACTTTTCCTACTCTTTTCCAATCCAAACCAATCTTATTTGAAAACTAATGTATGAATGAGGGGGTCCAACCAATTTATTCAAGCAAACTAAGCAAACGAAAACCAAAAATAAAAACAAAGACGCTCCAAGAACAACACAACTGTGCATGAAACAATAAAAATGAAGTGTTTGAAAGAAACCTTAGATTTTTATTGATGAAGAAGGGGATGCCTTGGGCATCCCCAAGCTTTGACGCTTGTACTTCTTGAATATTTCTTGGGGTGACACGGGTGGAATCCCCAAGTTTGAGCTTTTGTCCATTCTTCATCTCATTACATCATTCTTCCCTTACACCTGAAAATTTTCCTTCATACAAAACTACACACAATCTTCATTAGCAACAATAGTGTACTCAAGATGATAAGTCTTTTGGTTCAGTTCAAACACAAGTAAAACTTCCATTAAAACACAAGATACTTTAGCACTTCCTTTTAAAGGTTCAAGAATTTTGGCAAGAACTCAAAAAGAAAGAAATTAAGAGGCAAATGCAAATAATAGCAGAAATCTGTCAAAATAGACCAGCAGGTAAAACTGATTTTTTAGAAGACCTTATGTTGCTCAAATAAAAAAGTGTTGAACTAATGAAAGTTATCTAACAACCTGGGGTATTTATTCAGAAAATTACAGCTCAATCCAACTTACAAAGATTTGTCACGAATTTTTACAGTGGAGCACAAAAATCTGTATCGGGACAGCACTTCCCCAAATCTTACTTCCCTCTCATTAGAGGTAATTCTTGGCACAAAAATCAAACAAAAATGATAAGGAGAGGTTATTACAGAGGTAATAACTTCCAAGACTCAACTAAAAGTTTTGGGTTATCTCCCAATAAGTACTTTTATTTAACGCCTTTATGTTAGGCTTGATAGTTTGAGAAGATGCTCACATAAGAAGTATGAATTGAAGTAAAAGAGAGCATCAAGAAGCAAATTCAAAACACATTTAAGTCTAACCCACTTCCTATGCATAGGAATCTTATACACAAATAAATTCACAAAGAACAAAGTGACAAGCATAGGAAGGCAAAACAAGTCCAACTTCAAAATTTTCAACATAAAGAGGGGAAACTTAATATTTTTGAGATGCATAAAACCATGTTTATCTCTCTCATAATAACTTTTAGTAGCAACATGAATAAAATTAACAATATAACTATCACATAAAACATTCTTATCATGATCCACATGCATATAATAATTATTACTCTCCACATAAGCATAGTCATTCTTATTAATTATATTGGGAGCAAATTCAACAAAATAGCTATTATTATTATTCTCATCACCATAATCATCAAATATAGGAGGCATATTGTAATAATAATTAATTTTCTCCTCAAAAGTAGGTGGACTAAAAATATCATATTCATCATTGTAATCATCATATATTGGAGGTATAGTATCATCAAAGCAAATTTTCTCCTCTAAAGATGGGGGACTAAAAAGATCATTTTCATAAAAACTAGCTTCCCCAAGCTTAGACTTTTCCATAGCATTAGAAATAATGGTGTCCAAAGAATTCATACTAACAACATTGCTATTAGCATGCACATTAAAGTTCCATAGGTTTTTTAATTTTCTCTTCAAACACTTCATGTCCTAACTCAAGATAAATACTATAAAGCTCTCTATTTTTTTCCATTAAGCCTAACTAGTGAAAACAAGAAAAAAAAAGAAAAAATTGCAGAATCTGAAGGAAATAACTTCAAGCACTCACACCGGAGGATGTGAGTACCTTTTACCTTACCTCCCCGGCAACGGTGCTAGAAAAGCTTAATGTCTACACACTTCTATTCTTGTAGACAGTTGTTGGGCCTCCAAGTGTAGAGGTTTGTAGAACAGTGGCAAGTTTCCCTTAAGTGGATCACCCAAGGTTTATCTAACTCAGGGAGGAAGTGGTCAAAGGTATCCCTCTCAAGCAACCATGCAATCAAGATATAAGAAGTCTCTTGTGTCCCCAACACACCCAATACGTGCACTAGTTCAGCGAAGAGATAGTAAAATACAAGTGGTATGGATATAAGACAACTGTGCTAGAAAATACTTTGATGGCGTGGAAGAGACTAAAGTCAAAATGAAATAAAGATGGCAACAAGCAAACATGTAAAAGATCTAGTTGCAAACGGTGTTTCAATGCTTAGAAACAAGGCCTAGGGATCATACTTTCACTAGTGAACACTCTCATATAAATATCTTCTCTTCATGATACTACTCTGAACTACTCTCCGGTTGGACACTCTAATCCATGGTAGGGCTATAATAGCACTCCTCAAAGTCCGCTTTCCCCATCTAGATAACCTCACACTGTCACCTTGAGCGCTAGATGGTTCCAACAAACACCACAATTTCATAGAGACATCCAATGCCAAATATAACTCAGAACAAGTATTTGTAATTTCTAGCCAAAGTGCGACCACGGTGTGCACACTGTCAACTTCACACACGTGGGGAGAGCAGAGATCTATTAAAGCACTTGAGTAGAGGGGTAGATCTACTTGATTACAAAGCTCATGATCACAATATGATCACACATACAGAGAGAGAGATGAACACATACCTACCAGTAGAGCCCTTAGCCTCGAGAGAGAACTACTCCCTCCTCATCATGGGAATCAGCAACGACGATGGAGATGGTGGTGGAGATCGATGGAGATGGCTCCGGGGGCACTTCCCCGTCGGGGGTGTCAAAGCAGAGACTTTTATCCCGAATCTCCCCTTGGCGTGCAGCGGCTTGGAACTTTTCGTGGCTGGAGGCTAGATTCTTTAGGGTTTTTGCATCAGAGGCTTCTTATAGGCGAAAGGGCAAGGTCGGTGGAGGCCTGAGGGGCCCACACCACCAGGTGGCGTGGCCAGGGGAACCCGCGCCACCCTATGGTGCGGTTAGCCCCTAGCCCCTCTCCGTCTCGTCTTCTGGCTCAATGAGTCTTCCGGTAAAATATCGACTTTGGCTTTTGTCCGGTCCAATTCCGAGAATATTTCTTTTCTAGCTTTTCTGAAACCAAAAACAACAGAAAACAGGCAACTGGCACTGTGGCATCTTGTCAATAGGTTAGTTCCAGAAAATGTGTAAAAATACTCCAAAGTGTGGACAAAACATAAGAAAGTAGATATAAAACAAGCATGGAACATCAAAAATTATAGATACGTTCGCAACGTATCAAGACCTGCGGCAGCACTCAATGAATTGCTCCAACTCCGACAGGTGATCCTGAAGCAGCGCCACAGTATAGGCACGGCGATGATCAGTCCAAAAGTCCATCTCAGAACTTCATGAAGCAGACACAAGAGCCTGCATTTGGTTGCGCAGACGTTGGGTTTCGTCCCTCTTGCATAATCGGATGGCTAGAAATCAAGAAGACAAAAAATCAATCTCCCGCAAGACGAAAGAGGTAACCAAAGAAAAAAGAGACATCACAAGTACTTACACAACAACCTCTCACTCGCCCTAGAGATCTCTTCCAAGAAAAAGCCTCACGATTGACAGCTTGGCGTGTTTTCGATTGGGAAACATCCACCATCGATTGAGCCACCCGCAGTTTTCCTTCAAGTTTCTTCACTTGTTCTATCTTTTCAGCATATAGCGGCGAGTCCACCGTACTCACGGTGACAGGACCGAACGCACCCACTACAGCGGAGGGCGCAACAACATCTGACGATTGCGCGGAACCAGAAGGAGTCAAAGAATCACTCAAGATCTGGCAAGACAAAAGAAGTATATGAAACACTCAGCATACAAAGGCAAGATCACACATATATATTCACAAGATGTTTTGAAGCAAAAGGAAGCCGGACTAGTTTAGAATCCATTACAATAAGGGAAGACACGACAAACGATTACAAAATAAGGGCCTATGGGGCTGCGTCCTTCAAAGATAAAGTGGCACTAGCAGAAGGAGCAGTAGCTACAACAGCGGTAGGGGTAGCCGAAGAAGGAGCGCCGGACGCAGTAAGAGGAGTTGAGGAAGGGGTAGCCTATCTCCCTGAACGCGAGACCAGACCCAGGAGCAGCCGAGAATATTTTCTGGCCCTTTTAATATGTGACTTCAGGTTAACTACTTTGCCACCAGAGGTGACCGGGACAGAGGAGCTAACCTTCTCCCAGTCGACGTTTTCGCCATGCGCCATCGCCAGAGCCATTAAAGTTTCGGCACCGCTCCTTGATTGCGTCAGACTATAACCAACAAGGGGCCAAGATCAGCACCAAAAATGGCGACAAGATCATTCAGGTCCTCTGGCACATCCGTGGTTGGAAATACTTTGGCATGGAGCTTCTTGAAGGCGCGGCACGAACGGACAAGAAGATTGCGCCCATGAACGCTGTTAGCCTCCAAAGTGCTAACAACATCCGATAAGGGATCAACCTTCTTATCATCGTCCAGCATCAGGTTCTGGCCAGTCAGCTTTGACAAACAAAAAGAGAAGAAGAGGTCGACAATCAAAAGGAAGAAACAAAACGACAAATACACGCACAAATCAAAACTTACGGGTCAGCGAGTTATTTAAGGCCTCCAGGCGCTATCGTAGATTTACATCTCGGGCAGTGACTTGTCTGGCCACTTCATCAGCATTAGCTTTTGCCCTCTGATTGGCCTCTTCGGTAGCTCAGAGCCTGCTTTCCTGCTCATTGGCACGCTTCATTGCCTCATCCCGGGTAATCGCGGATTGCTTGGCAGCGGCTAAAGTAGCGAAACGCAAAAAATGAGGATGAACATGTTTACAGGGAAATTACACAAGATATCAGTAAATACCTTCCAGCTCTTCGGCATCATCACGGATCCTTATAAAGCGAGTGGCCATACCAACCATCTCACGCATCAAAGGTTGAGCAAGGGAAAAACATAAGCAAAAGGGTATAAAGGCAGACTAAATATATGAGGAAGGAAAAATTCTGGCATCAAAAGTAACTTACATCCTTCATGTACACATCAACGGGTGCTTTAGATATTACCACCCCTTTACCCGCCATTTTCCTCCTTTTTTGCGGCGGCGGCTTGGATGAAGCGGCGACATCTTTCTGGACCTCTTTCTCCACAGGAGACAAAATTTTCTCTTTTGGCTCCACCAATGGCGGAGGGGTCTTCCTTGTGGAGTAGCCCACATATGTGGGAAGAGGAGAAGCAGCAAGATCTTCGTCATCACTACAAACAACACGACCAAGGGTAAGCATCGGCAGTAAAAGAAAAACACACTCGGTAAAATAGAAAAAGGAGAAAGCAAATACTTACGAAGACACATCCTATGCAAGATGAAACAAGTTCATCCAGGAAAGAGTAGCTGCGATCGGAGAAGTACCGAAGGGCTTGGAAGAAGTCGAGTCATCCGAATCCTCGACCCTTTCCACATCACAAGGGCGCTTTCGCTCTTTTCACCGGCACGCTCCACGTGAAAATCCCCGGAGTCAGCTGAAGGAAGAGATTGCATCTTCGATGAAGAGTCAGATGCAGAAATATCCCCCTCCTCATCCGCGGCAGTCCTAGTCATAGGGAGATCGTCGGATGCAGTGGGGTGGACAGGGGGCTCCCCACTTTCAGGAAGGGGGGAGGGAAGTGAGCTCAGGTGATCAAAATCCTACATAAAGCAGAGGAATTGAAAAAATGCATCTATAAACAGAAGACAATGAAAAGACAAAAGCGAAGGAAATGCACCTCGGGAAGACGTTTCTTCTTGCCGTAAGGCTCTACAAGGCAAGTCGAAGGAACCAGTTTCTTTTTCATTAAAGTTGTAAAGCTCCGGACTCTCTTCTCATACAGCTTAAGGGTGAGGTCCTCCGAGGAAATCCTCATCGGGTCCTTCTTCCCAATATACGCCCACATACCGGACAACCGGGCTTGGAGCAGCTGGACACGGATCCACAAAAAATATGCCAGGACCTGGAGACCCGACAATTCTTTGCCAACCTAATGCCGCAGCTCAGAAATATGATCAACAAAGGGCTGAATTTCGGCCATTTCCTCGGCGGAGGGACGCTGATCCCAAGAGTAAAGTTTACTACAGACTTTTTTGGGTTCAAAAGGAGGCTAACCTGAAAGATTGGCCTTCGAGTGGCTGGTTCTTGACATAGAACTACTTAGACTTCCAACCTTGGAAAAATCCGTGAGTTTGAAGTCTAAGTAATCAACATCAGAGCGGACAGAAAAAATGGCGCCACCAACATCATGGACAATGGTGTTAGTGGCGTTGCGACGAACATGGAAGAAGTATTTCCAAAGGCCCCAATGGGATGAATCCCAAGGAAACACTCGCAAAGAGTGACAAAACAAGCAACATGGAGGATGGAATTCGGCATGAGCTGATAAAGATGCACGCCATAAACGAACAGAAGGCCTCAGAGAAATTCATGGACGGGGAGAGAAAGACCGCAGAAGAGGAAGGAGAGGAACATTACCCTCCAGCCAGGCTCGGGGATGGGAGCAGCTTCATCATCGGGGAGCTTGAAGGAGCCCTCCGTCAGAAGGACGGAGTTCCGCACCTCGCGGAGCTCACGCGTCATGCACTTGGTGGGAGCCCACCCGATAGCCCTTTTCCTGGTGGCCTTTGCGGCGGCATCAGAAGTCCCAACGTCTTTGCTTTTGCCCATGGCAGAGGAGCAAGGAAAGCAGGGCACGAAAATCAAAGTTCGCAAGAGGCAAGAGCACAAGGAGGAAGAAGTAGCAGAGGGAGGCTAGGTGAAAAAGTAAAAAACCACATCCCTTCCCTTATAAAGAGCAACAATGCAAGGACCTAACCGTTCGATGCAAAATCAAAGCGACAGAGGATTGCGCGATGATGACACATGTTTACAAAGATCTCGAAAAGGAAAAAATATAAAAGAAGTTATGACTACGGTAAAAACGGAGAACATCGAGTGACGCCTCGATTCTCACGCATTGAGGGGAGTGTAGTCAAGAATCTCCGCTAAAAACGCCATCACACGTCATCATTGTTGCGCATGGGCCCATGTTCGACATGTCCCGTCATGGCGTGTTTTTCTGAAAACTAACAACATCAGATATGTCATCACTGATGTCACAAAAAAAGCACTACAACATTGCATTGGTTATTTAGAGGTGACCTCACTCTTGGCTCAACAAAGTGGCTTCCTACGAGCCTTTATAGTGAACATCTTATTATGGGGCTCTCTCCACACATATCATGGCACAAGGAGTATGTTATCGAGATTAGACATAACAATAATACCATGCTAGTGGTGTATTCTTGATACGTTGCAAATGTATCAATAATTTTTGATGTTCCATGCTTGTTTTATATATACTTTCTTATGTTTTGTCCATACTTTGGAGTATTTTTATACACTTTCTGGGACTAACCTATTAACAAGATGCCACAATGCTAGTTGCCCGTTTTGTGCTGCTTTTGGTTCCAGAAAAGGCAAAAAATCAATATTCTCGGAATTGGACGGGACAAGAGCCAAAGTCAATATTATACCGGAAGACACATGGAGTCCGAAGGAGAGATGAAGGGGGGACACAGGGCGGCCACACCCCCTTGGCGCGGGCAGCCCTAGGCCACGCCATGGCATGGTGTGGGCCCCCTGGCCGGCCACCGACCTTGCCCCTTCGCCTATAAGAAGCCCCCGATGCAAAAGCCCTAAAAAATCGAGCCTCTAGACACGAAAAGTTTCGCAGCACTTTCGCCACCAAAGGGGAGATTCAGGGGACAGAAAGTGTCTGTTTCGGCACCCTACCAGGACGGGGAAGTGCCCCCAGAGCCATCTCCATCGATCTCCACCACCATCTCCATCACCGTTGCTGATTCCCATGATTAGGAGGGAGTAGTTATCTCTCGAGGCTAAGGGTTATACCGGTAGCTATGTGTTCATCTCTCTCTCTCTATGCATGATCATATTGTGATCATGAGCTTTGTAATCAAGTAGATCTACCTTGCTACTCAAGTGCTTTAATATATCTCTAGATCTCCCCACGTGTGTGAAAGTGATAGCGTGCACACCATGGTGGCACTTAGGCTAGAGATTACAAATACTTGTTATGAGTTATATTTGGAGTTGGATGTTTCTATGAAATTGTGGTGTTTGTTGGAACCATCTAGAGCTCAAGGTGATAGTGTGGGGTTATCTAGATGGGGAAAGCGAACTTTGAGGTGTGCTGTTATAGCCCTACCATGGACTAGAGTGTCCAACCGGAGAGTAGTTCAAATTAGTATCATGAAGAGAAGATATTTATATGGGAGTGTCCACTAGTGAAAGTATGATCCATAGGCCTTGTTTATAAGCATTGAAACACCGTTTGCAACTAGATCTGTTACATGTTTGCTTGCTTCCATCTTTATTTCAGATTGCCTTTAGTCTCTTCCTACCCGTCAAGCTCTTTTCTCGCACCGTTACCACTTATAATTACCCATACCACTTGTATTTCACTATCTCTTCGCCGAACTAGTGCACCTATACACTTGACAAGTGTATTGGGTGTGTTGGGAACACAAGAGACTTCTTGTATCTTGATTGCAGGGTTGCTTGAGAGGGATACCTTTGACCACTTCCTCCCTGAGTTCGATAAACCTTGGGTAATCCACTTAAGGGAAACTTGTTGCCGTTCTACAAATCTCTGCACTTGGAGGCCCAACAACTGTCTACAAGAATAGAAGTGCATAGACATCAAGATATTTTAATACATTGCTTAGGGAGGTAAGGTAAAAGGTACTCACATCCTCCGGTGTGAGTGCTCAAAGTTATTTCCCTTAGATTCTGCAATTTTGTCTTTTTGTTTCTTGTTTTCACTAGTTAGGATTAATGGAAAACAACAAAATAAATAGAGAGCTTTTTACTATTTTTCCTAAGGTAGAACATGAATTGTCTGAAAAGAAAATTAAAAAACCCATGGAACTTTCTTTGCATGCTAATAGAAATGTTATTAGTATGAATCTTTTGAACACCTTTGTTACTAATGCTATGGAAACGTCTAAGCTTGGGGAAGTTAGTTTTTATGAAAATGATCTTTTTAGTTCCCGAGCTTTAAAGAAGAAAATTTGCTCTGATGATACTTTATCTCCCATATGTGGTAATTCTAATGATACTTGTGATATTTTAAATCCACATATTGAAAGCATCCCTTTTAAAATACCTATAAAAATTGTTGAACATGTTATTAATAACTGTTATTTTGGAGATGGAACTGTCCATCCTGGTGACCATTTACTCTTTATACACGAATTATGCGAGTTGTTCAAGTGTGCAGGTATTTCAATGAACCAAGTTAAGAGGAAGCTATTCCCTTTTTCACTTAAGGGCAAAGCAAGGGAGTGGTATGAGCTACTAGATGATCCTCATCATTTGGAGTGGAAGGAACTTGAATCTCTCTTTTACTCTAAATTTTATCCTCCTCATGAAATTCATAAAGATAGGAATTACATTTATAATTTTCATCCACATGATGGAGAAAGTATTGCCCAAGCTTGCTGGAGATTGAAGTCACTAATTCTCAAATGTCCCATTCATGAGCTCCCTAGTAATATTGTTATTAATAATTTCTATGCAAGGCTTTCAGGACATTACAAGGACTATCTAGATGCTTGTTTAGAAGGATCCTTCACAAGTAAGGAGGTCAAATCTAAGTGGGATATTCTTGAAACAATTCAAAGCAATACCGAAGATTGGGATAACAACAAAGGTAAAGAACCAGGTATAAACTATGAGTATGATTGTAGTAAGCCTTTCACTGAAACTGCTCATTTTCAAGAGCTTAGTGCTAAATATGGTCTTGATCCTCAAATTCTTATTGATTGTTTTAGAGCCTTTGCTTCTCATATTAATGCTCCTAAATAAAAATGGGACATGTATCATGAGCCTTTTAAAGACACTTGCATGGAAAATGAAATTGTTATTAATGATAGCAATAAACATGCTCATACCTCTGAAAGTACTATTTATTATAAGAATGTTAATTTTTGTGGAATACAATGACCTTGTGAGAATAATCAAATTGAAGAAGAATATTGTATCACCCACAGGAATTAAAAAACTAGAACGTGGTATAGGACTTTAAATGATCTTGGTAAAAAAATTGTGCCCTTTATCCTTTTATTTGTGAACTTTGCTTTGAAGTGGGTCATTTCAATTTTCAGTGCTCAGGCCATAATAATAGCCCTTCTAATCCAATGAGTACTGCAAGTTTGTATTGTGATGACATGATCACTCCTAATCAGCATGATGAACTTACATTATTTTTGGGGTGTGAAGAGTTATCAAGAAAAACCTATTTGGTAGATATGGGTGATTTTGATATGAAAAGTGTCCTGCATGGTTGTCATCTTTATTGTGTTGATAATTGCCACACAAATACTTACATACAAAATATTATAGAAGATGAGATTTTACCAAAATATGATAGGACTAATATGTGTTTTGATCTTATTAATGAAAATAAGGAATCCTCCAAAGTCTCTTCTATTGTCTCTAATAATAAACCAGGGTATATGGAGAAGCTTCCTTTCAAGCCTCCCCCTCCTAAAGAGAAGAAGAAAAATAAGAAAAGGAGGAGTAAAACGAGAGAGGAAATGGTATTTTCCCCTAAGCATGTTGCTCCTATTATAGTTTTTATGAGTCTGAGTTCCTATGACTATTACCTATAGTAGTGATCATGATTGGGAAAAGCACACTACTTTTGATATTGAAAATCTCTTCGGTACCAATTCTGAAAATGATGATATTAATAATTGTTGTACTATTAGTGCTATCCATGTTCCTTCCAATGATGATATGTTTACAAATGAACACACTTTGGAAGATAACTATTCTATTGCTTATGATGATACTATACCTCCAATATATGATGATTGCAATGATGAATATGATATTTTTAGTCCACCTACTATTGAGGAGAAAATTAATTATGATTACAATATGCCTCCTATATTTGATGATTATGGTGATGAGAATAATAATAATAGCTATTTTGTTGAATACTCCCACTACAATTAATAAGAATGACTATGTTTATGTGGGGAGTATTAATTCTTTTATGCATGTGGCTCATGATAAGAATGTTTTATGTGACAGTTATATTGTTAATTTTATTCATGATGCTACTGAAAGTTATTATGAGAGAGGGAAACATGGTTTTATGCATCTCAATAATATTAAGTTTCCCCTCTTTATGTTGAAAGTCTTGAAGTTGCACTTGTTTTTCTTTACTATGCTTGTTTCTTTGTGCTTTCTTGACTTGTTTATTTACAAGATTCCTATGCATAGGAAGTGGGTTAGATTTAAATGTGCTTTGAATTTGCTTCTTGATGCTCTCTTTTACTTCAATTCATATTTCTTATGTGAGCATCTTCTCAAACTATCATGCCTAACTTAAAGGCGTTAAAGAAAAGTAGTTATTGGGAGATAACCCAAAAGTTTTAGATGAGTCTTGGAAGTTATTACCTCTGTAATAACCGATCCTTATCCTTTTTCTTTTCTTTTTGTGCCAAGAGTAACCTTTAATGAGAGAGAAGTAATGCTTGGGAAAGTTGCTGTCCCGAAACAGATTTTTGTGCTTCGCTGTAAAAATTCGTGTAAAATCTCTGTACGTTGTTTTGAGGCGTGAATTTTTGTGCTTCTGCCCCAGGTTGTTATCTAACTTTCGTTAGTTCAACACTTTTCGATTGAGCAACAGAAGGTCTTCGAAAAAATTGGTTTTTACCTGCTGGTCTGTTTTGACAGATTTCTGCCATTATTTGCATTTGCTTCTTGTTGATTCCTTTTTGAGTTCTTTTTTGGGGAATTGAGCTTTTTGAGGGAAGTGCTACAGTAGCTTGTGTTTTAATGGAAGTTTCATTAGTGTTGAAAGTGAACCCAAAGACTTATTATCTTGAGTACACTAATGTTGCTAATAAAGATTATGTGAAGTTTTGTATGAAGAAAAAATTTCAGGTGTATGGAGAGAATGATGTAATGAGATGAAGAATGCACTAAAGCTCACGCTTGGGGATGCCACGCGTGTCACCCCAAGAAATATTCAAGAAGTACAAGCGTCAAAGCTTGGGGATGCCCAAGGCATCCCCTTTTCATCAATAAAAATCTCAGGTTTCTTCCAAACACTTCATTTTTATTGTTTCATGCATAGTTGTGTTGTTCTTGGAGCGTCTTCGTTTTTGTTTTTAGTTTTCGTTTGATTGGTTTGCTTATTTTGCTTGAATAAATTGGTTGGACCCCTCTTTCATACATTAGTTTTCAAATAGGTTGGTTTGGATTGGAAAAGAGTAGGAAGCGTTAATGCTTAAGTGGTAAAAGGAACTTGTTTTTGACTGTGGCCTATGCTTTGTCATGTCATGCTTGATATTGTTTTGGCTTTATGCTTAGTAATTTTGGCTGTAGCATGACATGTTATAATCAATTGAGATTTCTTAATGTGCCTTGAAATAATCATGCGTTGTTTTAGCATATTAAAGCATAGTATTGTGGTATTCTCCTTTGATGCTTTATTTGGGTTGACTTGCGGCGCATGCTCACACCATGTTATAATTATCCCAAGTCACCATAGCTTTTATGATCCTCTTGTTTTCGACTTGTAATATCACTTTATGCTTTAATTAATGATGTTTTGTCGCTTTGCATGATTATGGCCATTATTTCTCTCTTAGTTGGTCGCTCCCGGTCTTTTACTAGCCTCCATAACGAAGTATGAGTTCCACTCATGCATCCAACTCCAAATAAAACCAAGTTATTCCAAAGAATCCACCATACCTACCTATTAGCATTTGCTATTCCAAGTATATTCATGTTTTTATCTACCTTCCGAATTAAACTTGTTATGAGAAAACTAGTGATTAAAGCTCTCACAAACTTGATGGCACACTTTACTTTTCTTGCCCCTAATAAACTTGTACCATTGTGTCATCTATGTTGTATATGCTTGCACTTATACGTTGGGATTAGCAGAACCATGCTGTCATGGGGAGCACTTTCAACATTGCACTTGTACATTGTACCCAGTTGATATCATGCTCTTTTGTTTATGGATGTCATCGGTGTGAAATGAAAGGGGAGCTTGTAAGTCCATGGAGTTATGTATGTGTGTTAGAGAAACACTTGGGCCGCTAGCCTAAGCCATGCCTAATCATGGTGGAAACTTGCAGCATCACCATAGTGAGCTATCTATGAAGCATTCTTCTATAAAAAAAGAGATAGAGATTGAGAAAAAGAAGGAAAAAAGATGAGAAAAAAGCACCATTTTCCCATGGTAAATAAGAAGATTGCTGAGATGCTCATTGTGTACTTTCCTTGTCATTTTGATTATGGGATAGCTCCTGTATCATGTGCAAGGGCTACCCTGTTGGGAGTTCTCTATGATACACATGTACTTACTATGACAAGAACTTACCGGTAACTAAACTTGAGTAGCATGAGGAGCGACCCTCGTATTGAAGGGACATGAGATTTCCAACTTATACTTTGTCAAGCATATACTCCATGGTTTGTTCACTTTAACCTTAATCACTTCAAGACGCTTATGATAGGGGCAATGAGAGCTGAAAGCTAATAAGTACCATAATTTTTGGAAGCCCTTTATGAGACTTGAATCCCTCCTTCCTTCTATGAAGGCCTTTCTTTTAATTTTATGTTGAGTCTCCATCTTTTATCTTTATGCACCTATTGAGAGAGCATAGTGGCCATTCTTATTTTAATGTGCATTGTCCCAAGACTTGTTGATTGATGCATAACTTTGATATTGCTCGTTCTTAAACTATTTGTATCTAGTCACCCTTATGAACTTTGAAGGTGTCCTATGCATTTATGTTTTGCTACTCTATGAGGGACAAGCTGAATACCATTCTCATTATGCTTTCTATATGTGAAACAAACAAACGTCTTGCAAAGTATTGTTATTCATGAATCTTTTGTTTGTGCCTTTTCATGTTACAACATAGTTGCTATGTCTTATTGTTAGAACTATATCTTTCATGCTATGTTAAAGTACTATGATCCCAGCTATCAATGTTATACAAATACTTAGATCAAGATTATGATGGTGCATGTCACCTCAAAAATTATTCTTTCTTTTTATCACTTACCTACTCGAGGATGAGCAGGAGTTAAGCTTGGGGATGTTGATACGTTGCAAACGTATCTATAATTTTTGATGTTCCATGCTTATTTTATATCTACTTTCTTATGTTTTGTCCATACTTTGGAGTATTTTTATACACTTTCTGGGACTAACCTATTAACAAGATGCCACAGTGCTAGTTGCCTGTTTTCTGCTGTTTTTGGTTCCAGAAAAGGCAGAAAATCAATATTCTTGGAATTGGACGGGACAAAAGCCAAAGTCAATATTTTATCGGAAGACACATGGAGTCCGAAGGAGAGATTTAAGGGGGCCACATGCCACACCCCCTTGCACGGCAGCCTAGGGCGCCAGGGCATGGTGTGGGCCCCCTGGCTAACCACTGACCTTGCCCCTTCGCCTATAAGAAGCCCTCGATGCAAAAACCCTAAAAAATCGAGCCTCCAGCCACGAAAAGTTTCGCAGCACCGCTGCCACCGAAGGGGAGATTCGGGGGACAGAAAGTCTCTATTTCGGCACCCTGCTAGGACAGTGAAGTGCCCCCGGAGCCATCTCCATCGATCTCCACCACCATCTCCATCACCGTTGCTGATTCCCATGATGAGGAGGGAGTAGTTCTCTCTCAAGGCTAAGGGTTCTACCGGTAGCTATGTGTTCATCTCTCTCTATGCATGATCATATTGTAATCATGAGCTTTGTAATAAAGTAGATCTACCTTGCGACTCAAGTGCTTTAATAGATCTCTATCTCTCCCCACGTGTGTGAAAGTGATAGCGTGCACACTATGGTGGCACTTAGGCTAGAGATTACAAATACTTGTTATGATTTATATTTGGAGTTGGATGTTTCTATGAAATTGTGGTATTTGTTGGAACCATCTAGAGCTCAAGGTGACAGTGTGGGGTTATCTAGATGGGGAAAGCGAACTTTGAGGTGTGATGTTATAGCCGTACCATGGATTAGAGTGTCCATTTGGAGAGTAGTTCAGAGTAGTATCATGAAGAGAAGATATTTATATGACAGTGTCCACTAGTGAAAGTATGATCCCTAGGCCTTGTTTCTAAGCATTAAAACACCATTTGCAACTAGATCTGTTACATGTTTGCTTGCTTCCATCTTTATTTCAGATTGCCTTTAGTCTCTTCCTACCCGTCAAGCTCTTTTCTCGCACCGTTACCACTTATAATTACCCATACCACTTGTATTTCAGTATCACTTCGCCGAACTAGTGCACCTATACACCTGACAAGTGTATTGGGTGTGTTGGGGACACAAGAGACTTCTTGTATCTTGATTGCAGGGTTGCTTGAGAGGGATACCTTTGACCACTTCCTCCCTGAGTTTGATAAACCTTGGGTAATCCACTTAAGGGAAACTTGCTGCTGTTCTACAAACCTCTGCATTTGGAGGCCCAACAACTGTCTACAAGAATCTAAGTGCATAGACATTAATCCTATATCCCCGAGAACATTTTAGCCCTATTGAGTTCAACCACGCTTTCATACAAACTTGTTACTTGATTTCTTTTACTTGTTTTAATTAAATTTATGCAAACAATCATAAACCTTTCAAACACCCTTTACTTGGGATCAAATGCAGCTTATAAGTATCCTTTGGCAGATAGTAATGAGGGGCATAAAGACCTTTACCAATATCTCTCTGTGGGTTCCATATCTTTACTTCGAAACTAGCTACAATTGGTTTGTGCACTTGTAGTCATCAGGTTATTTTCTGGCGTCGTTGCTGGGGAGCTAAGCACTTTTGGTCTTTATTCTTAGTTACTTATTTTACTCATTGTTTTACTAAAGTTGTTTACTAGTTTCAAGTAAGCACCATAACTGCATTTGGACTGATTAATCAGCTCGATGCTACCAAATACCTCGCGAAGTTCAATAGAGGACTAGTTAAAGAATTCCCGAGTGGGAGCGAACCAGAATACGAGGTCAACCCTCATTTTATCGCTATTATTAAAGAGAAAACTTTTGTAGGAGATGATCCTGATGAGGATCCTTACAATCATTTAATGAATTTTACCGAGCTATGTTGGACTCTTAAATTGAGAGGCTAGTCTAATGATGAATTGAAACTTAAACTGTTTAGCCAATCTCTAACCAACATTGCTTTGGCTTGGTATAGAATTTTCCCTGCAGAGAAAATTGATACCTAGGAAAAACTTGAAGGAGAATTTATGTCTCGATTCTTTCCCAAGGTAAAAATTGTTGAAGTAAGAAGGGCAATTACAAACTTCAAGAACCACCCAGGTGAAGGATTGGTAAGAGCCTACAAAAGGTACAAGTCTCTACTTCATAAATGTCCCCATCATGATTTACCTGAATGGTACGTTTTGCATATTTTCTATGGAGGACTTAATCAAGAAATTAAACATGAGCTTGACACAAATTCAGGAGGTTCTTTCATGGAGTTAACTATAATTAAAGCTTGGGAACTATTAGAACGAATTATCCGTAATAGAGAAACATTGGGATTTGATTTAGGAGGCGAAGGAGGTATAGAAATTGAATATGATTGTCTCAATGCTTATAAAGACTCCGGAAAGGTAAAATAAACTGCTAATGAACTGCAACTTCATGATGATATTATTTTGCAAATCCTCCAGTCTTCTACATAACATATTGAAGCTCCTAAGATAGACTTGCTTCATTATACTCCGCCACCGAGATAGTTGTAGAAGAAGAACCAATAATCATGGCCCCTGTCGAGCCATTAAGGGAGGTATCCCCATATGTTGAACCCTTTCCTTTTCCAAGGACGACAAGGAAACATATGATGGCTCAGCAATTGGAGGATCAACGCAAAGAGGAAGAATTATTTCTCAAGGAGCTGGAAGAGGAAACACAAATAAGGAAAACCGAAAAAACGCATGTACAAGAGGCAGAGGCATCAATAGAGGAAGATATTTTAACCATGTTTGCACATTGCAACGTGATTGAGCTAGATACTGAAGCTTCACAATTTGTTGAAGGAAAGGTAAAAGCTAAAGAAGTGGGTAAGCCTATCCTCCCGTGCACTTTTGGAGGAACTTCCTATTATGGCCTTTGTGATATTGGTTCAGCTGTTAACGTTATCCCTTTTAATTTTTATTTAAAAATTCAAAATGAATTAGCTCCAACTGAATTGGAAGATACAAATATGACTATAATGCTTGCAAATAAAACACTCAGAGTCCCTATGGGAATAGTTAGGAATGTACCAGTCTGTATTGGACCTTACAAATATCCCATTGATTTTGTGCTTACTGATATGCCCACTGACGTTTATTGTCCCATCCTTTTTGGAAGAACTTTTCTAAATACCATAGCAGCCAACATAGACTACAAGAAGCAAACTGTGTCTCTCAAGTTTGGTGAACATAAAATGGATTTTCACTTCTCTATATTTGACCATAAGACGGCTATTGAAGAATTGGATGATGATGAGTACGAACATGAGGAACAAGGTAATATTGTAAATTTATCCTCAATAGTCATTGAGACCCCTGATGATGATCTATCAACAAGTTTAGCCAATAATAATAATATCCTTCAAGACATAGAAAAGGTTGAAATAGATGACTATCTCGACTCCACACCTGAGGTGGACATCGAGATTAATCAAAAAATATGAAGAACCCATAAGGAAAGGAGACGAGGCTCTTCCTCCTCCAATCTTTAAAACTCTACCCAAGGAACTGAAATATAGTTTTCTTGATAAGACAAATAAATTTCATGTTATTATAAGTGCTAACCTCATAGAGAAAGAGGAGGAAAACTTAATGAAGGTTCTTCGCATGCATCGAAATTCTCTTGGGTATTCGATGAGTGACTTGAAGGGGATTCGTCCCTTGATAGCCACCCATAGAATATTCATGGAAGAAGGAGCTCAGTCGGTCGTGGACTTTCAGCGACGTCTTAAACCTCACATGAAAGAGGAGGTAAGAAAATAAATAATACGTTTTTTGGATGCAGGCGTCATCTTTAATATGGAGGAGAGTGAATGGGTAAGTCATGTTCATTGTGTACCAAAGAAAGGTGGGTTTACAGTTGTAGAAAATGATACCTACTAGGACTGTTGCTCGACACTGGATGTGCATTAACTATAGGAAACTTAATAAGGAAACTCAGAAGGACAATTAACCTTTACCGTTTATAGATCAAACTTTAGAAAGGCTTGCTATACATACTCATTTCTGTGACTTAGACTGCTATTCCGGTTTTTCCAAATTGTTGAACACCCTGATGATCAACTTAAAACTACTTTTATTTGTCCTTATAGCCTTTATGCTTATCTCCGTATGCCGTTTGGTCTTTGCAATGCTTCTGCCACTTTTCAAAGATGCATGACTGCTATTTTTACCAATTATGTTGAAAGTATTATGGAAGTATGCATGGACGATTTCTATGTTTATGGAACTTCCTTTAATCATTGTCTTCATAATCTTCATAAAGTTTTGAAGAGATGTGAAGACACTAACTTAGTCCTGAACTGGGAGAAATGTCATTTTATTGTTCAAGAAGGCATAATACTCGGTCACAAAGTCTCAGGTAAGGGCATAGAAGTCGATAAGGCAAAGATTGAAGCAATAGAAAGGTTACCCCCACCTCGAGACATAAAATGTATAAGAAGCTTCTTACACTACAACAAATGTGATATTTATTGACAAAATGGCTTGTTGACAAAGTTGTGAACCGTCATATATTATCTTAATCATTGACGGTTTGGTTGTGGCGTCAAGGATTAAGCGTAATTGATGATAATTTAGTATTTTGTCATTGTTATATCATCATGGATTACTCTTCCACGTGGTTTGTCGATGTAGGTGACAAATTTTTCTCGTGGTGCATTTAAATTGTCACTCAAAATCACGCAGGGCCAAGTTGTTAGTAGGGAAAAATAGTTTATCAAAAACAATGAGGCAAAGAAATTAAATGTAAAATTTTCTGTTACGTGGGGTTTGAGATCGTGACCACGAGTTGATTAGTGTTGATGCCGCTACGATAGAGGTAATGTTTTTGTCATGTAAAGTTGTTGATTTGTTTTAGGGTGGTTTAGTGCATATTTTCTGGGCCGCATTTGTGTTGCACCGGCAGGCCATTGTGCGCCACCATTCGCATGAGGACCGTGCAGTACCATAGGCGTGTCTATGGCGCACCGTGCGCGTGTGAACTGTGTACTACCGTAGGCATATCTGCGGTGCACTGTGCGAGCAGTCTTTTTAGAGCGAGCATGTTTCTTTTTGAGAGAACTGTGCGAGCAGTTGCACGTGCATACGCTGTAGAACCATACACGTGTGAACTGTGGGAGCACGGAATGTCAGCGGCTCGCCATATGGCCATCCCTCTCTCTACCTTCCCATCATTCACTCCCTCATGCTGAAGGAGATATGCCCTAGAGGCAAATAATAAATAGGTTTTTATTCTCATATATCAATTAGTTTATAATAGTTTCATATTGTGCTATAACTGTATCAAGTAAAAACATTGGTGCAAGTGTGGTATGAAACAAACAAGTCCCTAGTAGCCTCTATTCATACTAGTTCGTTGGTCATGAGGATGATCTGGGTTTCAAGATCATGAGAATTTATGCCAATTGACAACGAGGTCATATCATTGGTGAATGATGTGATGGACATTCCTCGAAGGATTCCGACACGATCAAGTCATATATTTCATTGTTGCAACAGCTAAAATCTAGACTCCTTTTCCTTAGATCGTGAGTTCATAGTACTCACTGTTTCCCGAGGCTGCTTTGACTGCATCAAACGTCATCTGGTAATACGGTGGCAATAAAGGTGTATGTTAGGTATTCCAACGGAACAGTAGATGGCATATGACCACAAGACCGGGATTTGTTCACCCACATTACGGGTAAAGATACATACGAACGTCTTGGTGAGATTACATCCCTAAATGTTGCAACATGTGACTCGCTCACGGGGATGTAATATCACGGTAACAAGTAAAACATAACTTGTTGTTAACGAGATTGAACAAGGTATGTGATACCAATGATCGGATCTCGAACAAGTCGTATCAAGAAACAAAAGGAAATTGGATGCTACATTTACCGGTTCAAATTACATTGTCATCAGGAATGCATAGGGGTCACATGGGCATCCCTGGTCCCTCTATTGATCATTGATATAGATCATGTCTAGAGCATTCCCGAGCCGTGAGGGGATACACTTAAGGGTACGATAAGAGCGATCATCCGTTAGATGGAATCATAGTATAGAAAGAGAAAGCCAGAATTGTTTCGTGGAGAAAGAAAGGAAACCGGAAAAGTTCTGGTGAGAGGACCGGAATCATTCTGGGAATTCCAAAGTTGTTCGGAGGATATAGAAAGGGGAACCGAAAGGTGTTTCAGGTTGAATCGGATTTTGTAATATATGTTTTTAAATATTAATTAATGTAATTAATATTAAATATAATATTAAAATCTAATTTGAAGAGTTATTCCACTAATGGGCTAAACTTCCTAGGGAAAAAGGGCCCATGAGGGAAACCGGAAGAGGGAAGGCCACCCAGATGGTCCCTAAGGGACCATGTGCCTTGGGGAAACCCTATGGTGCCTAGGGTTAGGGTTTGGGGCGCCCTAGGGCTGCCCCTCCCTTGGCCGCCGTCTTCCCCTCCTTGGCTGCCGCCTAGGTGCCTTGGGGGAGGGGCAAGCCTGCCCCCTCCACCCCTATATAAGGAGGCCCTCTCTCCCTCTTGGAGACACACAAGAGACATGAAGGCCACGAGTTGGGAGCTCTCCTCCCTCCTCCATCCGCCTCCTCTCTCCCTCTCCAACCTCTCTCTCCCTTGTGACCATGGCCCCAAGTTTGGGCTGTGCAAACAAGGCACACCTACAGCACGTTGTTGCACTGCAGGGATTCCTAGCCGGATATCAACTTCCGCACTCCCGACGGGATCGGGGAGCCGGAGGTCTCATCGTACACCGGATGTGTACAAAGACACGAGACGCAACTATTGGGGCGCTTAAATGTCGTGATCCGGAGCTACTGCACGATGAAGAAGGAGCAAGGGGTGACCTGCGAGGAGCTTAGCGACCTTGAGGTCGGCTACTAGTACGACTACATCAACCATGTTTCCCTTGAAACATTAACCGCGTATGGTCTACAAGGGTATGTATTCTATACGCTCGGCCGTTACCATATTACTACATACATAGATCTTGGGCAGTATTAGGCGGTTCCAACGTAGGAATTTTTTTGTTTTCTACTACGGATCCCCTTCAGTGGTATCAGAGTCGATCGATGGGTAGGAGTGTTGTACGGCCAGTACGCACAAGTATTGTGCGGGCATTGAGCCCTTAGTTGTTACTCTCTAACGTATACTTGTTTATATCGCGGTATTGTTTGATGAAGTGGCCCAAACCGACCTTACGCGTATTCGTTGCGAGACTGGTTCTACGCTCAACATACGGCTTATACCGTATAAGTGGCTATCGGTTTCTGTCTCTCATTCAATAGTTGATATAGCATTTACAATGGAGGGGCCCGAAAGGGGTGTAGTAGAGACAACAGTTGGATCCATGTTGTGGTTGGAAAGTTCGTAGTTTAGAAACGGTTCCATTGCGAAAGCCCTAACAACCACGTAAAACTTGCAATAGATAAAGTAGATGCGTCTAACTTTATTTTACAGGAGGGGCATGTGATTTAATATGGTATTGGTCGTTATGAAGGTAAAGTAGTTTACTTTTCTATTACTAAGTAGTATAGTAATAGTCATCGTTCCGATGGCCGACCTGGTGGAGGCGTCATGGACTTGGCGTCAAACCGATGGCTCGATGGAGATCATGCCGGAGCACTCGATGGAGATCAAGGCGCGAGAAGAACCATATCATATCACAATATACATATGATGTTGATACCTGTTTTACATCTTATTGTGTGCTAGTATTAGATACCCAACGGTAGCAAATAAGATAATCCCTATTTAATTCCAATGATCGTGTTCCCCTTGTGTGCAGGGGCGGAGCCAGGAATCGAACATAGGGGCGAGATAGAGATAGAAACATAAACATTTCCATAGCCTTTGCTACACGGTGAATGAAGATCCTTAATTTTTTAGTACTTTTCATATAAGAGACATGTTTGTTTCTCTATATGTAAAGGCCGGTTGAATGATAGATGTCAACGTTAGTATGATATTTCGGTAGTAAGTTATAAGAGAAAGTGAGAGACTGAGAAAGTAGCCATAAACTCATATCCGCCCCATCGATTATAATCCAAATTTCAACTGTAACTTGAAGTTTTGAAGAAAAGTTATGTGCACATGTTTAAAATTTTTGTAAAATCCAGTACCAAGTTAACAAAGTGATTACCTTGTGAAATATTTCCGTGGGAATTCATTATCTAACAAAGTGTGTATGAATTAACTGGACTAATATACCTTAATCCATTCAAACAAATCAAGAGATGACATGGGTATACCAGTGTACCTTCAAAATTGAGTGCTCGAGTCTTGATCATTCGTAGCTAGTACGATCCCCGGACTGCATGGGCAAATATCCGTGGGCAGTGGCATGCTGCATGACGACCAACAGTACGGCAAAAATTTCATGCCCCCATGTGCTGATCCGAGTGCGCGCGCCCGGCCGGCAGCGGACGGAGAAGCAGCGAGGGTGCAAGATGCGCCACCCCTAGCAAGTGTTTTCTAGGGTACGGGATAGCGACTTTTCAGCTATAGATAGATCGATTGATTCATATGAGCGCCGGGTTCAAAGGAAAAGGATGGAGCGATGGCTCCAATCTAGGCTTCCTGCCCCCAACGATGTATCAGATTGATCGTGTAACCCAGATGGGCTATTTTTGTTGCTAAATGGGCTTGGCTATGCGAATACAATATGGATTAATATCAAGTTTAGGCCTAAACTCTAATTATGTATGGCCATTAGTGCATAAAATAACGTATATATACTAGTAGAAACATTGAGGGGGGGCGATCGTTGCAGGGGTCTAGCCCCTGCTCGCCCTGTCTCCGCCCCTGCTTGTGTGTGCACCACCAAGAAAGTTCTTCGTTATGAGGCAGCGCCATGATGATCGGGTGTCATACATATCTATATTCACATATAGTGGGTGTAAGCCATATTGCACAACGAATACACACAAGTTAGATTTGGCGAGCCTAGCATGTGTAGAAATAGCCTCGGAACACAAGAGATCGAAAGACCAAGCATGAGTCACATGGTTGATGTGATTGACATTAGGGAATGTATACCTTTGAGGCTGCACTGATGGCCGTGACGATCGGGGGAGGTGTAGAGGATTGGGATCATGTGATCACTAAAATCGTCCAGGGGATGAAAATTTTAGTGGGAGATCAATTATTAATTGAACTCATATTATGAACTTAGTCTAGATGTCTGTTTGCAGATATCTTAGTAGACCATGGCATATCCCATTGAGGCTCTTTGCAACCATGGGAAATTTGTTGTTTGATGTGGAACTTAGCAAAATGGTCCAACTTAATAGATTAATACCCACGCCTGAGGGATATCCTCGTAAAAGGTGATCTTCTCTTCTTGATACAATAACCATTAGGAGATAATTCGATGACTCCGCAAAGTTTGTGTTTTCTCCATAATCATCCAATAAGCCATTCTCCATTTGATGGAGAGTTGGGCTACATTTTGTATTCTGCATAATAAGGCACATAGGGTATGAGCCGTTGGATGAGTTTTCTCCATGATGGATGAAAAGATAATATTTGGAGAATCACGTAGCAATCTTGCATTAGAGTTGAGAACTCTTAGAAGGGCTTGATTGCAATGGAGGTCATGGATGAAAGGGTATATCTAAGATATACAAATTATCAATTTTGTTCTGGCAGAACTCGTTACAGTTTGCAAAGTATTTTAATACTTGTCCCGTTTTTTGAAAACAGGATGGTCTGCTTGAGAATTGCTGGATTTGAGGCAATGTGGCTTGATGACGGCAAGAAAAATAGTTGATGGCTGACATCACCCCTTTTCCTCAAGATTTATCATTTGGATTAGTGGAATCGAATATAATTTTGTAATCCTTGTTTGTGTGTCTTGCTTTTGGCAAGACGATTATTCATATGAACGAGTTACAAGCCAGTTGTACTATTCTTATGAACAATACCTTATGGTCACATTACGATTATAAATAAGTTATTCTCATCACTATGTTAATGATAATAGTTTAAGCATTTATAAAAGGATTAGAATGCTAAAAGATATCCAAAATTTAATAATGACATAACACTATAGTTTAAGTCATTTTGGTTATTGCATGTTCTTCATTGTAAATGAAGATCGGGGTCCTAGATGCTTAATGTAGAGACTTTTCAAAACCATGCCTCGTTGGGCAGAATGACTAAAACTCCGCATTATGGTAAAACAGTGATGTGCGAAGAAATGTTGAACTTTATACATAGTGATATATCGTATTTTCAACAAGTAGTGGAAATCATTAGTTAATTGTGGACTTAAGTGAATAAGCATATTTACTTAATGAAACATAAGTTTGAAATGATTTGAATTGTTCAAATGAGTTCACAACAAAGGAGGATATTGAATTAACAAGTCTCTTTGATTTGATTGACATGACTAAACTATTCAAGTTAAGTTTAGCATAAAAGGGAATTATGAAAGAGGTTTCATAAATTATGATAATTGGACAAATTCAAACTGTGTTGAAATGTCTAAACATCATAATCATTTTGTATTAAATACATATGATCTAATATTATCTCTTATCGGGGTTATAGTTGTCGTTTAGAGTTAGAGATCAAAATAAGCAAACACTCGTTTGAAATAGAAAGGAACATCTAAAGATTCATGGAAACAACACCATAAGAGTTATGGCACGTTCGAGTTTCTGGAGATTTCGATAAGTCGAAATCATGGCGAATAAACAAGTCTTTGTAGAGCATTCTTAGGAAGCTATGAGTGCATCTTCCACGAGGGGCAAATCTGCTGTTGTCCAAAGTTGACATGTCTTGATGAAGATACAGGTGGAAGAAAGTAAAAGATCAAAAAAAGGTATTAGACCTTACCTCCTGATTGTTGAGTGGCGCAGTGGAATTTGTTCCGTGAATCCAAACTCTACATATAGAGGAGAAACCAATCATAATGATCATAAAGTTCCAGCGAATACTTTTACTAAAGAAAGTAGGATTCAACGATATATTCTGCAAGTCTACGAAATTATATCATTGATTCACTTGTCATGTTTTGAACAAGACATACCTGCAAATTACAAAGAAGTGTGATGAACCTAAGTGCGAGCAATGACTAGGAGTCATAAAATCCTATATTAAGTTATATTTAAGATTGCAAAGTAACATGTTACTTGATCTTATTAAAGTAAAGAAGTTTACTTGATATTTCTGAATGGCTACAAAGTCATAAGAAGGAAATGAAACTTAACGAATGACAAAAATCTCGATTTGTCACAAGTTTGGACAAATTCAAGGAGTTAACTACAACTCTAGTGATGCTTAAGTCTTTTGGACTTACACTAGAAATATATGGATATTGAAGTCTCGTAATTGGAATTCTCAAATTGATGGTGATCAAAGAATTTTGGAATGTCCAAGATTATCGAGAGGACCTGGTTTTGAGTGGGAGCTATTAGCTTGGACAAATCTTAATATGTAAAAACATATTTTGAGGGGAGCTAATCAGCTTGGCTAAATCATAATATGTATCTAACATATTTTGAGTGGGAGCTAAGTGAAATCCCTGAATCTCAAATATGAATGTCATATTTGAGTGGGAGCGTGAAATCATTCTATGATATGTGGAAAACATATATGAATGATGTGATTGGTGTTAATAACATTTAAATAGGTAAATAAGGATGAAGTTGAAGTTATTAAACAATGAGATCTATCGAGATAGATTGGTAAATTTAATAAAAATCAAATGTAGAATGCTTCCTGGACTTGATTCTTAAAGATGTTCAGAATGTCCTAAGCAAGATTCTGAAGTAGCTCAGTGATGGCTTCGTAGCATGGAAAACAAAAAATTTCTACCGCAAGAACGAACAAAACCCAGATCTAATCTAGATAAAAGCCAAGATCTAATCTATTAGACATGTGCAACGAGATAGATCTGTACTAACCCTTGTAGACCCGAAAGCGTTACGAGACCGAATCTCGTGGTTGATGTAGTCGATCACTTGCCGATCTCAAGATCAAGTGGACGATCCTTCCGGCCATGCTCCGGCAGTCCTGAGTCGGCCAAAGTGAGTCGAAGCAGACCTTCCTCTCCCCGTTCCAGTGAGCAGCGGAGGTAGTAGATCTTCTCCACGGAATCCCAGCAGCACGACGGTGTGGTGGTGGTGGTGGAGTAGAGAATTCTGCAGGGCTTCGCCTAAGCCTGAGCAGAGGGAAGGAGGAGGAGAGAGGCGGTTAGGGTTTGCGGATTGTGAGGGGGCTAGGGGTTGGCGCCCCCTCCCTTCTATTTAAAGGAGGGAGGCGCCATGGGGAGGTCGAGTCCTTGTAGGACTCCCCTCTCCCTTGGCCGGCGGATCAAGGAGGTGGGGGGAGAGTCCTACTCCCCCACGAATCCTTGTCTTGCCCCAGAAGGATTCCTTGACCCTTTCTTGGTTTTCAAGCAAACTCCAAGAAATCTTCTAGAACCTTCCGGAACATTCCGAAACCTTCTAGAATCCCCATACAAACACTCCGGAACATTTCCTAACTTAGAAAATGATCCCCAATATATGAATCTAATTCTCCGGACAATTCCGGATCTCCTCGTGATGTCCCGGATCCAATCCGAGACTCCGAACAACATTCGGTTTCCAACGCACATTCCATATCTACTTAAAACAACTTCGAACCTTAAGTGTGTCACCCTACGGTTCGTGAACATGTAGACATGATGGAGACACATCTCCGATCAATAACCATTAGCGGTATCTGGAGATCCATAACAGCTCCCACACACTCAACGATGACTTTGTGATTGATAGAACCATTTAACATATGAAACCAATTCCCTTTGTCACGCGATACTATACTTATCCGAGGTTTGATCGTCGGTATCTCCATACCTAGTTCTACCTCGTTACTGATAAGTACTCTTTACTCATTCCATGTTATGTCATCCCTTGTGACCTAGTCACATGCTTGCAAGCTAACTAGATGACATTCCACCGAGAGGGCCCAGAGCATATCTATCCGTCATATGGATGGACAAATCCCAATCTTGGTCCATGCGCTTCAACACATACTTTCAGAATACCCAATGTCACCTTTATAACCACCCAGTTATGAAGCGGCGTTTGATGTCATCAAAGTACCCATCCGGTGATGGTGATTAACACAACCTCATGGTCGAAGGATTAGGTTACTATGCATTTGAGAAGCTTGTAGCAAAACGAACTTAATGACTTGATCTTATGCTATGCTTACTATGGGTGTGTGTCCATTACATCATTCTCCTAATGATATAACCTTGTTATTAATGACATCCAATGTCCATGATCAGGAAACCATGATCATCCATTAATCAACAAGCTAGTTCAACAAGAGGCTTACTAGGGACTCTTTTATGTTTACAAAACACACAAGTATTAATGTTTCCGATTAATACAATTATAGCATGGGATGTAAACATTTATCATAAACTTAAAGATATAATAATAACCACTTTATTATTGCCTCTTGGGCATATCTCCAACAGTCTCCCACTTGCACTAGAGTCAATAATCTAGTTAAAAACTTGTGCATTCAACACCTATGGCTTTCTGGTGTTGTATAGACACTATTGCTAGTTGTAAACATAATCTTCGGATCTGACACTTCTAGGTCCGTGTGTATTTGCATGTCCTTGCGTCTCTACGCATTACTCATTCTCCAATGAGATGGCATTGTATAAATTTGGTCCTTTGGTGAGACCTTTAGTTCCTTGGGATTAAATCATGTTGATACAATTGTCATACAATGTATCTTCATAGTATTATCCCGCTATGAACCACACCTAGTTTGATAACAAACTACTTGACACAAATGCCCTCATTTGCTGCTACAATAGTAGTCATATACTTAGCCTTTTGATGTAGTATCTATCACAATGTTTTAACTTTGGTACTCAACCAAATCCGTTATGGAACTTCCTTTCCATTACATTGTGCCACCCACAGTTTAAATTGAGATAAACTTAATTTGTGACAAAACTAGTATCAATGCAACAATTTACAATGAACTATTTGTCACCACTATATAAATAATATATTCTTAGTTCTTCCAAAGATCATAGGAATATCCCTGCTATTGTCCAAAGATCATCTTATGAGTCATTATGGTATATGCTCATAACATTTAGAGCATAGGACATATCTGGATGTGTACATCTCAAAGAATGATTGATCAAAATATTCTTGTGATTTCACCAAGTGTCAAAACACTTGAATATCGTGTCAACACACTTGAATCTTGATTCAGTCCTTTCCGTGCGTCAAGAACCTTTCTTGTTGTTTCCATATTAAACTCATTCAACATCTTATCTATGTACATTTGGCAAAACCATATTAGCGCCTTAATCTATCCATATAGACATTGATGCCTAATTCTTGGGTTATGCCTAAGTCTTTCATCGAAATGAAATTCTTAACCTGTGTCAATAAAAGATACATCATTTCTAATCAACAATATGTCTTTCATATAATGTATTAGAAATATGTCTTAGCGCTCCCACTTAATTTCTTGCAAAATGCAAACATCTTCATCGTCTCTGATGAAATTAAACCTTTTAACGGTTTCATCACGGTGAAGATTCCAACTCCGCCATGCTCACTTCAACCATTGAAGTTTGGCATACTCTTTTAGCATCCTTTGATTTAACAAAACCCTTTGGATCGTGTCATGGACACATCCTATGTAACCATTCTATTAGAAGAACTTGTTTTGTTTGTTCAACTACCATATACCAAAATATATGTAGTGGTTGCTACATTAATCCGTCCAAACTAAATATCGCTATGAAAGATCAAATCTTATCATAGTCAATTCCTTGAACATTGTCGTAAACTCTTTCCAACATGTCGACTATTTCATAGATGTGAAACATCCATGTCTATTTATTTATAGATCCATATACGACTGTAAGGTATTACACCTTTCCAGAGGGTCTTTCAAATTCAAAGCTTGATTTCTCGTGTATGTAATTATCACGGATTTTATGGCTTCAAGCCACTTAACGAAGTCAGGGTCCATCATTGATTATTTGCATGTAGTCGGTTCATCATTGTCAAACAACAATGATTTAACTCTCAAATCTTGGCATTTGATTACTTACCCGACCTACTTGGTTCAATAGGAACTTAGATCCCCGTGACCACATCCTTTGAGGCACGTGAGCCATGAGCATTGTTGCTGCCTCCGAGACACTTACTATCTGCTTAACTCAGCACATATTAGCCAAGGTTCAACAACCTTGTCAAAGTTCTATTGTCCTCCCACTTAACTTTTCACCAAAAATTCCTTCTCAAGAAACTCGACATTCTAAGTGACAAACACTTTTGTCTTCGGTGTTATGGAGGAATACCCAATGGTTATTCGAAATAACCTACAAAGACATGCTCATCTGATTTTGGTTGTAAACATTTTACTTATGCCTAGCATACTAAAAATTTAAGAAAGGACAACCTGGGTTTTATCCCAAACCATGACTTATATGGTGTCATTTCAACGGATCACGATGGAGCTCTTTTCAGTGTAAAAGCGGAAGTCACTAAAGCTTTAATCTTTAAAATATAATGGCAGTTTTATAAATGACACCTTTGATCTTACCATGTCAAACAAGGTTTCATTACATATCTTGAACACTCCATACTCCTATGGTGTTTTGGGAAATGCAAATCCATGGAATGATTCCTCAAATGTTAGGTGTTTTGCTAAACTTGTAACTCAAACATCTCTATGATCCAATCATAAACTTTTTTATTTTCTTGTTACGATAATTTTCCACTTCATCTTGAAAGTCTTTGAACATTTTCAAATGTTCCATACTTCTTCCTAATTGAGTAAGTATATTCATATACTCACTCAAATCTTCGGAGAAAGCATATGAAGTTGAAATCCATCACCCACGACTACACATAATGGACTATATACATCAATATGTACAAATTCCAATTAGTTAGTCGTCCGTTCCTCTTTTGGCCTACGAACGGAGTTTTAATTATCTCCAGGAAAGTATCACAAGCATCATTTGATCAAAATCAAAGACTCCAAAAAAAATCCATCAACATGGAGTTTCTTCATGTATCCCTTTCAATATAATTTAAACGGCGATGTCACTTTGCAAGTGATCTTTCAATCATTTGTCTTGCGACATTTTAGCATTAGTTTTATGGTCGTTATTTCTCCAACCAGACTTGTATATCATCCATCTATTATGGAATACGGTAATTATTTGAACAACCTTTTTGTCATCATAATACCTGATCAAATCAATTATTGAAACAAATCTTGAAGGAAAGCTTTGATGTTAACGAGCAACACAACAACCCTTTGTTTGTTTTCGATGAACATCATCACATATTCTCTTGCTAGTTACTTAGGCCATTGCAGTTCATGAATTGTCTTGTCCTGTATGACACTTCATACCAACCAATTCGGTATCCAATACCGCAGAACCACATTGTTTAACAACCAAGGAATACAGCCATAACATGTATCTTCTATATACCTAAGTTGGATATCTCCAATCTTTTCTTTTCTGCCAAATATTTTATAGATTCTCTTTCAACAATTCCTTTTCTTTTAAAAGAATCTATCAACATCAATAGTGGTGTCATTCACATGACACATAGTACAAAGTGTGTATAGTCAAATACTAATACCTTTGGACTTGCACTTTGAAGCGGATCACCTTCATCAAATGTTTGGCATTCTTTCAAAATTCCATTCTTTAGTAATCTTTTAGTGTAGTAAACATTTTACTTACATCTTCTATTCACCCTTATCATGACAACTTTCATGATCAAGCTGCTATAGCTTATAAAGGTGAATTGCGAGTATAATGTTTCTTTTCCAAAACCTTTTGGAGGATTAGGACGACTAGCGTCTCCAACCTTCACAAATTCTCATCAAATATGAGGACATATACTCTATCATGTTGTAACCAACACATTGTTTTAGATATCGCAATACCTTTTCACATATGATGGTTTCTGAAACATTGCTTTCAGCTCTTAGATAAACTTGATATTAAAAACAATCTTTTGAGTATCAAGAATCATGGAGGCAAACATGATACATTAGATACTAACACTGGAATTGTTACTCTTGATTTAATACTGTTTATTAAACTTCATAGAGTAAACGGAGTTTGCTGAAAGTTTGCAACAGGACTTTTAAACTTTAGATTGACACTCAAAACAATACGATACCAGTTCGTAAAGCAAATATCCAGAATTTCTATAGTTCCACTATCTCAACTATAACTAAGCGTAAGGTGGTGAACGGATGCCAATGACTACAACAAACTATGCAAATTCACTTTGATTGTGTTTATGATAAATTGAGTTTGACTAATCCAAATTACAAATAAACTCCCACTCAAAACAACATCCCTCGAGTTGTTTTAGTGATTACATGAACCAAATCCACTACACCAAGTCCGATCATCACGTGAGATGATGTAGCTTTAAAGGCGAACAATCAACATGTTCATCATATCATCCATGTGACTCATGCTTTACCTTTCGGTATTCTGTGTTCCGAGACCATGTCTATACATGCTAGGCTCGTCAAGGTTAACCTTAGTATCCGCATGTGCAAATCTGGCTTGCACCCGTCGTATGCACACGTAGAATCTATCACACCCGATCATCACGAGATGCTTCGAAATGACGAGTCTTAGCAACGGTGCCTACTAAGGACGAACACTTTATTACTTGATATTTAGTGAGAGGCATCATCTTATAATGCTATTGTCGCGATCTAAGCAATACAAGATGCATAAAGGATTAACATCACAGGCAATTCATAATTAGTGTGATATGATATGGCCCTTTCTTCTTATGCCTTTGATCTCCATCTCCAAAGCACGGACATGATCTCCATCATCACCAGCATTGCGTCAAGGTCAGTAGCGCCGCTTCATGGTTGTCCATCATCACTAGCAACTATTACAACTACTTGGAATAAAGCTATTACAAGATGAATAGACACGCAGGTCTTAACAGAATTAAAGACAACCATTAGGCTCCTGCCGGTTGCCATATTACAACAAGGATCATTGCATACATCAAATATAATCACAATCACATGATGGCCATATCACATCACAAAACCCCTGCAAAAACAAGTTAGACGCCTCTAATTTTCTTTGCATGTTTTACGTGGTTTGGGGCTTTCGAATAAGAACGGATCTTACCTACGAAACTGAACCACAACGTTGATACAAGTGCTATCGAGTGCAAAGTGTAGATTGGATCTATACTATGATGGGAGAGACAGACACTCGCAAAGCCACTTGTGCAAAGCAAGTTACACGTCAAGCGTGGAGAAAGTCTCATGTGCGATGAAATGTAAGGTTAGCCCGAGCCGCTTCATCCCACCATACCGCAAGATGCAAAATACACAAAGCAAAAGACGGCACGAGCACCAACGCCCACAAAACCATTGTGTTCTACTCGTGCAACAGATCTACGCATAGACGCGGCTCTGATACCACTGATGGGTTCGTAGCATGGAAAACAAAAGATTTCTACCGCAAGAACGAACAAAACCCAGATCTAATCTAGATAAAAGCCAAGATCTAATCTATTAGACATGTGCAATGAGATAGATCTGTACTAACCCTTGTAGACCCGAAAGCATTACGAGATCGAATCTCGTTGTTGATGTAGTCGATCACTTGCCGATCTAAGATCGAGTGGACGATCCTTCCGGCGCCGCGTTCCGGCAGCGCTTCTGCAGTCGGTCATAGGTGCGGAGTCGAAGCAGACCTTCCTCTCCCTGTTCCAGTGAGCAGCAGAGGTAGTAGATCTTCTCCACGGAATCCCAGCAGCACGACGGTGTGGTGGTGGTGGTGGAGTAGAGAATTCTGCAGGGCTTCGCCTAAGCCTGAGCAGAGGGAAGGAGGAAGAGAGAGGCGGCTAGGGTTTGCGGATTGTGAGGGGGCTAGGGGTTGGCGCCCCCTCCCTTCTATTTAAAGGAGGGAGGCGCCATGGGAAGGTCGAGTCCTTGTAGGACTCCCCTCTCCCTTCGCCGGCGGATCAAGGAGGTGGGGGGAGAGTCCTACTCCCCCACGAATCCTTGTCTTGCCCTAGAAGGATTCCTTGACCCTTTCTTGGTTTTCAAGCAAACTCCAAGAAATCTTCTAGAACCTTCCGGAACATTCCGAAACCTTCTAGAATCCCCATACAAACACTCCGGAACATTTCCTAACTTAGAAAATGATCCCCAATATATGAATCTCATTCTGCGGAGAATTCCGGATCTCCTCATGATGTCCCGGATCCAATCCGAGACTCCGAACAACATTCGGTTTCCAACGCACATTCCATATCTACTTAAAACAACTTCGAACCTTAAGTGTGTCACCCTACGGTTCGTGAACATGTAGACATGATGGAGACACATCTCCGATCAATAACCATTAGCGGGATCTAGACATCCATAACAGCTCCCACATACTCAACGATGACTTTGTGATCGATAGAACCATTTAACATACGAAACCAATTCCCTTTGTCACGCGATACTATAATTATCCGAGGTTTGATCGTCGGTATCTCCATACCTAGTTCTACCTCGTTACTGATAAGAACTCTTTACTCGTTCCATGTTATGTCATCCCTTGTGACCTAGTCACATGCTTGCAAGCTAACTAGATGACATTCCACCGAGAGGGCCTAGAGCATATCTATCTGCCATATGGATGGACAAATCCCAATCTTGGTCCATGCGCTTCAACACATACTTTCAGAATACCCAATGTCACCTTTATAACCACCTAGTTACGAAGCGGCATTTGATGTCATCAAAGTACCCATCCGGTGATGGTGATTAACACAACCTCATGGTCGAAGGATTAGGTTACTATGCATTTGAGAAGCTTGTAGCAAAACGAACTTAATGACTTGATCTTATGCTATGCTTACTATGGGTGTGTGTCCATTACATCATTCTCCTAATGATATAACCTTGTTATTAATGACATCCAATGTCCATGATCAGGAAACCATGATCATCCATTAATCAACAAGCTAGTTCAACAAGAGGCTTACTAGGGACTCTTTTATGTTTACAAAACACACAAGTATTAATGTTTCCGATTAATACAATTATAACATGGGATGTAAACATTTATCATAAACTTAAAGATATAATAATAACCACTTTATTATTGCCTCTTGGGCATATCTCCAACACTCAGAATAGAACAAGGTAAGAAAGAAGTTCTTACTATATGAAGCATTGAGTTAGTATTGCAACTATGGTTAAAAGAAAGAAAGAGATGTGATGCATCTCCTATGCCTAAGTCATAGGTTCTTCGATACAACCATATTGTATACTCGACGTAATGTGACCCAAGGTTTTGGTTGGAAGGAATAGCTCTTAACTATAAGAATATGCCTTGAAGTGATTCCTAATCACTAAACCAGAATTAAGTTTGTACTTAAATGGCAAGAAGCAAAGTAAGTGGCATAGTTGCATTTCATGCACTAGGATCTACATAGATATAGAAGTATAAATGCTCCACCTGATGTGATGTATAATGTAATGGCAGGGCTAGTTCGCTTTTAATGTAGAATCATGTGTCCCAGGGCACACTTCCCATGAGAAAGCCCTCGAGGTTGATCTAAAGTCATTGTAGGCTCCTGGAATCCGGTCTCGTTCTGCTACCATAACTGTCATATATACACAAAGGATTGCAAAGTGTGTTTTGAAGTTTAGATGACAACAGTGAAAATGACGATCATTATAAACACTAGAAACAAAGTCTCACTTTGTTGCCAAACGAATACTTCGATCCATTATACGATAATGGTGTGAATGTCAAAATTAGGAAGACATTAACGATTCGCAAAAGACATAACGATCTGGTAAAACAGAACATGGACATCACGTTTCCTGTGAGCATGCATAATCAATAAACGCATATGTTATAGGGTTTATATGAGTAAAATGCGAGCTAGGTTATTTGTATTCTAGTGCAAGTGGGAGACTGAAGGAGATATGCCCTAGAGGCAAATAATAAATAGGCTTTTATTCTCAAAACTCAATTAGTTTATAATAGTTTCATATTGTGCTATAACTGTATCAAGTAGAAACATTGGTACAGGTGTGGTATGAAACAAACAAGTCCCTAGTAGCCTCTATTCATACTAGTTCGTTGGTCATGATGATGATTTGGGTTTCAAGATCATGAGTATTTATGCCAATTGACAACGAGGTCATATCATTGGTGAATGATGTGATGGACATTCCTCGAAGGATTGCGACACGATCAAGTCATATAATTCATTGTTGCAACAGCTAAAATCTAGACTCCTTTTCCTTAGACCGTGAGTTCATATTACTCACTATTTCTCGAGGCTGCTTTGACTTCATCAAACATCATCTGGTAATACGGTGGCAATAAAGGTGTATGTTAGGTATTCCAAAGGAATAGTAGATGACATGTGACCACAAGACCAGGATTTGTTCACCCACATGATGGGTAAAGATACATACAGATGGCTTGGTGAGATTACATCCATAAATGTTGCAACATGTGACTAGGTCATGGGGATGTAATATCACGGTAACAAGTAAAACAGAACTTGTTGTTAACGAGATTGAACAAGGTATGTGATACCAATGATCGGATCTCAGACAAGTCGTATCAAGTAACAAAAGTAAATTGGATGCTACATTTACCGGTTCAAATGACATTGTCATCAGGAATGCATAGGGGTCACATGGGCATCCCTGGTCCCTCTGTTGATCATTGATATAGATCATGTCTAGAGCATTCCCGAGCCGTGAGGGGATACACTTAAAGGTATGATGAGAGCGATCATCCGTAAGATGTAATCATAGTATAGACAGAGAAAGCCGGAATTGTTTCTGGAGAAAGAAAGGAAACTGGAAAAGTTCCGGTGAGAGGACCGGAATCATTCCGAGAATTCTGAATTTGTTCAAAGGATATAGAAAGGGGAACCGAAAGGTGGTTCGGGTCGAATTGGATTTTTTAATATATGTATTTATATATTAATTAATGTAATTAATATTAAATATAATATTAAAATCTAATTTGAAGAGTTATTCCACTAATGGGCCAAACTTCCTAGGGAAAAAGGCCCATGAGGGAAACCGAAAGAGGGAAGGCCACCCAGATGGCCCTAAGGGCCCATGCACCTAGGGGAAACACTAGGGCGCCAAGGGTTAGTGTTTGGGGCTCCCTAGGGCTGCCCCTCCCTTGGCCGTCGCCTCCCCCTCCTTGTGGGAGGGGCAAGCCTGCCTTCTCCACCTCTATATAAGGAGGCCCTCTCTCCCCCTTGGAGACACATAAGAGATACAAAGGCCACGAGTTGGGAGCTCTCCTCCCTCCTCCGTGTGCCTCCTCTCTCCCTCAACAACCTCTCTCTCCCTTGTGACCATGGCCCCAAGTTTGGGTTGTACGAACAAGGCACACCTATAGCACGCCATTGCGCTGCAGGTATTCCTAGCCGGATATCAACTTCCGCACTCCCGACGGGATCAAGGAGCCGGAGGTCTCATCGTACACCGGATGTGTATGAAGACACGAGGCGCAACACTTGGGGCACTTAAATGTCGTGAGCCAGAGCTGCTGCACGATGAAGAAGGAGCAAGGGGTGACATGTGAGGAGCTTCATGACCTTGAGGTCAGGTACAAGTACGACTACATCAACCACGTTCCCCTCAGAACATTAACTGTGTACGGTGTACAAGGGTATGTATTCTATACGCTCGGCCGTTACCACATTACTACATAGATAGATCTTCGGCAGTATTAGGCGGTTCCAACGTAGGAATTTTTTTGGTTTCTGCTATGGGATCCCCTTCACATGCCACCGATTCCAACTCCCCTTCCCCACTCCTCTCTCTATCTCTCTGCCGAACAGTAAAAACCCTCTCTGCTTCCGCTCCCCTTCCCATTCTGGTGGTGGAGCACCCATCGAACGCTGTCGCCGCGGCGAAGTCGAAGGCCATGACGCTAGCCTTAGCCGCGGATGAGGCTTCCAGAGCCACGATGGAGGCGCGCAAAGCCGCAATGGCGGCTATCATAGCCGCAGCAGAGGCCAAAGATGAAGCGGAGGCCCTTGCCGAAGGACGTCCCATCGGTCCCTCCTCTGCTCCCGCTGCTACCACCAGATGGCTCTACAATCTTGGCAAGGAGCCGCAAGAGGACAACAACGAGGTCGAGCTCATCATCATCCCCCCACCGCCGTCCTTGGAAAAGAACATCGTTGATGAGGACGAGGAGGTAAGTTCCAAGTAATACATGTTTAGGATTGGTGCCTAGGGTTTTCAATTAGCGTCAGGTGCCTAGGTTTTTCAATTAGCATCAGATTCGTTTTATATCTGTTACGACTGCTGTGTAATTAATGGATCTGTTGAATATTGCTAGCTAGTGTTCGATTATGGACATATTCGATTGATATTTGTGGATCTATGTATTGATATGCTCAATACGTTGTACGTTATTTCTATAACCATCTTAGTCTGCCCACGAACGACTGCTGGTACATGTACTCGCTGTAACCGAAATAATCTCATTGAGAATTATATCGCAATTCTGCTCTATGGATTGTTGTTTTTAAGGATGCAAATGGGTAATCTCTAGGCTACCCTCTACCCTCTTTAGTACAAAAAATTGAACTACATTTTCAAAAATCATCACTTTTTAAGAAAACTAGTTCATTTCTTTGAACTAGACTAAAATAGAGGGATTGCATCTATAGTTGTTTTCATATATGTGGATTAATGCTATCTTATTGGCCGACAGAATTGGATTATCTACTTGATCCCCTGATTACTTTCTGTTGTTGCTAGTTGTTTGAGTGTTATCTGTTGCTTCCTTTGTTAGGCATTAAATTTTAGTTGCAGTTTCTACATATTTGCTTCACATGTGTATTTTGCATGTTTCAGGAGGCTACTGATGATGTTGACAGCGATGTCGACTCATGTCACAAGAATACCAGGGCCACTCTAAAGAATCTGAAGGCAAGGTCGTTCGACGCCTTCTGGAGTGAACCCTGGACTGATGCCATGAACCGCTGCCTCTTCTGCATAAGGAGCATAAAGATGGACTTCCAAAGCATCCTCCAGCGTGCTGAAGGCTGTGGATTTGGCCATGTCAAGGTCGGTGAAACTATCAATGTCCGTGGCTTCCGGGCTAATCACATGGCCTATGGCCTCTTCCTTAGGGACAAATTGAACCGAGCTATCGAGCTCGGTCGTGTGCCTTCTCCCAGGCCCAAGCAGCCAAAGGTTCCGGGTATGGGCAGCAAGAAGCAGAGGAAGCGGGACCGGGAGCAGCGGGACCGAGAGGAGGCGGCGAGGAGGCAGTGAAGTTGTGATGTGTCTGGTTGTGTGTGCTATTGCTTCTTTAAGTAGCATGTTTTGTTGAACTGTGTTAATGTTGGCTGATGAGCAACGTTTGTGTTGAACCTTATCTTACCAAGTTTATGTTGAACCTTGCTTTAATAGTTGCATATTATGTTTCTAGATTCTTGATATTTAATTATGTCCACATTAGTTTTTGTACATGCTGGTGTGTGGTGGGATTTCCTATTTGGGTAAGGGTATGGTGAAGGGAAATAGTTAAGCAATTGGGATATAGAAGCTAGTACAGATTTCCTACCAGATTGGGCAAAAAGGAATGAATGAGGTGAGCTAGGCAGAGATAGAGACAGAAAGTGGTGCATGGATTTGTTTTCCGAAGGAGATAGACAGAGAGAGAGAGTATAGAAGGTGGTATAGATTTCCTACCAGATTGGGCAAAAAGGAATGAATGAGGTGAGCCAGGCAGAGATAGAGACAGAAAGTGGTGCATGGATTTGTTTCCAGAAGGATACAGACAGAGAGAGAGAAGGTTCTCTGATTTGTTGCTCTTCTTTCCCTTTTTCTTATAGTTTTTTATTTACAAATTTTTATCGTGGTGCATTTAAATATTTATTTACAAAAACACTAAGGGAAAGAAATCAATAAAATGTAAAATATTGTCGTATACAAGTTTTGAACTCACGACCACGAGTTGATTAGTGCTGCTTCCGCTACGATAGAGCTAATGAGTTTGGATTATCTACTTAACCTAACTACCCCACATTTGAGAGTGGACTGCTAAGGGGACATTTTTTACAATTTCCTCATTTTTCATGCAAAATATTTGCCTCATAGTGAACAAATTTGAAGGTTTCAAAAGATTTTGAGAATTTCTTATTTTTTATGAGATTTACAAGGTTTGGTCAAACCGGGGTTGACTAGAGACTTTTGAGAGATTGCGAAAGCATCTGAAAAGTACAACTGATGTTCTATGGTCCCAATGAGATGTACAACCACTCAAGCATGCAACTTAAAGATCTCAAATTGTAGTTTTGGTACTAGCTTCACAAATGGTTCCATATTTTTGAGTTTCAGGGTGAAATTTTTGAATTTTTCAAACCAAAATGGCTAGATACAATGCTAGCATCATTAGCCACATTGTGATACACCCTTGTGCCAAATTTGAGTCCATTTGAAGAAAGGTAGATTTAAACATGGTACACAAGTGACTCTTTCGAATAGTCGGACATGATCGTTGACCTAACTACCCCACATTTGAGAGTGGACTGCTAGGGGGACAATTTTTGCAATTTTATCATTTTTCATGCAAAGTATTTGCCTCACAGAGAGCAAATTTGAAGGTTTCAAAATATTTTGAGAATTTCTCTTTTTTTTGGAAATTCACAAGGTTTGGTCAAACCGAGGTTGACCAGAGACTTTCGAGAGATTGCGAAAGCATCTGAAAAGTACAACTATTGTTTTGTGGTCCCAGTGTGATGTACAATCACTCAAGCATGTAACTTGAAGGTCTCAAATTGTAGTTTTGGTACTTTGTTCACAAATGATTCCATGTTTTTGAATTTTAGGGTGAAAATTTTGAATTTTTCAAACCAAAATGGCTAGATACAATGCTAGCATCATTAACCACATGGTGATACATCCTTGTGCTATCTAAATCAGTATTGGGTGTGAACACCTGCTTGCCAAATTTGAGTCCATTTGAAGAAAGGTAGATGAAAACATGGTACACAAGTGGCTCTTTCAAGTAGTCGGACATGATCGTTGACCTAACTACCCCACATTTGAGAGTGGACTGCTAGGGGACATTTTTCCAATTTTCTCATTTTTCATGCAAAGTATTTGCCTCACAATGAACAAATTTGAAGGTTTCAAAATATTTTGAGAATTTCTCATTTTTTATGAAATTTACAAGGTGTGGCGGTACTTTATGTAACAATAGGAGTTTTTAATGTAATATTAATTTTCAACTTGTCAGTACTTCATTTCATTTTTTATACCAATTGTGTATAACTTACATATATGAAATAAACCAAATGTTGAAGAAATGTTTTGCCTCTCACATCAAAATTAACAACCAAATAGAACCTCCCTCCAAAAATTTTGACACATTCTCGTTCTCTCCTTTTCCCCTCACCCCTAAGCCAAAATTTGAAACCCCACAACATTAAAATGGTGCACGAATCCCTCCCATGATTTGCGTCTCATCTTAACTCCCAAAACCCATTCCCCTATGGCGCCTCATCCTTCTCCTACCCAGATCCGATATCGTCCCTAGAGGATCAGAACGCATCGCCGCATCTGGTTGGCGATCTCCTTGGCAGATGCCATGATTGGGACTCTTTGCAGCAGTAAGGCACGCGAACCATTAAGGTCTACACCGAAGAAGAAGTGCAATGTCAAACAACCGTCAGGTGATAATTCAATCCCCCTATCCTTATCATATGTAGTAGATCAGCTAAAACCATTCATTACAAAGTGATTAAACATCTTGTTTCTATCATTCTAGTTATAATAATAGCGATCTACTCCCTACATTGTTTTCCCGCACACATGCAATGATATTGTTTCGCAGTAGACAGATTGAGTTCAGTCTATTTTTATCCAAGCAAAAAAATAGCAATGGCTACATCTAGGAAAAAATCCATCCATCTACTCTTTATTCGGTCTCTCCTCTTCAAGGTGAGGCTAAATCCTTGTTATTGGCAGCTGAACTAGCGGAAACAATGAACATAAAATAGCCCCATCTATATACTGATAATTTTCTAGTGGCGAAGGCAGTTGCTAGCAACAGGCTTGACTGAGAATCCATGCATAAGAATTCTAGAGTTGTCCTAGCAAAAAATTTAAATTCAGTCAGGAAGACAAATGCTAGAGTAAATCACATTTGTTGAGATAAAAACATTATATCTCACTCATGTGCTCATAAGGTACAAATAACTATTTCAACTATACCTACTTTAGTTTGCTCTTCAACATCTCACTCTTAATATGTATGCCCTTGGATAGGTTATTTTAGAAATGAAAATTGTCGGGACTTTGTAATTCATGATGTAATCTGCTGTTTAGCTGTAATACAATTTTGACCATCCCTTGTCAGGCACCAAAAAAATCCAACTAATGCATATGAGGCAAACAAGTACAAAAATTTGGAAGAAAATAAAGCTCGTATGATGGAAATTTTCAAAGAAGCGCAAGCCGCCAGAGGTTTGCCTATAGAAAATATAGAAGAGGTAGCACATAAATTTGTGTATATCGGTATTTGCAAAGTGATAGACGCCACCAAAAAAAGGTAAACAAAAGGATGCTAACCACAATCGACCAGACCCTACATATGAACCCAGTGCATAATAAATGGCCACAGCTAATGACGAGCCAACTTCAGATGACGAGGACCAGAACGTCGGTAACCCTAAAACAAAGGTTATCATATCTTATTTTCACTGAATTTTAATCTACCGTAACATCACAGCTATTTATATTGTCTACCTATGTAACTACATAATAGCTATTTATATTGTCTACCTATGTAACTACATAATATGCATCTCCATTTTTCTAGGAAATTTTGAAACGGACACAAATGATGTAGTGAACAAGAGAGTGTGCACTAATATTATACAGAGTAGTATGAGCCAACTATGATACAAGCTTGAGAAGAAGAATTGGGACAAGATTAAAGATATGAGCCCCCAAGAAGCATATAAGATGAAGCCAGCAAATGTACTAGAGAGAAGTTGGAAAGATCTTGTTTACAGATGGTTTGATGCCCACTATTAGGTACTAACATTTACACTTACAAATACTCAGCACATAAATCTCTGTTGCACAGAAAACTCACAAGTTCATACTCAAAATTAGGAAATGTGTGTGAAGAATCAAGTGAACAGAGAATCTGTGAAGAAGAACCATACAACTGGATCGAGATGCTTCGTAGCACACTATGAAGCTCTTGTATGTTTTTAAGTTCATATATGAAACAATTGTTCTACCAAACTCAGTATAAATTTTGCTAACTCATGTTCGTAATTCCAATTTTTTTGTAGAACTCGGAGAACTTGGAGGAGGTGACATCTCCAATTGAATTCTATAGACTTACCGACACTAACAAGTAAGGCATCATGACTACGGAAGCCAAAGATCTTATGTAAGACATTTTTAATACTGCAAATATTTTTTAATGAATAAGCTTTCTACTTCCAAATTTCTTATGCTTTCATTTGAACTTATTTTCAGGATGCAATGATGACCATGAAAAATATACCACGCCTAGAAGATGAGACTGAAAAAACAGAATTGCAGATTATTGAAGAAGTCTTGAAGGAGAAGAGCACAAAACGAGCTCAAGCACAGGCACGTTCCTCTCAAATTTGGGAGTTGGATCAATCTCAAGGAAGAGCTCTATGTCCACAGAACGCATCTGAGAACTAGAAAACAAGATTGTTGAACAGGAGGAACAATCACTCCTCGTAGCTGAAAGGTACAAACAAGAGATGCAGGAAAGGATGGAAGGCCAGGATAAAAGATTTGAAGAAATGAAAAAAAAAGAAGAGGACCATGCAACTCTAATGAAGGCACATGAAGAGAAAAATAGAGCAACTGAAAAGAAGCAGCAAGAATTAGAAGCCACACTTAGTTTCATCTTAAGGACATCACAACAGCAGGGCAACAACTCAACAACACCTCCATCTTGATGAAATTGTTCATAAATGTGATTTACTTAGTTGTATCTTCATGTTAAAACTATTACACAGAATTTCATCGCCGCCATTTTATATATTGGTTCTAAATTTTATTTGTATGTATGATATTATTTTCATTTTCTACATAATTATTAACGTGATGAAATTACAAACACTATCATCAACACGTGGACCCACGTGTCTGAACCATCTTGGTCCCACCTATCAGAACCCTCTAGGTCCCACCTGTCAGAACCCTATGGGCCCACCTATCCGAACCCTCTAGGTCCCACCTGGCAGAACCCTCTAGGTCCCACCTATCCAAACCCTCTAGGTCCCATCTGTAAGAACCCTCTTGGTCCCACCTATTAGAACCCTATGGGTCCCACCTATCCGAACCATCTCGGACCTGCTGTTGGTCCACTTGTAAGAACCATTGGGTCCCACTGGTCATAATGCCACATCAGTAAATGGCACTAAATTAAAAAAATGCCACGTCTGTAAAGATGACCTATCCTACACTCCCTTCTATTTTACAATGAAAAACTTTTCATATATATATATCATGACAAATATTTCAATCACCGATTGCACACGATTGTTGACAAAACTAACATCGTCAACTAATATAAGTTAAACAATGACAAAAAAAATGCAAACCGTGGTTATGTATTTTTTATGACGCGACTTTTATGACAAAATTAGTGACAGCCTATTTTTTCAACATCATATATTCATTGACAAAATATGGATATTAAGTGACAAAAGGAGTCTGCCAATAAATACCATTTTTTGTTGTAGTGTTAGGTCATGTAGGATTTTATAGAAGATTCGTTAAGAATTTTTCGAAAACTACTAGACCTTTAACTAACCTTCTTCAAAAGGATGTTCATTTTAATTTTGATGAAAAGTGTCTTACTTCTTTCAACATATTAAAACAAGGCCTTCTTGAAGCTACCACTATAAAACCACCTAATTGGAGCAAACCTTTTGAGCTGTTTTGCGAAGCTAGTCATGAAGTTGTAGGAGAAATTATTTGTCACTATGATGGTGATAACCTTAATATCATTCATCATGCTAGTCGCACCTTAAATGGGGCCCAAAAGAACTATCCTATGATAGAAAATGAATTCTTCGTAGTAGTTTTCTCCTGTGATAAATTTAGATCTTATATCATGGACTCCAAAGTAAGAGTACACATTGATCGTGTTAGCTTAAAGGAAATACTAGAAAGGGCAGGTGTTAAGCCAAGAATGATCTGTTGGACTCTACTTTTGCAAGAATTTGATTTATAGATCCTACAAAGGAAGGAAGAGATGGAGGAAACATTCATGGACACTCAAGAAGTTGCTCATTCTAAGGAGGTGTCATTAGTGTACATACATGTGGGAACCACACTACCAAAAAGGAAGTTCTCTATTTCTTCTTGCAAGGGTTTTGGTGATTTTCTACGACCTATTTTATTTGAAGAGAGGAATAAAATATACTCAAATGAGTCCATATTACCTCGATGATCATGGCTTATGAAATCCTTAACACATCTTTGTTCTGGATGATTTTCTATTATTTTTTCTGAGTTCACTTCAGGTCTTATGAGATCGGTACGGGCGGGCGGTACAGCCGGATCCGCTCGTATCGATGGTCGTTAAGACTGCTGATGAACTTGTTTCGTTTTCGCATGGTCGGTATGACCGCCCCGTACGGGCGCAGCTCCCCTGTATGACTGGTCGTTATCTATTCCGTGACTGCCTTCCACTTTTCGTTTATTATATATATATATATATAAAAGATGAATTGAAGCGTCGCGAAGTCGGTATGGACGGATAGTACAGGCGAGACCCGCCCATATCGTTTAGTCGGTTGACTAATTACCGACTTTGATCCGTGTTGTTTTTGGAAATGACCCGGTACAGGCGCACCGTATGAGCGTGCGCCCGTATCGACTGGTCGTTACGACCCATATTTCCTTGTTTTGCACTTATTTGTTTCCATATTTGTTAGGATTCTTTTCTTGGGTGGCCCTTTTTCTCTCCATACGAATTTTATCGTGACTCTAACCCTTTATAAGTCTCTTTAGAGATCCACCTCTCTCTTATATCAACAGATCTAGTCTACTTGATGCGCTACTCTATTCAAGGCAAAGGCAAGCCTCTAAACGTCATGGCTCGTTCGTGGGATAGTTTCCAGACCTCCTCCATCGAAGCCGATGATTGTGAAGATCAAGGCCTAAGCCCAAAGAACAAGCGGTACACTTATGATTCCAATGATGATTCTGAAGATGAGGAGTTCTAGATCTTCATGGAGCAATCAAAGAGAGGATGGAAGCAACCAGACTACTTGGCAATGGTGAAGCCTTAAGATGAGGAAGAAGCCAAGAAACCTCATGTGAAGGGGTGCATGGAGTCGCTCAAGCTCATCTCCATCAACTACTCTTCACCAAAGCATAATAAGTCTAACCGCTCCAATGTAGGAACTTATTAGGAGACTTTGGCTCATACTTCAACAACAAAGAAGATCACCATGAACACACACATGAGCGTGAAGCCACAAGAGGATTGGGGGTTCAACCTTCTAGACGTGCCAGTTGGCGTGCACGTCCCAGACAATGAACACCGTCTTCACAGGATAGAGAAGTACCAGAAAGAAGAGCTCATACACAGGGAGATCATGCGCAAGTGCCTTTTGGATCTTCAAGGAAAGAAGGAACTCAATGACACGATGAGCAAAGTTGCTGATGGGATATTCCTCTTGTGTTCAGATCTACAGAAGTGTCTTTGACACATATCTTCTCTGGAAGAGACAAACAAGAAGCTTCAAGTGGCACTCTCCAACAAGACTCCTTCACCATGATGCACACCACGTATCAAATAATCGCAAGGGATTATTTGATCCACCCGGCTTGATTCCAAGCTTGGGGGATCTATGAGAACCTTGTAATCTATCTTACAGTTTTTGCATGTTTACTTTTCTACATGCATGGTTAGGTTTTAAATTCTGAATTTCCATTAGTTATGAGAAGATTTATATTCATTGTGTTATGAGACTTTATGATAATTGAAGTTGTGTTTGGTTCATGATTATTATATTAGATGATTGAACTAGGCTGAGTGTTATGATACTTGTACATCTGTCATAATTTTTGGGACTTCCACACCAACAAAGGTATTGATTAAGTTATGAGAAGAAGAATTCTGGTAACATATTATAATTAAGAGTTTTTGAAAGCCATTAAAGTAGTGAGCATGATCAAATAGTTGTGTTGAAAAGAAGAAGAGAAAAGGGAGCAAGTAAAAATATAGACACACATGTATCAAAAGAAAATATGAAAGCAACTATTAAAGGAATCAAACACAGAAAAAAAGAGAAAATGATCATGAATCTTCATTACTAAACTTAGTGCTCTATATCATTAAACTCTGTGATTATATGATATGTTGAATCACAAGCAGCTTCTTATAATTTCATTAATACTGAAAAAGGTGTGGAAGCCTCTAAGTTATGCAATGTGTAAGGGTATGGTAATACCCCTGGCGTATCTCTACATCCGATGTTGTATTCTTGCTTCAATTTCTACATCATTTATTGTAATGACTCGTGTCTCATGAACATGATGATCTTGTCCATAAGACACCATCTTGCTCGGGGACGAGCAAGAGCCTAGCTTGGGGGAGTTGATAAGTCCAAAATTGAAGCATATATACCTTTTATTTTTGCATAAATAGAGTAGGGATCTTTGTACTTCATTGCGTCTACACGCGCTATTTTGTTCTTGTTTCAGCAGGATCCCAAATCACGGAGTCATATATGAACATATCAATTAGAGCTGTCATATTGTGTAGCTATATGATATTTCTAAGTGATAAAAGTCATTTTATGAATTTACCTTTGCACCTGGAAGAATACCAAACAAGGAGGAGGCACCGATCGATAACGACCATCGGTACGGTGGAGCCACTTTCCGCCTGTCATTAGCCAGCGCCATCGTGACCGCCTCGTCAAATACTTTCTCCAGGCAAAGATGAGAAGGAGATCCGACATTCACAACCACCAGAAACCATGAAAAACCACATCCGAAAGGGATCTGAAGGAGGAACTTGGCTGGGGAAAAATCCCAGCTACTTCATAGATCATTGGAGGATAATGCATCATCCCCTCCATCATCAACTGCCGCATCTCCATTACCACCATTACCCCCATCTTTCATATATTAGATCTCTTTGTAATTCTAGATCCAATTCTGGTTTGTATTAGATCTACCTTCGTACTTTTATCCATTCATTTCATTATGATGATGTTGTTGATTGTTTCCATGGGTGAGTAGTTCCTTTGTTCTTGGGGAGATGGAGAAACCCTAGCACCATTATGAACTTGTAATAAAGATGATATATTCTTGTATCCATATGACTTTCTTGTCTATAATGATCTCTCTCTTTAGATGGTATGTGTAGTCGTCCACATATCATTTGCCTTCAGGACGTGTCTTGGAAGTGTACCCAGAATGCCCTGTGATAGATTGGCGTCGGCTTGTAACCTACATGGTCAAAGGGGGATTAAAGAGGGACTCCCTAAGCTAATTACGATATCCACGGGGAAACTCTTAATTGCGGTGGTTTGTATGGGTGACTGCTCTTAGTCATCGCAGTGGTTATTTATAGGTCACCTCACTCTTGGCTCAACAAAGTGGCTTCCTATGAGCCTTGTAGTGAACATCTTATTATGGGGCTCTCTCCACACATATCATGACACAAGGAGTATGTTATCTAGATTACACATAAAAATAATACTATGCTAGTGGTGTATCCTACATCCCCGAGAATGTTTTAGCCCTATTAAGTTCAACCATGCTTTCATACAAACTTGTTACTTCATTTCTTTTACTTGTTTTATTTACTTTTCTGCGAACAACCATAAACCTTTCAAACACCCTTTACTTGAGATCAAAGGCAACTTATAAGTATCCTTTGGTAGATAGTAACGAGGGGCATAAAGACCTTTACCAATAGCTCTCGGTGGGTTCGATATCTTTACTTCGAAACTAGCTACAACTGGTATATGCACTTGCAATCATCAGTGGCCGCCCCATTATCCTCTAGTGTTGCTAGCTGGCATGGACCTAGGCCCCACCCATCAGTCGCGGAGGCTAGCCTCTATTTCAGTGTAAAAAAAATTCAACATTGCGCTGACATCAGCATGACGCAGTAAATCCTTTGGTTTAATATTTTTAGAAATTGAATAAATATTGTAAAATAAATAAATTTTATTATGTAATTCAAAAAAATATGTATAATATATCAAAATGTTCAGAAAAGTGAGATCTATCCTTTCACATCACAAGCATGAATTGCTAAACAAGTTTCATGACAAGTTTAATCATAAGAACCAAATGAACCCTCGTAGGTGATTCCGAGTTTTCTATGTTTTAGGGTTTAGACCTCCCGTACCCTATTTAAAATGATCAAGCATGCCTGAGGGTTTCATCTTAATACTATTTAACTTGTCATATCATCATAATTGCTTGAGCATTTCATCGATGCCATGTGTTGATAGATTCCCTTTCTCTCTGATGTTTGGTTCTTCCCGGTAGAAAAAAATATTGAAGATAGAAATCAACACCATCGAAGATCAGTACTTTACCAACTATAACCAACTCAAGTACAAGATGTCTGAAGATCTGCTTATTGGTTATCAATGGGAAAATGCAAGCATATGCCCACCATTATACAATCCCATGCTTTGAACGTATTTCCATTCTTGCCATGATGCATACGATTCTACTATGGACTTTTACCGTTGGATAGAGTATCCTATCTGTTGCATTACTCCCTTTGAGCTTATATTGCCTGATCCACTACTCCTAGCATAACTAGGTTTGACTTGTGTGCACTACTAGAGCTTTTATTTGTGTCCTGCTTAGCCATTCTTAGTTTTTAGTGTTGGTTCATCCAGAAGATGTATCAGATGTCGAGAATCTAGTATGACAGGGGAACAAGGTATGAAGGTTGATTGCTATGAAAATAGCTATCATTCTTAGTGTTTAAACTTTATTTTTAGTCAAGTTATTGACCAAGAGTATCTCTAGCCTTGCTACCAAAGACTAATTATTGAAAAGATGTGCAATCCATTGTTTTGAATTGTGTTGTTCAGGAAATCATGCTTTTAAGGCAAAATTAGGAGCCATTGATGAAGATTTTGAGGAAGTATACACAGCCACGCAATCGTGGTGCCAAGACCAGTCGACAAAGACTTTAACGACCATTGGTACGGGCAAGGCCCGTCCGTACCATGTGGCGTTGGCTTCGTATCATCAAACACTACAACTTCCATAAAGGCGCCTATATATTTTGAGGTCCCAGCCACCGTGCAGAGGGCCGCTATTCTCAGATTGCATCACAACACTACCAAAGGAGATCCACCACCATAGTTCATCCTCTCCACCCTCCATCCTCTCCATAGCCATAGCCATTAGCTTGTACTTGTGATTCAGCGACCATTGTAAGAATATTTGATTTCAATCTAAGTATTTTGCAAAGTTTTCTATCCTTGATCTTATTGTTATGAGTGAGTAGTCCTCACGGGCTGCGGGTTCAGGTGAAACCTCGTAGCGATTATGTGTATCTAATCCATGTGAGTATTGTGTATTGATTGAATAGAGATTTGTATGTTTGTTTCTTTGTATCTTGTCTCAATCTATGGACTTGTAGGTACCCAAGATCCTAGAGATTGATAAAGGCTTGAGGTGAGATACTTGGTGAGCGGTGATCTCGTAGGAAACCAAGTGACATAAAGGGGAGTACGATCTCAGTTTAGCGATCCATTTGGGAACAACAGCAACATCACTTCGTAAGGCTTTGGTTTGTGTTTTCACTTAATAATTGTTGTAAGCTTGGTGCTTCATGGTTACAATGGTTGGATCAAAAGTCAATTGATATGCCTATGACTCGTAGGGCTCTAGTATATCGGGATGTGTTACCCAAATTTTTTATATTTGTTAAATCATTACACATGAATATGCGTATTACTATATTTATCCCATATGATGTGCATTTGCAGGTGAATCTTCAACCCTAGCATATCTCCATCCATTGAAACAATCCACGATCCAAAATAAACTAGAAAGGTCTAGTGAATGAAGCTAAAATGAAGAAACAAGTCTTGTAGACGTGCCTTATTAATTTCCTTTAGCATTGTTTCCCAAGGATTCTATTAAACCTAGTAGGTCTACTAGGGAAAATGCTACTATACTGCATCCATAAATCTGGATCCAAGGTATCAAATCTATTTTTGGCGCTATTACCGGGGAAGCAATTCGCTATCCCTGGTGAGGTCACTAGAGACCTTTTTTTTGTAGTTTATTTTTGTTATTAGTTTACTTTTTTTATCTATTGAAACCCAAAAAATTAGCTACTTGTTTATTTGTTTCTCTTATTCAAAAACACCAAACTTGGGGAGTATGCTACTCCCACTGATGAATTTATTCGTGTGCCTATTACTCAACCTGTTGTTGATGCGGAAACTTATGAAATTAAGCCTAACCTTTTGAGTTTGGTTCAACAGAATCAATTTGGAGGCTCATCAGCTAAGGACTTAGGTTTGCACCTAAATACTTTTACTGAGATTTGCGATACGATGTGCATAAAAGATGTTGATCCAAACACGGTTAAATTACGTTTATTTCCTTTCTATCTAAGAGGAAAGTCTAAGGACTAGTTGCTAGATTTGCCTAAAGGCACTATTAAATCTTGGGAGGAATGCACTAATCTTTTTATGACTAATTTATTTCCTCCAGCTAAGACTATGTAGTTAAGGTCCAACATTACAAGCTTTGGACAAGAAGACCGCGAGACACTAGAGCTTGCATGGGAAAGGATGAAAGAAGCCGTAATAAACTATCCTAGTCATGGGATAGAAGAATGGCTTATATTACATTTATTTTATAATGGTATTAACCCAATATCTAAGTCTATGCTAGATACTGTTGCATGAGGAACCATCATGGGAAAACAAGTGAGTGTTGCAAATAAATTACTTGATGATATGAAAAATAACCATGCCCAATGGCATGTAGAAAGATCCTCAAAAGGGGTGAATTCCATCACTGAGGAACATAATGAAGAGCTTACTACAAAGGTAGATGAGTTACTTAATATTATGAAGGGTAAGGAAGATACCCAAATTAATGCTATCACTACTGATGCTAATGAAGTTAATTTTATAGCTCATAATCCTTATAATCCTACTTGGAAGATTCAAAACTTTGGCTCAGCTTTCAAAAGCAATATTTTAATCATATAAGTGCCCCTTTATAATAACAATTACGATAACCATAGTGGAGCAAATCATGGCAACCTCTCTCTTGAAAATAGTATTAGAACTTTAATGCAAGCTCAAACCGAGCAAAATAATATGCTTATTAAAATCATGGAGGACCATGAGACTAGTATTGGAAAATTATCTAACTAGGCCATTGCAATTAGAAATGATGTGCAGGCTCTACAGGAAAGGTCCAAGACCATGGAGGCACAATTCTGCAAAGTAGCTAAGATCCAAGCTCTCATACTTGCAAAATTTGCTAGAAAGCTCGAGCCAAACCTGGTGGAAGACCTCAAGATGACAAGGGAAAAAATAATGATGAGAAGCCTAAAGAGCTAGAAAATAGCAATGCGCCATCACTGGATTATACCATGGAAGATATGTTGAAGATGATCACCGTGAAGAATCTCGGTATAGAACAATGTAACAATGTTACATATCAACAATTTATAAAGAATTAGCATCTAAAGTTTGTGAACTAGAAATGGAGTATAAGAAACTAGCTTATAAGCTTCCAGCTAAGTTAGATGATATCTTTGAGCCCACTATTAAAACTAAAATTGGGGTTAATGAGATAGCTGCTCTTTGTGATCTTGGTGCAAGCGTCTCAACAATTTCCAAGATCTTATTTGATAAGTTAAACTTAGGGCCATTTACAACTACTAAAATGAGACTCCATCTTGCTGATTCAACCTATAAACAATCTATTGGGATAAAACAAAATATAGTTGTTGAAATTAAAGGATGTCCTGCTCTTATTGATCTTGTTATAGTGGACATGTCTGAAGATCCCATAGCACCTATAATTTTAGGTAGGCCATTCCTTAGAACTATTAAAGCTTTGATTAATATACATGAAGGGAATGTGAGAATATGACTACCATCTAGAGATCCTTTTATAGTCCACTTTCCAAGGAAGAAGAAGGCCAAGCCTAATGACAATGATGGTATAATCACTTTAAATGATAATTACTTTGGATTAGGTGTCCCACTTGCAAAGCCTAAATAATCACCATCTTGGGTCAAGTTAATTAACCTTAACTAGAAGCGCTTCATGGGAGGCAACCCATGTGAAATAAAGTTTAATCTTGTGTTAGTTTTGTCTTTTCTGTTTTGTTTTCTTTTTCTTTTTAATAAAGAGTGTTCAAGAATGTCCTTTGAAGAGAGGAGAAGAAATTAAGGTAATACTCCATCTATTATATTTGCTAACACATGGTCATAAGGTACTACTGTCTTTCTGAAATTCATTTGTTGTCATATTGTTGTTGGTAATATGTGCAAAGGCGTGTGAAGCTACTAACTTAATTCCCTAAATTTTTTAAGCTTACAGTCAACTTAACAAGCACTGGTATGATCGGAGGCAACCATATCGCATGCTCATACCACATCACGGCACAGAAAATGCAAACTTTTATTTTCTGCTGATGGATGCAGAGGTCATAACGACCAATGGCACGATCAGAATGGACCATACCATCCGCTCATACCATATTCGCGAGAAAAACATCAAGTTTGGGTAAATATACTGAGTTATAAATTACCAGTAGTACGAGCGCGGACGCCCGTACCGAGTGCACCACTAGAGGGATCCTTCAACCCCATGATAAGTCACTTGGCACGGGCGAGCTCCGGTCGTACCGCCCGCCCATACCGCGTACTCGGCCACGACATCAACCCAGGGAGAGGTAAACCTAAAATCCCTAATTCACATATCTCTCTTTCTTCTTCCTCCAAACTCCAAACTATCTCCATTGGATCTTCAACTCCGCTTGTTCTTTCTTCGATTCCTTGCACCCAATCATTCTAAGGTATGTTTCTCCTCTGCTCCCCAACTTATTTGCATCAAAACCTTGCTCAATCTTTCACTATTATCAATCTAGACTTAGGTCTTGTACTTGAGCTAATCATTATTATGAGCATGCTTAGTTTTGTTTTTAGATGAGTTTCTTTTGTAAGAAGTATAGAGGATCACTTATGCTATGTTTCTATTGGATATTTTTTAATTAGCTTTCTTTTTGTTTTAGATGAATACGAGGAGACGTACATGTGTAGTGGTTGTGGAACAAGCCGCACTGCCTATTGATACACTAACCCTCGAGTCATTTGGCATCAAGTTCACCAAGGAGTTTCAGCTCACTCGTTTCAACCGTCTAAAGCACCGAGAGATCAAGACCACCAACTGGGTGTGTCGTCCTTACATCCTCAACCAACTGGGCATTCATCATGATTTTGATTTCCTTTGCAACAATGTTGGTTTGTATCGCTTTCTTTTTCAGGATGCCACCACATATTGTTGCCTGACACTTGAGTTCCTTAGTACCTTCACCCATCCGGTGAGTTCACACTACTGCTCCGAGGAGCATATGCCAGGAGTTGATCACATGAACTTTCGCCTTATGAACCGTGAGTATTCCTTGACACTCGACCAATGGGCTTATTATTTTGGGTTTGCCAACAACACCATCGACATACGCTCCACTACCTTTATTCTTGATCCATCACCCTTGGACTACTTTTGTAGAATGAAAATCCATGGAAACATTCCCAAGGGAAACCAAATTGATCACCCTCTATTCATTATTTGTTTTGTGTTATTGCTTACACATTACAGGCATGTGGTGAGTTTAGTAGAGTCAATGAGGAGGATATGATGATCCTTGCAAGAGCTGCTATTCCAAACTGTAATTTGACCCCAAATTTTGGTGCCCTTCTATTGTTCTATCTTAATCATCAAGTTCTTCAATCTCGTGGTCCCATATGTGGAGGAGGAGTTGTCACCGTTCTTACATGCGCTTCAAGTCAACATAGGTAATACCTACCATTGGCAAGAGACCACCATCTCGGTTTCTCTACTCTAAGAGCTTGTGGTATGATTTCTAAATACAATGGTAGATACTTTCTTGATATACCTAGAGCGGATCACTTGATCCCAGATCCTTTGACTAATGGTTTGTTCTCTATCGAGGATGGGCGTTTGCGTTTTGACACGCAGGTTGAAGCAAGTCTACCCCAACAAGAAGAACTCGCAGATGAAAAAGGAGAAGATGAAGAAGTATAACAAGAGGGACCTGAACAAGATGTGTAGCCACCAAACTATTACACTACCTATGATGATATTTGTGCTCTCGAAGGAAGCATCTAGAATATGAGCAACATCCCCATCAACCTTCCAGATGCTATTACCAACCTCTCAACCCAGTTCACCAATTGGAGCAGCCAATGAAACTTGAGAGATTATCCACCACCACCACAACGAGCAACAAAAGGGCTTGCAAAATCTTGAGCTTGGGGGTGTGTCCCCCAACATTTATATTTGTGTAATGATGAGGTTGTACTTCAACTCCTTGTGAGATTTGAAACACTCATGTTGGTTTGTTCCAACACTTCGCTTTTTCTTTCTTTTTTGTTTGCTTTCTTCTTAATTTGTTCGTTTTTGTTTTCTTAGTTTCTTGCTTGGTCACAAGTTTTTATATTCTTTAAATCCCCATCTTCAAAAATACAAAAATATTTTTCCTTTTATCCTTTTTCATGAAAGTGGATTTGCCTATTGCCTCTCTGCTTCAATATTATTATGAGAGTGATTTCAACTTGAGTTTTGAAGGAACACATCCCCATAAGGAATAGAAATATGAAGTCACTCATGAGAGGTATGCTCTATGTCTCCCACTTTACAAATTTGAATTGTTTATCTTAGCTAGTTGATTTACTAAGATGCTATGCTAGTAGGAGTAATTCAAAATAGTAAGAGTAAAGCTTTTTATTTGCATGAGTAAGTGGTTGTGTAAGCTTTTGCTCTAGTTCTTGTAGTTAACCAAGTCTTGCCTTGTAAATAATATTGCCAAAAAAGTACAACAAGAAAAGGTCTCAAATTCATGACTTGTTTGATGAGTGATTGTCTTAATAGTATACCTTTGAAGATACTTAACCCCATAGATCTTTTGATAGACTTGACGACACTCTTGAAGGGAGTTGTTTGATTGAAATGAAGTCTAGTGGTAATTAGGATTCATGCCAAAGCGAACCTTGTTGATCAAACTATGATACTAACTAAAAAGTTTATATGTTTTTGAAGCACACCTTCGGATGCCAACAACTCTGCTAGCCTATGAATGATCAATGGTACAACCCCTAATTTTTGCTATGAGTTGACGACATGGGTGGCACTTACCACCATAACGAGCAAAACTATTGGTACTTTTGAAGGCTATGTAAACCATTGTTAAAAGAATAACTCATTGATTCCTGTCAAGAATTACCCTTGAAAAATAAAGATCCACACAAAAATGTCTTTGGCGTGGTCTCGTTACTACTCTATAAATTTTCTTGAAAGACAATGATTGGAATAGTAGTGCTTTGATAGTCTTGATTTACTAATGTGGGTGTCAATAAGACACTTCACTTTTATGCTACTTGGGACATGATATCTCTTATTTAATTCTGCTATTGTAAAATATTTTAGTGTTCCTTGGCAGGCTGAGAGTTAACTAGAGCAACTGGATTGATTGTTACACTTCTAGTTATTCATACTTTTATTAAACTCTACTTTGGTTGTTTTGAGTTAACAAAGCCCATATAGTATTCTTAGCATCCCTCTAACTTTGATGAGCTTTTCAAATGGAAGAAATGTTGAACGCATATGACTACCAACCATAAGTGAACTCACACTCTCGTTATTTCAGTTTAGACGCTAAGTTCTTTATGGTTTTGTTGTTTTCTTGCTCAAGGACAATCAAGGTTTGAGATTTGGGGAAGTTGATGGTTGTGAAAATAGTCATCTTTCTACGCATTTAAACTTTGTTTTTAGTCAATTAATTGACCAAGAATCTCTCTAGCCTTCCTACTAATGACTAATTATTGCAAAGATGTGCAATACATTGCTTTGAATTGTGTTGTGCGGGAAATCATGCTTTTAAGGCAAAATCATAACCCATTAATGAAGATTTGAGGAAGTCTACACGGCCAAGCAATCCTGGTGCCAAGACCAGTCGACAGTGGCTTTAACAACCACTGGTACGGGCAAGGCATGCCCGTACGGTCCGCCCATACCATGTGGCATTGGCTTCATCTCCTCAAACCCTACGACTTTCGTGAAGGCGCCTATATATTTTGATGTCCCGACCACCGCGCAGAGGTCCGTCATTCTCATATTTCATCACACCACCACCATAGTTCATCCTCTCCACCCTCCATCCTCTCCATAGCCATAGCCATTAGCTTTTACCTGAGATCTCCTTGTGATTCTATGACCGTTGTAATAATATTTGATTTCAATCTAAGTATTTTGCAAATGTTTTCTATCATTGATCTTTTTGTTATGAGTGAGTAGTCCACATGGGCTGCGAGTTGGGGTGAAACCTCGTTGCGATTGTGTGCATCTAATCCATGGGAGTACTATGTACTGATTGAATATAGATCTGTTTCTTTTTTGTCTCTTGTATTGATCTATGGACTTGTAGGTACCCAAGATCACAGAGATTAATAAAGGATTGAGGTGAGATACTTGGTGAGTGTGGCGATCTTGTAGGAAATCCAGTGACAGAAAGGGGAGTACGGTCTTCATTTAGCGATCCATTTGGGAACAACAGCAATATCACTTCTTAAGGCTTTGATCTGTGTTTTCACTTAATAATTGTTGTAAGCCCGGTGCTTTGCGGTTACAATGGTTGGATCAAAAGACTATTTCTATGATTGTGACTCGTAGGGGATCTAGTATATTGCGATGTGTTTCCCACAAATTTTATCTTTGTTAAATCATTACACATGAATATGTGTATTATTATCTTTATCCCATATAATGTGCAGTTGCAGGTGAATCTTCAACCCTGGCCTATCTCCATCCATTGAAACAACCCACGATCCAAAGGAAACTAGAAAGGTCCGATGAATGAAGGTAAAACAAAGAAACAAGTCTTGTAGACGTGCCTTATTAATTTCCCTTTAGCATTGTTTCCCAAGGATTCGATTAAACCTATCTCTACTAGGGGAAAAGCTACTATACTGCATCCATATATCCGGATCAAAGGTATCAAAGGTGATATGAGGTTAAAAATGCTAAGGCTTGTATGGGAGGCCATAGTGGGATGTGGTTTTTGCAGTCACATGCTCGCCACCACTAGGACATGAGTTCTTGGCTTTGGAACCGAGACGAGCGTACAACCACACCGGGCCTAGACAACCTCTTGACTAACTAACTTGCGTAGTAGATTCCATAAGTCACATAGTTTGGGTGTTCCATTCGACATATACATTTTGGTTGTTCTCAAAGGTGGTGAAGGAGGTGCATCCTAACAGGTAGGTAAGTGTGGCCGGGGTTGCTTGCAGTAGATAGAGCCCCTAGTAAACCAACCTCGCCTCACATCTCTAGGGACCTGCTTCGGGATTTGACCCATTACGACGGAACCCTCCTTAGGGCGTGAATCATGGTCTCGGCAAAAGCAAGGTAAAGGTCGTGGTCAACCACCCTCTATGGCCTTCCAAGCAAGAGGGCTAATGATCTGGCATTAAGAGTTGGTTGGTACGTGTGGGTAAAGTTGTACACCCCTGCAAGGTCAAATATTTTCGAAAAGCCATGTTCACGGTTATGAACGCTTGGTTATCAAATTCTAAGATCATAGAGAATATTAACCTAATCATAAAACTTGGTATAGATCAATGTGTGTTTAAGGAAGCTTCCTCATGGGTACGAGGGGGTGATCCTAGTTAAGGCTCAGATGATGATTTGGTGGATATCAAGATGAGGATCAATATAGCTAGAGATGTCGCTCTCTTATCCCCCTTCAAAATGTTCTCATTAGATGAGCTTCTTCTCCCTCTTGTTCTACAAACAGAGACAACTTTATGCAAACTAACCCCATTAGACATAAGTATTGTGGAGTACACCTTATACTCATCCTTGCTTTGTTGATACTTTTGTAGCAGAGAAAGTGTTCCCCTGAAGATGAGCTTGGTATGACATTGACACCGACGAGTAGCTTGGGGTTCCCGGCTGGCAACTTGGAATCTATGGGTTGGGACGTCATCGTTATGCTTCAGGCCTCTTAGGCCATTTGTTAAGTTTTCTATACTTAATAGCATAATTTTCCTTCCGTTGTTTGATGTTTGTGGTAAGTGACTTCTGCTTGTTATATTTTGGTTCTCTGCTCAGTTATGAGCTTGCTGTAATAATTTTTATGTCACAGGGTCACTGTTGTGTTACCGATTCTTCACTAGGTATCTCCGAGCTCTAGGTTTAGGCTTATGTGAGACTAAGGTCTAGGATTTGTTTAACCCTGATACCTGGGGTGTCATATCCGGCCCATTTGTCAGTCCTATGTGGTAGGTGATGCCTACAAGAGCACATATTGTTTGTAGCTAGTTTCGAAGTATAGACATCGATCCCATGGGGAGCCCGAAGGTAAGTGTTTATGAGTGAAGTCTTTTTCACACCCGAAGTTGTCACAGGTCTTCGAGTGAATTGACTGCAAGTGTTGAAATAAGAATGGGGTTTTGATTGAACAAGATGTATTTAAATAGAACTAAAATCTAAACTTTAGAAATATAAAGCATAAAAGTAAAAAAACGACTTGGTTGTTTGTTGTTTCCTGCATATGGCAAAAGAAGGCGCGGGGAGATTCAGTTCATGGTGATAGTGACTGTGCCAGGTAGACGAATGATAAATGTAACAATCATAATCTTATAAGTATATGTGTAGGCGAGCAACCCATAATTAGCCGGAACTCCTCTTGGTAGATTTCATCCCAACTTCAATAATCCTACTAGTTTGTTACCAAAACCATGGTCAAACACTAGATGATTAAGACCCTTCAGGTCGCTTAGAGATTAAGATCCTTGGATCAGACTAATGCAATAAGAATGGTGGTTCCTCGTTAACCTTGAGTCTACTAGTTTTCCATTGATATCCTCGTGTCACTCGGGGGTCGCCGGTCTGCTAGCGAACAAGATCCTATCTATGTAGAACAAAGCATCATGTTGTTTGGGCCCTTAATTGGACAAGCATTAGGCATCCCACAGATAGTCAAGCACACAAAATATAGTAATTAGAATCAATCACAAACTAATGGAAAATATATGAAGGCACATCACATCTCACCAATGCCCTACATCTCCCACGCCTAAGGAACTTACTCACACATGAGAGAAGAATGGATCATCAATATAATTAAATTTAGGGAAATCTTCTTGATATTACCGTGGAGATCCACAATAAGAATAGAAAAATATCCAACATAATTCAAGATGGTAAGAAACAATCTCAAACCCTAGTCTTGCAAGGTGAAGATCCCTCTCTCTCTCAAGTACAAGTACTGGATATGGGGGTGTATTGGCTAGGAGGTCGAAGATCGTGGAGCGAATTGAAGAACGTCTTTCCCTTCTTCTTCGGATCTCCTCTTTTTCCCTTCTGGATGGTATGGCAGCTGCTATGTTGTGTTTTCGCCCTTGGTCTCTTCACAGAAGTTGTCCCTTTTGACAAGACAGAGGCGGCGGTAGCTATATGGCGGGAACTATACGGCCGGAAAAATATTCACGCCGTATAGTTGCTCGTTAAAGCCTCTATATGCTCCCCTCGAGTGCTTCCAAAGAGAGACTTGCTTGTTTTCTCCTTAATATTGTGTTTCTCTAGTTAAAACCTTCTGTTGACATTCAGAACCTGAAACACACATTAAAAACCAAGTTTTCTTTGCTAGCGAAGTATTAGCGTTAGGTAAAGCTAGAAAACGATCAAATCCGAGAGAAAACCATCAATAAAAGTCATAAAAAATGTGTCGAATCTCAGAGCTATCAACTCCCCCAATCTTAGATGTTGTTCGCCCTCGAGTGACAAGGATATAAGGAAGAATAGCGGAGATTCGAGACTGAAAATAAAATAACTTACAAGTTTGAATTGGTGTCAAATTCTTTTCTTCACTATCCCTGCAATCTTAAACATGATCATACAAGTATTCATGTTGTGTGCACTGAGTCCACTTCCTAACCACGTATATCTTATTAGCAAATAAATCATATGACCAAGCAAGTGTCAAAAGTTTAGCTAGGAAAGTGAGACAAATTCTTTTGGTGTCTCTCTTTGTTGAGAGATGAAAACTTTTTGTTCTTATTTGTTTAATCAATTAAGAGTATTCAAGTTGGCACCAAAACTTTTAATTTAAGAACAACTCATCTACTCCCATGTCAAAATTTCAAGACTCTCAAAGCACCTTTTTCCTTTCTTTTGACTTTCAAAAACTTCAACTCTTTCATAGAGAAATAATGCCACTATTTTTAACATGATAATTGGGACTTTGTTGTGAACTCGTGACCATGCCAATAAATAATTGTTGAGAAATAATGGGTCAGAGGAGTACTACAACTCCACTTGGAACGTGAAACCATGAGGAGACTAAAAATTTTACCCGTCATAGCATTGCTGCTACAGACGTTTACATAACTCAATAGCGGAAATCAAGTGGTTTCCCATATTTAGATCGTTTGTTGGCCAGCGGAGTTAATAGTTCCCCATGGAGCACGACAATGTTGTAATGACACGTGTAAAGCAATATCTTACGATAAATATTAGAAAAAGTAGTGGCATAATCTCTATTACTTCTAAGCATCCATGTTATCAAACAACTACAATCAAGGGTGCTATCGAGTCTATTTATATTAAGCTCAAATGGGATGGAGTAGTTCTAAAATCAAATTCTTTGGGCTAAACATGGACTCAAGTCATATTTCATATGCTTTTTCTTATTGTAAAAGTGTAGGAAGTATTTTTAACCAAGTTCATTGCTCATTGTTTCAAGGCTAAAAAGGAGACACTACCAAGGGAATAGAATTTATAGGATAACAAGCTAAGCAGGGACTGACTCCAGTGCAAGCGAGTAAATAATTGTAGGATCAATTTAAGGTTGCTGAAAGGGTGATGAAAGGAATGTGATACCTCCTCTTGCTTGCTTCATTCTCATATTTGAGTCGAACCCCCTCTATATTTCCATATTGCCAAGTCACCTGAAATTGAGCAATCTCTGAGAGAAACAAAGAAACGAACTTGCAAATAAAGTTACAACTAATTGTTTTGTATTTTTGGTTTAGGAATGCAAACTGAAAATAAACATGCAACTTGAAGAAATAAAATAAATCAAAGTAAGAAATAAAAACATGAATGCAAAAGTTTGGAGGTTTTCAAACCTCCCCAAGCTTAGGCTATTGCCAGACTCAGTTGTTGCCATCATTCGACGACTGGTGCGGATACTACTAGTAGTAGTCGGGGAAGTGGGTCATGAAGTGACTGAAGTTGTGAGTTAAAGCACTCACATCTTCATTCACTCCTTGAAGAGTGTGATCAATCTCCCCAATGCGCTGGTTGAGCTGCTGGAATTCCTGATAGGGGACGTAGTTGTACCCCTGCTGTGGCTGGTTGGGCCATAGGTCCCAAGCTCCCCCTTGTTGTTGCTGTTGTCCCTCCCAAGTAGGGTTGTGTCCCTTCTCCTCCTCATGCTCCTGCTCATCCTCATCCTGCTACCCTCCTTCTTCATCTTCCTCTTCATCAGGGTGAAGTTCGGCCATGATCTCCATGACTTGGTCCTTGGTGAGGATCCAAGTGTCCTTCTCCACAATCGAGAAGGCTTGGGGACAGGTCAACAGAACCTGCTCACCCTGTGCATTATCACGATAACTAAATTGATAGGCTCGGAGCCTCCGGTTAGCTTGGTAAACACCAAGGAAGCCACAATTAGTTAAATATTTGACGCCCATAAGCTTGGAACCGTCAACAGATTGCATAACAGGTAGTGTAATATTTAATGCATGGGCAAGGTGGGTTACCAATCCACCAATGCAAATATCACCTTTGGTCTTGTTTCTTTGGTGGTGAAAGTGCTGGATGAGTAGAGCTGTAGGATTGGGGCTTTGCGACGCAGTGGGAAAGAGAGCCTTGGTGATCATTGCCATGTCCGCATTAGCCATGGAACCGGAGTCACCTCTCCCCAATAGAGTGTTGGCGAGGAACAAGGCATAGTAACGAATGGTTGGGTTCTGAATGGTTTACATCTTCTTCTGGTAGAAGTTGGGGCCACCATTAACAGAAATAGCCTCCCAAGTTTCTCTGCTTGTGATGCTATAGAGATTAGTAACAGTACGCTCCCCAACATGAGGGAAACCGAAAGCATACAAAATTGTTCAAATGTTATTTCATAGTGTTGTCGGTTCATGGTGAAGCTTACCGTGCACATATTACCTTTCTCCCTGTGGTCATCGTAGGAGGAGGCTAGGAACTCATATGTAAGATCGGTGTAGGTGTCATGGCTTGCGAAGCCAAGTACCATTAGCCCGGCCTTGTTACACATGAGGTCGAAGTCCGCCTTCAACCCTGCCGCGGTGAGAAAGCTATGGTCGGCCCAACATGTAGGCAACATCCTCCTTGATGAGATAATGGCCAACTTGGGATTGCGCTCGGCTCGGGACCCCGAGCCCGAGCCCTCACCATGTTGGCGCTTGCTCTTGCGAAAGATGTTACCGATTTTGTTCATCGTGATGCACTATAAAATTTCACCATAAAACCTTAGGCATATAGTTTTTACATGATATATGAACGATCCTACGTAGAAAAATTCAATCCTAACATGAGAAATCAATAGGAAAAACAAAATAAGCTTGAGTTCATCCACTAGATCAATATGAGAGTTTCAACCATGGAAATCTGAAAATAAAGCATGGATAAGGAGAGAAACATACCGATCTGTTGATTCCCCACTCAAACGAATGAAATCCATGAAGAATCAAGAGTTCTAGGTGAAGTTTTGAGAGGTTTGGAGAGAGAATATGAGAGAAATAATGAGGAGGGGTGAGAGACCTAGCCGCCCTAGTGCGATTTTGTGGTCGCACCAAACTATACGGCCGGAACTATACGGGCGGGTGATGTTGTTCGCCCATATAGTTGCGGCGGCGCTGCCAACTAGGGTTTCTTTACACGGAAAACAACTATACAGACGCAACTATACGGCCGGATCGCAATGATCCCACCGTATAGTTGGTTGTTAAACCGTCTGTACCCTCGAGATAGATTTCTAAAACAAGCATCGATATCTATACGATCAGAACTATACGGCCGGAATTTTTATTCCCGCCATATAGTTGGTCGTTAAACTCTCAGTACCTTTGGGATTAATTTCTAAGAGAGGCATCGATATCTATACGACCGGAGCTATACGGCCGGAATTTTTATTCCCGCTGTATAGTTGGTCGTTAAACTCTTAGTACTTTTCAGAAGATTCTATACGAAGGCATCGATATCTATACGACCGGAGCTATACGGCCAGATATTTTATTCCCGCCGTATAGTTGGTCGTTAAATTCTCTGTGTCTTCGAAGAAAATTTGTTGATGGCAAAGATATCTATACTACCGGAACTATACGGCCGGAATTTTTATTCCTACTGTATAGTTGGTCGTTAAACCATCAGTAGTCATCAAAAAATTTCTATTTCTTCGAGAACACCTTCTTATCCCAAAACTTAGCGAAATACCTTATTTTGATAGAAAATTGATAGTAGAAACTGTCGACCAACATTAGCGTATTAAGAGCAAAATTTTAGATTCTATAGATGAAGAACTCAAACTTTTATTTTTATTCTTATTCTATACTTATTCAATCGATGTTTCTACTACTTTTTGACAACTGCATCTTCACGGGCGCGCTTCCGCAAGAATGTCTATGAAAAAGTGGTAGGAATGCGATGAACTTTTTATTATCAGTTTCTTTTATTTATGAGATGGGTTGACTCCCATTAAGCATTTTATTAAGAATGGTTGAGTAACTCAACCTCTTCTCTAATCTCGAATTCTTACCTTGGGTTGCCCCTTATCAAAGGCACTTACCACATGAACTCATTTTGTCGGTGGAATATATCTGTCTCCAGCTTCTAGCTTCTTTGGAAAATACCGGCTGATTTCAGCATCATAAACATTGAAGATTATCTTTCCTTAACCAAAATCAACTGATGCCCCTGCAATACTAAGGAAAGGTCTTGCAAGTACTATGGATAATTTTTCATCTTCAGGCATCTCAAGAATAATAAAATCAAAGGGAATAACACGCTCATCTATTCTAAGTAGAACATCCTCAATCATACCAACGGGTTGTTTAGTGGACTTGTCAGCCATCTGTAAATTGATAGTAGTAGGAGAATACTCCCCTAATCCTAACCTTTTATAGAGGGAGTATGACATTACAATAACTCCTTCTCCTAGATAACACAAGGCATTGTGAATATCAATTTTACATATTGAGCATGAAATAGTTAGTATTCCGGGATCTCCAGACTTGGACAATAGCTTCCCATTAGCAGGATAACTAGTTACCATGGCAACAGTTTCAGTTATTTCTTTCTTTCTACTAAGAATATCATGGAAGAATTTAGAATAGGTAGGAACTTTGATTGCATCCGCAAACAGAATTTCCATACGAAGGTCACTAAGCGCCTTTGTAAAAGAATTATAAATTACCTGATCTGGTGCTTTCTTTTTTCGATCTGGGTAAGGAAGCTTTTTCTCACCGGACTTACTCTTGTCTTTTACCTTTTGTGGGGGGCCAGGCTCTTTTGTTGCTTTCTTTTGTTGTTGCTTATCACTTTCTTCTTTTCTACTACAACAACTTATCTTCCTTGCTTATCTCTTTTTCTTCTCTTGTATCAACCGTCTCTGCATCAGAGTCATAATGGTCATCATGTGCATCATTTTGGTCCTCCTTGGTTTGATCTTGTGTTTTAGTTTCATCTTGAGGATCCACCAATGTATCACCTTCTTGGCTTGCTTCGAGCAAGGCTTTTTCCTTTCGCTCTTTTTCAGCTTCATATTCCGGTGGTCCTAATGGTCCTGTAACAACTGCACCTCTTCCTGTGACAACATTAGTAGAAACAGGAGTATCTTTATCATCTTGAAGAAAAATTTGATAACCAGATACTATTTGTTCACACTAGGTTTCAATCATACTAAGATACTTGTGAAATAATTTTATTTCTTGGCCAATCTCATCATAATTTTCTGTGAGTTCTGCAAAAATATTTTTGTGTTTTTGAAAGTGCTTATGCAGGTTATTATGAGATTTTGCTTGTCGATGTTTTAATTCTTGAAAAAAAATTCTAGTTTCATCTTCTTCAGTTAAAACTTGTAACAAATCTACTTTGTTTTCCTTAACAAGTTCAGAAGTACCCTTTTCTTTCATTGTTTTGTGTACTTTAGGCATAAGATCAGGAGTTATCCCTTTTTCCAGCTTAGTGCCAAAATCAGGATTATATAAAGAATCATTCTTAGCCCTAGTAGACATCAATTCCAAACATTCTTTAATAGTTAAAGTATTTATTGATCCTCCTGCTGAGAAATCAAGCAACTCTCTACATTGAATATTGAGACCATGGTAAAATAAATGGCAAATAGTCGATTGAGAATAGCCATGATTGGGAATGCTATTGATCATTCCAAAGAATCTATCCCAGGCTTGTGGGTAGTTTTTCTCCCACATTCTGACTAAAGTTACCTATATTCTTTCTTAGTTTAGTTACCTTTTTAAAAGGATTAAATCTGTTTATGAATTTAACAATGCAGTTTTGCCAACATTTAATGTAATGGCGAGGGAGAGAATATAACCAGTCTAGAGCTTTACCTTTAAGACACCAACGAATTAATTTGAGATGAGATAAGTCTCTTGGCAAACCTTTTGGTCCAAGCAATGTTATCACATCATCGAACTCTCTAATATGTCTTCTCGGGTCTTCATATTCCCTTCCACTGAAAGCTTTTTCCTGCAAAATTTTAATAATTCCACCATCAAATCGATATTCTCTAACTCCAGGATTAGGAATTCTATTGGTTGTTTGAGAAATTCAGAACTTGGAGCACTGTATTCTCTGAGAGTTTTCTCAGGTTTCATGGGAGTTGTCCTGTAAATAGACATGATTTCCATAATATCACTTAGGTTTTCAACTTCAACTTTATTTGATCTTAAAAGTTTTTCAATAGTTTCTTCGAGCCTTTGAGCAGGCACGCGCTCAATATAATCCGGTAAAAAGGTCCTACTAGAGCGTGTAGACCCTTTGTCTCCTAGGGAGAACATTTTGTAGTAGCAACACCTGAAATGTCAAAAGGTAAACACTTAGCGCTTAGGTCCCCGGCAACAGCGCCAGAAAATAGCGTGATGTCTACAACTGCACAGATCGTTCGTAGCTAGTTTCAAGTATAGATATCGATCCCACAGGGAGCCCAAAGGTAAGTGTTTATGAATGAAGTCTCTGTCACACCCGAAGTTGTCACAGGTCTTGGAGTGAATTGACTGCAATTGTTGAAATAAGAATAGGGTTTTGATTGAACAAGATGTATTTAAATAGAACTAAAATGTAAACTTTAGAAATATAAAGCATAAAAGTAAAGAACGACTTGGTTGTTTGTTGTTTTCTGCAGATGGCAAAAGAAGGTGCAGGGAGATTCAGTTCATGGTGATAGTGATTGTGCCAGGTGGACGAATGATAAATGTAACAATTATAATCTTATAAGTATATGTGTAGGCGAGCAACCAATAATTAGCTGGAACTCCTCTTGGTAGATTTCATCCCAACTTCAATAATCCTACTAGTCTGTTACCAAAACCATGGTCAGACACTAGACGATTAAGACCCTTCAGGTCACTTAGCGATTAAGCTCCTTGGATCAGACTAATGCAATAAGAACGGTGGTTCCTCGTTATCCTCGAGTCTACTAGTTTTCCATTGATATCCCTGTGTCACTCGGGGGTCGCCGGTCTGCTAGCGAACAAGATCCTATCTATGTAGAATAAAGCATCATGTTGTCTGGGCGCTTAATTGGACAACACGCATTAGGCATCCCACAGATAGTCAAGCACACATAATATAGTAATTAGAATCAATCTCAAACTAATGGAAAATATATGAAGGCACATCACATCTCACCAATCCCCTACATCTCCCACACCCAAGTAACTTACTCACACATGAGAGAAGAACGGATTATCAATATAATTAAATAAACGGAAATATTATTGATATTACCGTGGAGTTCCATAATAAGAATAGAAAAATATCCAACAGAATTCAAGATGGGAAGAAACAATCTCAAACCCTAGTATTGCAAGGTGAAGATACCTCTCTCTCTCAAGTACAAGTAGTGGCTATGGGGGTGTATTGGCTAGGAGGTCAAAGATTGTGGAGCAAGATGAAGAACGTCTTCCCCTTCTTCTCCGGATCTCCTCTTTTTCCCTTCTTGATGGTATGGCGGCTGTTGTGTTGTGTTTTCGCCTTTGGTATCTTCATGGAAGTTGTCCCTTTTGACAAGATAGAGGTGGCGGCAGCTATATGGCCGAAAAAATATTCCCGCTGTATAGTTGCTCGTTAAAGCCTCTGTAGGCTCCCCTCGAGTGCTTCCAAAGAGAAATGTGCTTGTTTTCTCCTTAATATTGTGTTTCTCTAGTTAAAACCTTCTGTTGACATTCGGAACCTGAAACACACATTAAAAACCAAGTTTTCTTTGTTACCTAAGTATTAGCGTTAGGTAAAGCTAGAAAACGATCAAATCCGGGAGAAACCCATCAATAAAAGCCATAAAAAATGTGTCGAATCTCATAGCTATCACTAGGCCATTGACAAACGGTGTTAGGTCCATGTTGCGTACAACAGGCATGGTAAGTTTCCCAATTTAGACAAACATTTTTAAGGACATCCTCGACCATTGTCAGCCCCACTGTCATTCCTGCTGCCACTATTGGCCGCGCAACCATTCCCACCGCTGCCTCTCGTCATCTATATCCTATCACAATCGCGAGAAATGCTAAGGCTATCCACTTGCCCATATCTTGTACTCTAGCGCGAGGCCCCAAAACCTAACTTCGGTTGACGACCGCCGTCATTGCTATAAGCTATAACACCCCAAAAATATTAATCAAGATTATCAAGATCTAATCACCCAAGTTTAGGGTGAACAAAAACTTTTAATATTAAATCTCATATGAGTGTATGTGTGAATTGCATTAGTGTAGGAATGAGTGCAATTGCCATGTTTGATCGCTACAAATGATAAAGAATGGTTTAAAGATGAATAATACATCATCTAGGCCATTTACAAACAAAATCAAAATAAAATAAAATAAAATATGAATCATATAAGCAAATGGTCATTTTGACCAAAATTATCCACTAGACCACTTTGAGTGTTTCTAGTAAAAGATTTCTAACAGAAACTTTCTCAATTCTTTTCAGCCCTTGCTAGACCAAGTACAAGTGAATCCAAGCAAACTTTACAAACTAACAGAAACAAATTCCAAATCATTTTAATGGGCATTGCAAAATTGAATCAAGTTCATATGCATAGATAACCCTTTTTCAAAAACCACTCAAATCAATTCACCTTGACTTTTCCAAGAAACCCTAGACTATCAAGCAAGTACTCAGAACACTCACCAAATTTCATCCAAAAATTCAAACTTTGAATTCATGCGACCGTTTGGCCGAGCAGCTGGCAGACACCAGTAAACACTAGCCTAACTTCTACTATTCTGAGCAGTAATTGATCGCCACTAGTGCCCCATTTCTCTCCCCTGGTCTCCCTAGTGCCCAGCAGCACAGTGGACAGCTCCCCCCTTTGCCGTTCGCACTAGGGCAGCACCGCCCGAGCTCGTCGTGCCGGTCGAGCAAGCACCACTTGCCACAAACCGGACCGCCCTCTCCCACGATGTCCAGGAGACAGGTGACACTCCACCTTCCACCCTCTTTCCACCCCTCGATCAAAGACAAGCCATGGACCAGCCGTGTTCGCCGCGCCCACTTCTCTGCCTGCCATGCCGAGAGCGCGCCAGACCACCGCAGCCGACACGCACACACACGCCGCGCCTTGCCCTCTCTGTGCATGCACGCACTCACTATGACCCCAGCTCCCCCCAGACACGCCCGTTCGCCGCCACGCGAACTGTAGACACTGTGCGCTGTCTCGAACACCGCCGTACCCAAACAGAGCACGGACCGCTCCCGACCATACTCGACCGCCCCTTGCCATGCCATCACTCGCATGACAACCGCCCTGAAGCACCGCGTCGACCCCTACCCTCATCCATGCTGATAGCCCTCTGTAACAACGTTGCCGACGAGCCCGAGCCATGCCACTCTGTCCCTCTCGCCCGTGTATAAATAGAGGCCACCCCAGCCCCAATTCGCCACACCATCACAATCCCCTCTCTCTCAGAAACCTCCCACACCTCTCCTCGGAGCACTGCGAGCACCACATCGCCGGAATTTCACCAGAGCCCGCCGCTACAGAGGAGAAGAGGAACTGGAGCTAGGAGCCACCCCAGGAGCCACCGCGACCACCTTTCGACTCGCCGGCCTCGACACATTCGATCGCCCCCATCGTCGACCTTACCGGAGCCTAGGTGAGCCCCCACATACCCCCATCATCGCGTTAGGGTTCATTTCTCACCAGCGTTGTGCTACGGAGACGATGATGCTCAGCCGTCGATCGCACTCTAATCGCATGGCCCAGATTGAAACTTACCGTTTCAATTTAATTGAGTTGCTGACTAGTAGGACCCGCCCGTGACAGCCCATTACTGGCGTCTTGGCGTAGCTGGGCCGACCAATTAGTTTCCACCTTGAGCCGTTGATTTAAATAGACTTTTTCCATTTTAGTTAAAACTAGATACTGTCAATAGATTCAAAAATCAATTCAAAGAGATTCACTAAACCAAATTGCATGATTCCAATTTTGTTAGAAAGGTATTCAAAATATCTATCCAAGCCCGTTGGATTCAAACCATTTGAAATTATAGATCACCTATACCAAAAATAACAAGACAGAGGTTTTTGCCACTAACATTTTTCAAAAATCAACCATAAATGGTTTTGAGTTGATTCCAACTCAAAAAAATCACATTTGACAAGATCTATCTATGTAAAAAATATTTAGGTTTACATACAGTGATCTTCGACTAGTACTAAAAGAATGTTATATAGGCATTTCTAGTCACTTTAATATTATTAAATAGTAATATGAAACTTTATAAAATATGACCACCACTTTAAATCACATTCCTAAGTATTAGAATATGTGGTGATGACATGTGTCAACATGATCCCATATTTTAATTGGAGAATATTAAATCTTAAGTCTTTTTCAATGAGTAGAAATTACTTTTCCAAAATAAGATAAATAAGACTAGGTCTTCAATTCATGTGATGATTGTGATGATGCTAGATCATCTAGTGTGAGCCTTTGTGTGCTAAATAGAAGTAGTTAAGTATTGTTTGGTGATTGTGTACCTCGTATTCATTTATAGACGGTAGTACTGACCCGGAATACGAGGAGGAGGAGGAGGAGTACTACGAGGAAGAAGAAGAGAACTGCAACCACTTCACTACTCAAGGCATCCCATCAATAATTGCAATCTTAACTATGCAAGCCTAACACTACAAGTTTACTATGCAAGCCATCCTTGCAAGCTAACCTATGCAAGATGCATTAAGCATGCTTGGTTATGCAACCTTGATTATACCAATCCCAAATTTTACTTGCAAGCTTTATTCTTTTACTTTTACCAAAGTTCTTTACCTATAGTTAGTAATTTGTGAGTATGGGAAAAATAGGAGAGATGCCATAAAGAGTATAAAACTAGGCCTAAGTAGTTATAGTTAGATGCCATTAAAAAGCATAAAACAAGAATTGGATAGTTACACTTGATTAGCACCCCTTCTTAGTGACACCCTCATTGCTAGTTGCTAGTGCTAAACTACTACTGATCACTTAGATGGGAATACTAGGAGAAAATGATTATGAAAACCTTGGAATGATGGTTCATTCTATTGAAATGTTTTGACATGTGTTATGAACACAAAATAATTTGATGATGAAACTTCTTGAGGCATGAGCCTTGCTTTTGACAAAAATTGATGGTTGGGTTCGGATGCGATACCATTCCAATTTTACCGTACAACCGCAATACCTGATTTGGGTAGGGCTTAACTGGAAGTTTATATGCCTTAGTATGGGTTCCCTCGCGGAAAGAGGTTGAGCTGAGGCTACCTCGTGAATGTGAATGTCCACCTATGCAGTGCCCAGGAAGGTAGATGGCCATGGCTGGGAGGCCAAGCTCATAGGGGAGGTGCCTATACTAGAGTGTGTAATTGAAAGGTTAGGATTGATTATCCGCATAGCCAAGTGTGATATCTGTCAGAGAGTCAAAGCAGAACATCAGTGACCTGCAGGACTTTTGCAACCATTGTAGATTCCGGAATGGAAATGGGATTCTATCGGAACGGATTTCATCGCCGGTTTGCCTACCTCTAGTAGGGGAAATGACTCTATTTGGGTCATAGTTGATAGACTGTCCAAGGTAGCCCATTTTATACCTATCAAGACCACCTACTAGAGTTTGAAGCTAACAGAGTTGTAGATTCCTAGAATCATCAGTTTGCATGGAACCCCTAAGACCATAGTATCGGATCGAGGAACCCAATTTACCTCAAGATTTTGGTAGAAAGTCCAAGAAGGATTAGGAACCAAGATGAACTTCAGCACAGCTTATCACCCGCAAACCGATGGACAAACCGAAAGAGTCAACCAAATCTTAGAATATGGATTAAAATGGGAAGATTGTCTGCCTTTCGCAGAATTCTCATACAACAATAGTTATCAAGCTAGTTTGCAAATGGCCCCCCTTTAAATTTCTGTATGGAAGGAAGTGTTGTACCCCCTTGAATTGGTCGCAAGTAGGACAGAGTCAGATTTCCGAACCCGACATCCTATGCGAAGGTGAAGAGAAGGTTAACAAAGTCCATGAACACCTCAAGACCACCCAATCCAGACAGAAGAGTTATGCTGACAAGAGATGTCGAGACCTGACCTTCAATGTCGGAGATTTTGTATATCTCAAAGTATCACCCTTGAAAGGAATGCAGCGTTTTCAACTTAAAGGGAAGTTAGCCCCCAGATATATTGGACCCTTCAAGATTTTGAATCGCCGAGGAGAAGTATCATATCAACTGGAACTGCCGGAGGAGATGTCATCCATACATGATGTGTTCCATATCTCGTTACTTCGCAATTGCCTAGAAGTTCCGGAGAACACCGAAGTGTTTAAGAACATCGATCACCAAGCCATAGAGATCAACAAGGATCTAACCTACTGTGAAGTACCCATTCGTATTTTGGAAGAAGCCTTCAGAACCACCAGGACCCGGAGTATCAAGTTTCTCAAGATCCAGTGGAGTAACCATACCGAAGAAGAAGCTACTTGGGAGCGAGAAGATTACATTAGGACTGAGTTTCCAAATCTCTTTAGTTCCTAGTTTTTCTTAAATCTCGGGATGATATTTTGTTTAAGGAGGGAAGGTTTGTAACACCCCAACAATATTAATCAAGATTATCAAGTTCTAATCACCCAACTTTAGGGTTAACAAAAACTTTTATTATTAAATCTCGTATGCGTGTATGTGTGAATTGCATTAGTGTAGGAATGAGTGCAATTGCCATGTTTGATTGCTACAAATGATAAACAATGGTTTAAAGATGAATACTACATCATCTAGGCCATTTACAAAAAAATCAAAAGAAAATAAAATCAAATATGAATCATATAAGCAAATGGTCATTTTGACCAAAATTATCCACTAGACCACTTTGAGTGTTTCTAGTAAAAGATTTCTAACAGAAACTTTCTCAATTGTTTTCACCCCTTGCTAGACCAAGTAAAATTGAATACAAGCAAACTTTACAAACTAACAGAAACAAATTCGAAATCATTTTAAAGGGCATTGCAAAATTGAATCAAGTTCATATGCATAGATCACCCTTTTTCAAAAACCACTCAAATCAATTCACCTTGACTTTTCCAAGCAACCCTAGACTATCAAGCAAGTACTCAGAACACTCACCAAATTTCATCCAAAAATTCAAACTTTGAATTCATGCGGCCATTTGGTCGAGCACCTGGTAGACACCGGTAAACACTAGCCTAACTTCTACTTTTCTGAGCAGTAATTGATCGCCACTAGTGCCCTATTTCTCTCCCCTGGTCTCCCCTAGTGCCCAGCAGCACAGTGGACAACTCCCCCTTTGCCGTTCGCACTAGTGCAGTGCCGCCTGAGCTCGCCGTGCCGATCAACCAAGAACCACTCGCCATAGACCGCGCCGCCTTTTCCCATGATGTCGAGGAGACAGGCAACACTCCACAGCCACCCTCTGTCCACCCCTTGATCAAATACAAGCCGTGGACCAGTCACGTTCGCCGCACCCACTTCTCTGTCTGCCATGCTGAGAGCGCGCCAGAGCCCCGCAGCCGACACACGCACACACGCCGCGCCTCGCCCTCTCCGCCGCGTGCACACACTCACCATGACCCCAGCTACCCCCAGACACGCCCGTTCGCGGCCGCACAAACCGTGGACACTGTGCACCGTCACGAACACCGCCGTTCCCGCATATAGCATGGACCGCTCCCGACCGTTCTCGACCGCCCCTTGTCGCGCCATCACTCGCATGACAACCGCGCTGAAGCACCGCATCGACCCCTACCCTCATCACATTCGATCAGTAAGACCCCTCCGACGAGCCCGAGCCATGCCGCTCTGTCCCTCTCACCCATGTATAAATAGAGGCCACCACAACCCCAATTCGCCACACCATCTCATTCCCCTCTCTCTCAGAAACCTCCCACACCTCTCCCAGAGCAAGGCGCGCACCACATGGTCGGAATTTCACCAGAGCCTGCCGCTGCATAGGAGAAGAGGAACTGGAGCTAGGAACCGCCCCAGGAGCCGCCGCGGCCACCATTCGACTCACCGTCCTCGACACATTCGATCGCCGACCTTAGCCATAGCCCAGGCAAGCCCCCACGTACCCCCACTGTCGCGTTAGGGTTTGTTTCTCACCGGTGCTGTGCGACGGAGACGACGATACTCAGCCGTCGATCGCGCACGCACGACCCAGATTGAAACTTACTGTTTCAGTTTAATTGAGTCGCTGACCGATGGGACCACTTTGTCGTGACAGCCTTCTGTGGCCGTCTGAGTGTAGCTGGGCCGGCCCAATTAGTTTCCCACGCAGAGCCCGTTGATTTAAATAGATTTTTCCATTTTAGTTAAAACTAGATTCTATCAGTAGATTCAAAAATCAATTCAAAGAGATTCACTGACCAAAGTGCATGATTCCAATTTTGTTAGAAAGGTATTCAAAATATCTATCCAAGACCGTTGGATTTAAACCATTTGAAATTATAGATCACCTATACCAAAAATAAAAAGAGAGATGCTTTTGCCACTCCAAACATTTTTCAAAAATCAACCATAAATGCTTTTGAGTTGATTTCAACTCTCAAAAATCACATTTGACATGGTTTATCTGAATATGTAAACATATTTAGGTTTACATGTAGTGATCTTGGACTAGTACTAAAAGAATGCTATATAGGCATTTCTAGTCACTTTAATATTATTAAATAGTAATATTAAACTTTATAAAATCTGACCACCACTTCAAATCACATTCCCAAGTATTAGAATATGTGGTGATGACATGTGGCAACATATCCCATATTTTAATTGGAGAATATTAAATCTTAAGTCTTTTTCAATGAGTAGAAATTATATTTCCAAAATAAGATAAATAAGACTAGGTCTTTAATTCATGTGATGATTTTGATGATGCTAGATCATCTAGTGTGAGCCTTTGTGTGCTAAATAGAAGTAGTTAAGTATTGTTTGGTGATTGTGTACCTCGTATTCATTTATAGACGCTAGTACCAACACGGGATACGAGGAGGAGGAGTACTATGAAGAAGAAGAGAACTTTAACCACTACACTACTCAAGGCAAGCCATCACTAATTGCAAGCTTAACTATGCAAACCTAACACTACAAGTTAACTATGCAAGCCATCCTTGCAAGATAACCTATGCAAGATGAATTAGGCATGCTTGGTTATGCAACCTTGATTATACCAATCCCAAGTTTTACTTGAAAGCTTTATTCTTTTACTTTTACCAAAGTTCTTTACCTATAGTTAGTAATTTGTGAGTATTGAAAAAATAGGAGAGATGCCATAAAGTGTATAAAACTAGGCCTAAGTAGTTATACTTAGATGCCATTAAAAATCATAAAACTAGAATTGGATAGTTACACTTGATTAGCACCCCTTCTTAGTGACACCCTCATTGCTAGTTGCTAGTGCTAAACTACTACTGAACACTTAGATGGGAATACTCGGAGAAAACGATTATGAAAACCTTGGAATGATGGTTCATTATATTGAAATGTTTTGACATGTGTTATGAACACAAAATGATTTGATGATGAAACTTCTTGAGGCATGAGCCTTGGTTTTGACAAAAACTGATGGTTGGGTTCGGATGCGATACCATTCCAATTTTACCATACAACCACAATACCTGATTTGGGTAGGGCTTAACTGGAAGTTTATATGCCTTAGTATGGGTTCCCTCGTGGAAAGAGGTTGAGCTGAGGCTACCTTGTGAATGTGAATGTCCACCTATGCACTGCCTAGGATTGCAGATGGCCATGGCTAGGAGGCCAAGCTCAAGGGGGAGGTGCCTATACTAGAGTGTGTAATTGAAAGGTTAGGATTGATTATCCGCATACCAAGTATGATGATTCAGGGTTATCCCTGGTGGATGTATCGAATTTTGTGGTGAAAGTGTACCACCTCTGCAGAGTGTCAAACTATTCTAATAGTGGCGTCCGCGGTCATGGATAGTTGGAGTGGCCATACTGTTCCATTGTCAGATGTTTTCAAAAATGACTTGTGAATTGAACTATGACCTTGACTTGACCATAATAGGGTTGTGGACATGAAAACTAGGTTCCCACTTAGGTGATGTAGAAAATTAAATTAGGTTCTTTACTTTTGAACTCCTTATGAAATAAACCTGCCTTTTTGCAAATAAACCTAGAGCTTAAGATTCCTACTAGAACTACCTTACTTATTAGTGATAGTTTGTGAATACTTAAAGAGTACTCATGGCTTTGTCCCTGGCTATTCTCGTGGCCAGACTATGAGGAGAACTACCAGGAAGATGGACAACATGAGGTCTATGACAACTAGGATCATCTCCCATCATCAACATTGCATGTGACCCTGAAGATGGAGCCCCTACTACGTTTATTTTCCATTGCTTTGATTATATTAAGACTGGATCATGAGATCCTTTATTTGTAAGACCTTTATTATGGTTTGTAATGGATGATGTACTGTGGTACCAATTCTGTTATGTCTCGCAAAAATGGTAATCCTGAGATTGCGATGTATGGCATAACAGGCATCTGGGATTAAAAATCCGGGTGTTGACATAAGCCACCCCAAACTCCAACATGATGTTGTAGATCTCTGCCTCGTCGCACAGATCATCCTCGCCCAAGGAATCTAGTTTGTTCGCCCCAATCGACGCCAACGTCTACTTCTTCCCTAGCTCCGGTCACCGTCGCGGCCATCGATTCCGACCGTTCACTACCTCTCTGACCCCTCAATCGTGCTCACGGTGATCCACTGGTCCTCCTAGACCCCTTCCCTTCCTCCCTCTCACTCTTCTTCACGCTCGCAGTGATCACCTATGATCGCTGCCGGATAGCCATGGTGTCGATGATGCTCTAGTGGTCATTTGGCAGTTGTGATGCCACTATCTTGCTCGTTGTGCTCGTATTCGTCCATCCCACTTAGTTGTTCATCCCTACTCATCCTCCTTCATTGAATCTGTGCTGGGGTAGCCAGCGGCTACCACTGGTCTAGTTGGTCCACGACTGTGGGGAAAAATAAAAAAAGGGAGAGGAATAAAAACTAAAATAAAAGATAATAGTGAAAATAAAAAATAGCATGGACATGCACCCGTTTACTCCTGGGCGTGCTAGACAAGATGCCCAATAGAGAATATGACATGTGGGTCCTACTTCTAACTTAACGGTCTAGCCAAATGGTAGGTGGATTGGATGCCACGTCAGCACTGTCAGTGGTCCCAAACAGTCAGAAAAATATTTATGACTGTAAAACCAAACAATCAGTGATTTGTGTCATGAACATGTCCCTAAAATGGTTGATATGTGTCAAAACGAGGCCACGTGGTGTTTATGTTTCTACACTTCCCCAAATGTGGTGGTTTTGCATCATTTCCTCGATTTTTGTTGACATAACTTATCATCGATGCAACTTAAGGGTACTACCATTTCTCAGATGCACACAGCCGATCCAAGTCCATAGTCGCATAACGAAAATAAAATAGATGAAATACATATCATGAAGAGAAATTGCAAACGGCTAAAGAGGTGGTGGACCGATCCGAATATTACGATGTCATCCATGACAAGTAAATAAATTCCTCACTATATCCTCCAGATATGTTCACAGCTATGTAAAAAGTTTGTGAAACTCCGCAAGGTGTAGGGCAACGATAATCGAAGCGTATCGGTACACCGATAGATAACCTACAAGAGAGAAGAATTTTTATTATTAAATATTTTATCATTTCTATATAACCATAGCATCCAAGTAATGGCAGTTGCTCCCACCCTGAGATTTTTTTGTACTTGTCATCTATACCAAGTAGCTAATTCCCGAAAATATTGGCAACACTACCCGGTGGATACATGCCTAAAGCTGCTTGGATGAGTGACCATATAGGATGGGAAAAATCACATTGGAAGAGAATATGTTTAAATGTCTCATCGTGATAAAAAAAACATATTTCGCGTTTCCATGTCATTATGCTTAACAGGGTTCTCTTTTGTAAGGATAACTCCTCGACGAAGATACCAAGCAAAAAAAATCTTTAGAGGTATCTTTATCTCCTAGATTTTTCTATTATTATCAACTAGTAAGTCTGGCTGGACTAGTGCATTGTACATAGAACTTCCTAAGAATTTACTATTCTCATTTAAGTTACATCAAAATTCACCTGACTCACGTGCTAACTGGATAACTGTTAAGCGTTGAAGCAAATCCTTCCAAGATGCGAGTATGGGTCCAATTAAATTTCTCATAAACATCACGCTTAGAAGAGAATATTCCAACACTGTGGCTATTGTATAACCCTTATGTTGAACAATAACATATAAAGGATGATACTGTTTTCCCAGAGTGTGCCATTGCTCAACCACTTATCCTTCGAGAACCGAATTTTAGACCCATCGTTAATTGAAAATGACCCGAAGTGGAAGAAATGCGTCTTCTCCACCATCAGACCATCCCAGAAATACGAGTCACCAGGTTTCCAAACTACTTGGAACAAAGCTTTTGAGCCAACATATTTTTGTTATAAGGAGAGTTTGTCATACATGTCTTCAGCAGGTAACTTGAAGAGCCACTTACCAAAGGAGGGATATATTTTTATCTCAAGATCATGAGTATTGATGGCTCTGAAATATAGCCATCTATGTCCATATTTAAACTAGATATTATTCATATTTTTTATAAAATATCTCTCTAAAACCTGCCACTAATGCCTAATATTCAAAGGAGTATGCAATCCTTTCTTTTTATATTTTTCCTACACAGATAAAGTCGTTTGAAGATGGGAATCGCTACATTAAAGTCAAAGATTTCCAACTACCAGAAGAAACCAGGAGCCGTGAAGCAGAGGAAGACGCTTTAACGACCAACAATATGACCGAAGCAAATTTATGACCGTATAGTTCCGGTCGTATAGTTGGTTCCACCACCATTAGGTCAAACAGAACAACTTTTGTGAAGGGACCCCTATATAAATAAGCCTCAGGCGATGAGAAAAAGCAAGCCTTGCCCAAAAGTTTCTGCCCCAGATCACCAGCCGGCTCTAGATCTCAAAACCCTTCTCCATCTCCATAGCCATATTCCACCACTTGTAATAGTAGATCTCTTCTTCGATTAGCGACATTGTAAGACTATTGCTAACAATCTCATGATTTTCATTACAATATTTGTGATTGTTGATCTCATCTCTATGTGCGAGTAATTATCCTTGGGCTAAGGGCTTCGGCCTAGCCATGTAGCGTTTGTGCATGTTATTTATCATAGATGGGATCATGTATTAGTTTGTATGACATGATGATTATTCTGTCCTCTCTTGCTTCAATCCAAGGACTTGTCAGGTACCCAAGACCCCGAGGGTTGATCCAGGTATAGGGAGTATGAGTAATGACTAATCTGCAGGTTGGAAACCCTAGTGACAGAAGGGGTAGTACGGCTATATGTGAGGGATTTACTTGGGATTAACGATGACATCACTATGCATATCATTAGTTCTCTTTCTTCTATGGATGAGACTAGTAGGTTATTGCTAGAAGCGGTTGCGGAGGAAATAGCAATTATGGATGCACTGTCCACATATAATTTATCTTGCTCAATTACATGCATACTTTATCTTTATCTTTTATTCCCATCAGATGTTTTGCACAGCTACAGGTAAAACCAAACGCCCTAGACCCTCTCTCTCCATCATCGATAACAACAAAAAGATGCAAACTCTTGTCCGGTAAAAACACAAAAGGAATTCTAAAACTCCAGAAGGTCCATTAAAGTAACTTCACTATGCATCTACTTCCCGAGGATTCGATAACCTAGGTCTACTAGGGACAAAGAAGCTATACTACATCTGTAATCCGGATCGAAGGTATCAAGTACCAAGCCCACCCTGGTCTTTGAGATGGCAAACCACACTCCACTTAGCTAGTCGATATTTTTTCTTACTCTCACCCTGCCAAAAAAACCTTGATCGGAAGTAATTCAATCGTTGTAAGACTCCTTTTGATAGTTGGAATATGGATATCATATACAGAACCATATTACTCACTACTGAATTTATGAGAACCAATATTTCCAAGGAATAATTGGTTACCTTTCCAACTGCTTAATATTAGTTGTAATATTTTCTTAAGAAGTTTCCATTCAGCATTTGTAAGCCTAGTATCAGAATGCTTAAATACATAATAGGAAACTTGAAGGGAATATGCCCGAGAGGCAATAATAAAGTGGTTGTTATCTTATTCCATGTTTATGATAAATTTTTATTTCTCATGCTATAATTGTGTTAATTGGAAACATTAATACATGTGTGATTAATAAACAAATAAGAGTTCCTAGTTATGCCTCTTATATAAACTAGCTCGTTGATTAACAAGATGATCAAGGTTTCGTGATCATGGACATTGGATGTTGTTAATAACGAGGTCACAACATTGGAGGAATGATGTGATGAACATTCATATAAAGTATAGTAATATGATCAAAGTCATTATGTTTACAATGCTATAACATCATGCGAAGTAACTTTAGTTCTTAGACCAGGAGATCATGCCAATCACTAACACCGGAAGAGTAACTTGATAACATCAAACGTCACACCGTAACATGGTGACAATAAAGGTGGGTATAGATACTCCGAAAGTGTTATGTAGAGGCTAATGGATCAAGAGTGGGATTTGTCCATCCTGATGACAGAGAGATATACTCTAGGCCCTCTCGGTGATATCACATTGACATAGCTTGTAAGCAAGTGATAATATCACTAGCATGTTATATCATAGGAATGAGAAAAGAGTACTTATCGATACGTGATCAAAATAGGTATGGGGATACTAATGATAGAATCTCGGACATGTAATATATTGCGAGACAAAGGGATTTAGTTACAACATTAAAGGTTCACATGATCACTAGAGTCATCGTTGAATATGTGGGAGTCAGTACGGATCTACAGGCCTCGCTGCTGATTATTGATCGGAGAGGGGTCTCGATCATGTCCGCATTATTCGTGAACCATAGGGTGACACACTTAAGGGATACCAACACCATTTGGAGCAAATATGATACCAAAGAAATATTATGAAAGCGCTAGAATTATTTTGATGGACACCGAAATTGTTTCAGGTGAAATTGCTGAAATCGGTTCTGCATGTGATATTGAAATGTTGCAAGGGGTTTTATGTGAATATTTGTTAATTTAAGTAATTAAAAAAATTCCAAATTAAATAAATAAAAGTTTTTTGTTTAAAGATAAAATGCATTTAAACAAGTGGGTATTAAATGCAAAGTGAGTGGAGTTGAAATTGATGTGAGTGGGCTTAGTGGAAGCTCCACCCACATGAATGAGGGAGAGGTGGGGGAACCCACCATGGCCAGACAGCCATGGCCATGGGGCTGTGCCCCCTCCCCTATAAAAGGAGCCCCATGGCTCCTCTCCTCTTGCACCACCTCCTCGTGAAGGTTCTCTTCCCCCTCTAGCAATTCCCCATGGTTTCAGATTAGCGAAGTACATGTTCCCAGAGGATTTTTCTGGAAGGATTTACTGCTTCTGCTGCTTTGCTAGAGCGAGGACTCGGAGGTTGTCGGGGTACCGGACGTGTGTGTGATCACGAATGCACCGCTGCTTTGTGGTGCTGGACTCCATCACGATCTTGAGATCGCCAAGTGAACGACTACATCATCCATGAAATCAGATTTCGTTAACAAAGCTTTTCAGTCTTCGAGGGTAAGATCTCTATGAATGTATATCCACCCTTTGATTATATCTAAGTAGATAGATCTTGGTGCTTAGTTTTTCACATCATAGGAATGTTTTTCTATGCTGCGAACCCAACAGTGGTATCAGAGCCTGATCTATGCGTAGATGCTTTGCACGGGTAGACCACATATGAATATGTGGGTGTTGATGATCATGTTATTGAATCTTCTTTGTATTTTTTATATAGTTGGCATAGTGGGATGAAGCGGCCCGGACTAACTTTACATGTTCTCGCACATGAGACCTGTTCCACGCTTCACATGCAACTAGTTTTGCATAATTGGCCGGCGGGTGTCTGTCTCTCCTACTATTGTCAATATCTGATTTATAACGAGTTGCTAATAATTTGATTAACATCATTCTGGTTCCATGTTCGTAGGTATGAATGGTTCTATCTTCGAAAGCCCTAATTTGTAGTATGGAATTATACTCTTGGAAATTATAGCATACCAAAGTGTAAGTTCCATAGACCTTGGCCTTACACATAGGAATGATGAATATCATACCACAATGCACAAGATAGTGATCAAGTCCAAGAACCATATCATATCACTTTTTGCATATGATGTTTGTTTGCATCTTATATTGCTTGTATGGCGCTTTAGTAGCATTATAAGATGATCCATCATTTAAGTATCAAGATAAAAATGTGTTCTTCCTTAGTATGCACCGTTAAGAAAGTTCATCGTTCGATACACCACGTGATGATCGGGTGTGCTAGACTCTATGTTCGCATACAACAGGTGTAAGATAGTTTTACACACGCGAGTACTAAGGTTCTTACTTGGTGATCCTAGCATGTATAGACATGGCCTCAGAACATTAACCGAAAGCTAAAACATGAGTCATATGGTTGATATGATGACCATCTAGTTGCTCGCCTTTGAAGCTACACCAACTCATGTGATGATCGGTCTTGGTGTAGTGGATTTGGTTCATGTAATCACCAAAAAGACACGAGGGATGTTGTTTTTGAGTGGGAGTTCATGTAGTAATAAGATTAAAGTTGAACTCAATTTATCATAAACTAAATCGAAGTGAATTTGCATAATTTGTTGTAGTCATTGGCATCCGTTTACTACCTTATGCTTAGTTATACTTGAGCTAATATAACTATAAAATTCTGGATATTTACTTTACGAACTGGTACCATATTGTTTTATGTGTCAATCTAAAGGTTAAAAGTCCTATTTTAAACTTTCATCAAACTCCATTTACTCCATGAAGTTTAATAAGTAGTATTAAATTAAGTGTAACAATTCTAGTGTTAGTATCTAAGCATCATGCCTTCCTCCATGATTCTTGATATTCAAAAAGTTGATTTAATATAAAGGTTATCTAGGAGCTGAAAGAATTATTTCAGAAACCGTCATGTGTGGAAGATATTGTGATATCTGAAACAATGTTTATGGTTACAATATGATAGAGTATAATTTGGCAAAATACATGTTCTCATAATGTATGAGAATTTGCGAAGGTTGGAGATCCTAGGCGTCCTAATCTCCCAAAAAGGTTTTGGTAACTGACATTATACTCGCATTCACCCTTATAGGCTATAGTAGCTTGATCATTAAAGTTTTCATGATAAGGATGAATAGAAGATGTAGGTAAAATGTTTACTGCACTAAAAGATTTCAAAAGAATGGATTTTGAAAGAACGCCAAACATTTGATGATGGTGATCCACTTCAAAGTGCAAGTCCAAAGGTATTAGTATTTGACTATACACTCTTTGGACTATGTGTCATATGTATGGTGCCACTATTGATGTTGATAGATTCTTTTAAAAGAAAAGTAAATGTTTAAAGAGAATCTATAAAATATTTGGCAGAAAAGAGAAAAGACTGGAAATGTCTAGCTTAGGTATATAGAAGATATACATGTTACGGTTGTATTCTTTGCTTGTTAAACAATGTGGTTCTTAGGTATTGGATATCGAATTGGTTGGTGTGAAATGTCATACAGAACAACACAATTCATGAACTGCAATGGCCTAAGTAACTAGCAAGATAATATGTGATGATGTTCATCGAAAACAAATAAAGTGTTATTGTGTTTCTTGTTGACATCAAAGATTACCTTCAAGATTTGTTTTATAATGGTTATTTTGTTCAGGTATTATGAGAACATAGGTTGTTCAAATAATTACCGAATTCCATAAAAGATGGATGAACTTTTACAAGTCTAGTTAGAGAAATCATGTCCATAAAAACTAATGCTAAAATGTCACAAGATAAATGATTGAAAGATCACTTCTGAAGTGCCATCACCGTTTAAATTATATTGGAAAGAGAACATGAATAAATTCCATGTTGATGTATTTTTGGAGTCTTTGATTTTGACCAATTGATGCCTGTGAGACTTTCCTAGAGATAATTGAAACTCCGCTCATAGGCCAAAGAGGAACAGATGACTAACTTATTGGACTTTTTGCATATTGACGTATATAGTCTATTATGTGTAGCCATGAGCAATGGATCTTTCAATTTCATATGATATCTCTGGAAATTTGAGTGAATACATGTGTATATTTACTCAATAAGGAAGAAGTATGAAACAATTGAAAAATGTTCAAAGACTTTTAGGATGAAGTGGAAAATCATTGTAACAAGGAAATAAAGAATTTATGATTCAATCATAAAGGAAGATATTTGAGTTACATGTTTAGCAAAACACCTAAGATTTGAGGAATTGTTCCATGTATTTGTGTTTCCCGATAAACCATAGGTGTATGGAATGTTCGGGGGATGAAATCAAACCTTGTTTAACATGGTAAGATCAAAGGTGTCATTTATAAAATTGCCATTATGTTTTAAGGATTAAAGCTTTAGAGACTACAACTTTTACACTGAAAAGAGCACCATCGTGATCCGTTGAAATGACAACATATGGGCTATGGTTCGGGATAAACCCAAGTTGTCTTTTCTTAAATTTTGGTATGCTAGGCATAAGTAAAATGTTTATAGCCAAAGTTGGATAAGCACATCTTTGTAGGTTATCCCAAAGAAACATTTGGGTATTGCTGACTCGTGTAATAACGAGCTTGTTGGGGAACCCCAAGAGGAAGGTATGATGAGCACAGTAGTAAGTTTCCCTCAGTTTTGAAACCAAGGTTATCAATCTAGTAGGAGAAAGGAAACACCTCCAAGGTGTTGCTAGCTGGCCTTTGGCAGGGCGCACTACCGGTGCTAGCAGCAATGTGGAAACCTGCACAACACAACCACAGAACTTTGCCCCCAACTTACAGAGAGGTTGTCAATCTCACCGGTTTTTCTAAAAACAAAGGATTAAACGTATTGTTTGGAAGAAAGTAATAGTTTGCAGAAAGTAAACAGAAAGCAATAGTAGATTGATGATAAAAGAAAGGACCGAGGTCCATAGTTCACTAGTGGTGGCTCTCCTTAAGATAGATAACATGTTGGGTGAACAAATTACAGCGGGGCAATTGACAAACATCGAGAAAGCAATAAGCATATACTACTCATCTTGACTCCTTTGAGATTCGATTGGGCATTACAACATTATACATAGAACGCAATCCAACTGCATCTATGACTAATAATCCACCTTCAGGTTATCATCCGAACCACCTCCAGTATTAAGTTGCAAGCAACAGATAATTGCATTACGCATTGCGTGTAAAGTAAACAATACGGTTGTTATATGAACAAAGGATTGTTGTTTTCTCCCTAGTAGCAACAGCACATCTAGTACCTTAGATATTTCTGTCACTTCCCTCGATTACTAGAGGCATGAACCCACTATCGAGCATAAATGCTAACTCTTGGAGTTGCTAGCATCTACTTGGCCAAGATAGCTACTAACAACGGAAAGCATACAAGATCACAAATAACAAAGACATGATAGAATCAATAATCAATCTAAAATAGCATCTCAATATCCATCAGATCCCCGCAAACACAACATGCAGAATTACAAATAGATGAGCTTGATCATGAACGGATCTCACAAGATCTAAACATGATAGCACAAAGGAGAAGAACCAGCCATCTAGCTACTACATGGACCCGTAGTCCAGAGATGAACTACTCACGCATCACACCGGAGGTTTGCATGGTGATGAAGAACGCCTCCAGGGTGAATTCTCCCCTCCAGCAGGGTGCCGGGAAGAGCTTCAAATCCCTCCCGATCTAGGGATGGAGATGACGGTGACTATAGACTCTTTCGTGGAATTTTAGATCAGGTACTTAGGGTTTCTGTATTGGAGGCATCTTATAGGCGAAAGGGGAGGCCGAGGGGGTGCCTGGGCTGGCCACACCACCCCCTGGCGCGGGTCAGGCCTGGCCGTGCGGCCAGGTGGTGTGGCTACCCTCTGGCCCCTCTCCGTCTTGTATTCTAGCTACGTGTGTCCCTCAGTGAAACACTGACTTTGGCTTTTGTCCTGTCCAATTCCGAGAATATTCATTTTTTGACTTTCCTAGAACCAGAAACAACAGAAAACATGCAGCTGGCACTGTGGCTCTTGTTAATAGGTTAGTCCAAGAAAGTGTATAGAAAGTACTCCAAAGTTGGAACAAAACATAAGAAAGTAGATAAAACCAATCATGGAACATCAAAAATTATGGGTACGTTAGCAACGTATCAACATCCCCAAGCTTCACTCCAGCTCATCGTCGAGTAGGTAAGTGATAAAAAGAAAGAATAATTTTTGAGGTGACATGCACCATCAAAAACTTGATCAAAGTATTTGTAAAACATTGATAGCTCGGATCATAGTACTTCAATCATAACATGAAAGACAAAGTTCTAACAATAAGACAAAGCAACTATTGTTGCAACATGAAAAGGCATAAACCAAAAATTCATGAATAATAATGCTTTGCAAGACGTTTGTTCGTTTCACATAAAGAAAATATAGCATAATGGCATTCAGCTTGTCCGTCATAGAGTAGCAAACATAAATGCATAGGACACCTTCAAAGTTCATAAGAGTGACTAGATACAAATAGTTTAAAACAAGCAATATCAAAGCTATGCATCAATCAACAAGTCTTGGGACAATGCACATAGAACTAAGAATGGCCACTATGCTCTCAAAGTAGGTGCATAAAGATAGAAGGTGGAGACTCAACATAAGAGTAAAAGAAAGGCCTTCATAGAAGGAAGTAGGGATTCAAGTTTCATAAAGAGCTTCCAAAAATTATGGTACTTATTAGCTTTCAGCTCTCATTGACCCTATCATAAGCATCTTGAAGGTGATTAAGGTTAAAGTGACACAACTAAGAGGATAAGCTTGACAAGTTATAAGCTGAAATCTCATGCCCCTTACTTACAAAGACCGAACCTCATGCTACTCAACTTTAGTCACAAGTAAGCTCTTGTCATGGTAAGTACATATGTATCATAGAGAACCGCCAACGGGGTGCCCCTTGCACATGATACATGAGCTATCCCATAATCAAAATGACAAGGCAAGCAGACAATGAGCATCTCAACGATCTTTTTATTTGCTATTTGCATAGGTTTTTATTGAGGATGCTTCATAGAGTGCTCATTATGGTTATGCTGCAAGTTTCCACCATGATTAGGCATGGCTTACGCTAGCGTCCCAGGCATTTCTCTAACACAAATACAAACTCCATGATCTTACAAGTTCCCCTTTTATTTCACACCGCCGGGATCCATAAGCAAAAGAACATGATATCAACGAGCTACAAAGTACAAGTGCAATGTTGAAAGCGTTCCCCATGATACATGGTTCTTCTAACTTCAACTTATAAAGCGCAAGCATATACGCAACAAAGATGGACGCAGTTGTTCAATTTTATTAAGCGCAAGAAAGTAAAGTGTGCCATCAAGTTCGTGAGAGCTTTAATCACTAGTTTTCTCATAACAAGTTTAATTCGGAAGGTAGATAAAAACATGAATATACTTGAAATAGCAACTGCTAATAGGTAGGTATGGTGGACTCTTTGGAATAACTTGGTTTTAGGAGTTGGATGCATGAGTGGAACTCATACTTGGTTATGGAGGCTAGCAAAGGACTGGGAGCGACCAACTAAGAGAGCAATAATGGACATAATCATGCAGAGCGACAAAACATCATTAATGAAAGCATAAAGTGATACTACAAGTAGAAAACTAAAGGATCATAAAGGCTATGGTGACATGGGATAGTCAGAACATGGTGTGAGCATGCGCCAAGTCAACCTAAATAAAGCATCAAAGGAGAATACCACAATACTATGCTTTAATATGCTAAAACAACGCATGATTCTTCAAAGGCACATTAAGCAATCTCAATTGTTTATAACATGTCATGCTACAGCAAATATCACTAAGCATAAAGTCAAAACAATATCAAGCATGGCATGACAAAGCATAGGCCACACTCAAAAACAAACTCCTACCACTTAAGCATGAACTTTTCCTACTCTTTTCCAATCCAAACCAAACTATTTGAAAATAAATGTATGAAAGAGGGGGTCCAACCAATTTATTCAAGCAAACTAAGAAAACCAAGCAAACAAAAAACCAAAACGAAAACGAAAAAGAAGACGCTCCAAGAACAACACAACTATTCATGAAACAATAAAAATGAAGTGTTTGGAAGAAACCTGGAATTTTTTATTGATGAAGAAGGGGATGCCTTGGGCATCCCCAAGCTTTGGCGCTTGTACTTATTGGATATTTCTTGGGGTGACACGCGTGGCATCCCGAAGCTTGAGCTTTAGTCCATTCTTCATCTCATTACTCTTTCCTTCCACACACCTGAAATTTTTCCTTCATACAAAACTTCACACAATCTTTATTAGCAACATTAGTGCACTCAAGATAATAAGTCTTTAGGTTCAGTTCCAACACCAATAAAACTTCCATTAAAACACAAGCTACTGTAGCACTTCCCTCAAAAAGCTCAATTCCCCAAAAGAACTCAAAAAGGAACCAACAAAAAGCAAATGCAAATAATGGCAGAAATCTGTCAAAACAGACCAGCAGGTAAAAAAAAATTCGAAGACCTTCTGTTGCTCAAATCGAAAAGTGTTGAACTAACGGAAGTTAGATAACAACCTGGGGCAGAAGACAAACAATTCACGCCTCCAAACGACATACAGAGATTTTACACGAAATTTTACGGTGAAGCACAAAAATCTGTTTTGGGACAGCAACTTTCCCAATCATTACTTCTCTCTCATTAGAGGTTACTCTTGGCACAAAAAGCAAATAAAAAGGATAAGGAGCGGTTATTACTGAAGTAATAACTTCCAAGACTCATCTAAAACTTTTGGGTTATCTCCCAATAAGTATTTTTCTTTAACGCCTTTAAGTTAGGCTTGATAGTTTAAGAAGATGCTCACATAAGAAATATGAATTGAAGTAAAAAGAGAGCATCAAGAAGCAAATTCAAAACACATTTAAGTCTAACCCACTTCCTATGCATAGGAATCTTGTATTCAAATAAATTCACAGAGAACAAAGTGACAGGTATAGAAATATAAAACAAGAGTAACTTCAAAACTTTCAGCACATAGAGAGGTGTTTCAGTACCATGAAAACTTGTACGACCATATTTTCCTCTCTCATAATAATTTTCAATAGCCTCATGAATAAACTCAACAATATAACTATCACATAAAGCATGCTTTTCATGATCTACAAACACTAGAGCTTTATTATAAACATTTTCAAAAGAATCCTTGGGAACATGACATTCGTCCTCCTTTGGTAAGCATGGGGGGCAATGAAATAATGTAAGGGGTAAAGAGTTACTCTCATTAGAAGGTAGGTATGGGTAGATCCATTCTTCCTCCTCTTGATCATCACTCTCCTCCTCTTTTTCATCCAATGAGCTTCCAGTTTTAGCAATGTCTTCTTCCATAGGCTCCTGCAAGGCATTAGTCTCTTCCATTGGTGGAGAGCATCTATTAAGATATTCAAGAATATAGCCATTTTCTACCTTGTAATTATCAAAGAAAAATTTAAGTATATCATAAACCTCATATTTATAAGGTGAATTGTCAGTATTTTCAAGCAAACTAGCAAGTCCAAATGCACCCTTCGAAGCAATAAATTCTTCAATTTGTTCCACATCATAAAAGTCATAATTCCCTTTAACATAAGAAGATATGATAACATTATCATTATACTCACATTGAAAAGGGAGGTGTTTATACCTCCTACCGCAACAAGATTTATCAAAGCAATAAGTAACATTATAAGTAGAGCACGCGTTTATAGCAATGGTATATAATTTATCAATTTGTTCCCATAAGTGTTTCCCTTTCTGTGACAAGCGGTGTTCCTTATAATAATATTTTTGTTCTTCCGTGAACCCACCATGCCAATAAGATTCAGTTTCAAAGAAACCAACCATTGATAGAAAGCATGATAAAGCAAGACAATAACAGATCAAATAAAATAACAACTATAGAAGGAACTAATAATTTTTTTTGTATTTTTGATAAAGAAACAAGCAAACAAAGCAGAAGGAAACCAAGCAAAACAAAAAAAACAAAGTAAAGAGATTGGTTATGAGGGACTCCCCTTATGAAGATGTCCTGACTCACCGGCAACGGCGCTAGAAAAATACTTGCTGACTCGTGTAATAACAAGCTTGTTGGGGAACCCCAAGAGGAAGGTATGATGAGCACAACAGTAAGTTTCCCTCAGTTTTGAAACCAAGGTTATCAATCCAGTAGGAGCAAGGAAACACCTCCAAGGTGTTGCTAGCTAGCCTTTGGCGGGACGCACTACCGGTGCTAGCAGCAACGTGGAAACCTGCACAACACAACCACAGAACCTTGCCCCCAGCTTACAGTGAGGTTGTCAATCTCACCGGTTTTGCTGAAAACAAAGGATTAAACGTATTGTGTGGAAGAAAGTAATAGTTTTCAGAAAGTAAACAGAAAACAGTAAACAGTTGTAGACTGATGATAAAAGAAAGGACTGGGGTCCATAGTTCACTAGTGGTGGCTCTACTTAAGATAGATGATATGTTGGGTGAACAAATTACAGCGAGGAAATTGACAAACATTGAGAAAGCAATAAGCATATACTACTCATCTTGACTCCTTTGAGATTCGATTGGGCATTACAACATTATACATAGACCGTAATCCAACTGCATCTATGACTAATAATCCACCTTCAGGTTATCATCCGAACCCCCTCCAGTATTAAGTTGCAAGCAACAGATAATTGCATTACGCATTGCATGTAAAGTAAACAATACGATTGTTCTATGAACAAAGGATTGTAGTTTTCTCCCTAGTAGCAACAGCACATCTAGTACCTTAGATATTTCTGTCACTTCCCCAGATTACTAGAGGCATGAACCCACTATCGAGCATAAACACTAACTCTTGGAGTTGCTAGCATCTACTTGGCCAAGATAGCTACTAACAATAGAAAGCATGCAAGATCACAAATAACAAAGACATGATAGAATCAATAATCAATCTGTAATAGCATCTCAATATCTATCGGATCCCCGCAAACACAACATGAAGAATTACATATAGATGATCTTGATCATGAATGGAGCTCACAAGATCTAAACATGATAGCACAAAGGAGAAGAACCAGCCATCTAGCTACTACATGGACCCGTAGTCTAGATATGAACTACTCACGCATCACACCGGAGGCTTGCATGGTGATGAAGAAGGCCTCCAGGGTGAATTCTCCCCTCCGGCAGGGTGCCGGGAAGAGCTTCAGATCCCTCCCGATCTAGGGATGGAGATGACGGCGGATACAGACACTTTCATGGAATTTTTTATTGGGTACTTAGGGTTTCTGTATCGGAGGCATCTTATAAGCAAAAGGAGAGGCTGAGGGGGTGTCTGGGCTGGCCACACCACCCCCTGGCACGGGCCAGGCCTGGCCACACGGCCAGGTGGTGTGGCCGCCCTCTGGCCCCTCTCCCTCTCGTATTCTGGCTCCGTGTGTCCCTCGGTGAAAAACTGACTTTGGCTTTTGTCCCGTCCAATTCCGAGAATATTCATTTTCTGACTTTCCTGGAACCAAAAACAGCAGAAAATAGGCGGCTGGCACTATGGCTCTTGTTAATAGGTTAGTCCAAGAAAGTGTATAGAAAGTACTCCAAAGTTGGAACAAAACATAAGAAAGTAGATAAAACCAAGCATGGAACATCAAAACTTATGGATACATTAGCAACGTATCAGGTATTCCTCTATAACATCGAAGACAAAGGAGTTTGTCGCTTAGAATGTCAAATTTCTTGAGAAGGATTTTTTTGCAAAAGTTAAGTGGGAGGACAATAGAACTTTTCTTAGGTTGATGAACCTAAGAAACATGTGCTAAGTAGCGTAGCGCCGGAAAGTGTCCCGGAGGCAGCGACAATTCTCATGGCTCCCGTGATTACAAAGGTTGTGATCTCGAACATTAGAGTTCCTATTTGAACCGTATGGGTCGAGTAAGAATTAAATAGTGAGATTTGATAAACAGTCGTTATTGTTTTGACAATTATGAACCGACTGCTTGCAAAGAAGCGATGATGGGCCCTGACTCCAAAAAATGACTAGAAGTCATAAAATCCGTGATAGTTTCCATACACGAGAAATCAAGTTTCTGAACTTGGAAGACCCTCTAGAAAGGCATGAAGCATATAGATCGTATTTGGATCTATAAAGAAATAGACATGGATGTTTGACATCTATGAAATAGTCGACATGTTGGAAAAGAGTTTAAGACAATGTTCAAGGAGTTGACTACGAGATCTTTCGTAGCAATATTTAGTTTGGACGGATTAATGTAGCAACCAATACATATGACATTTTTGGTATATTATAGTTGAACTAACAAATAAAAGTTCTTCTAATAGAATACTTACCTAGGACGTGTACATGACACAGTCTGAAGGTTTTTGTTAATTCAAAGGGTGCTAAAAAGGCATGCAAACTTTAGTAGTTGAAGTAAGCATAGAGGAGTTGGAATCTTCAGCGTGATGAAATAGTTAAAAGGTTTAATTTCATCGGAGACGATAAAGATGCTTGCATTTTCAAGAAATTAAGTGGGAGGACTAAGACATATTTCTAATACATTATGTAGAGGACATATTGTTGATTGGAAATGATGTATCTTTTATTGACACAGGATAAGATTGAGGTGCTAGTATGGTTGTGCCAGACGTACATATATGAGATATTGAAAGATTTCAATATGGAAACGACAAGAAAGGTTCTTGCCGCATGGAAAGGGTTGAATCAAGATTCAAGTGTGTCGACACTTGTTAAGTGAACCGAGATTCAAGTGTGTCGATAGTTAGTGAGTGAAATCACATGAATATTTTGATCAATCATATATATCATGATATGTACAAATCCAGATATGTTCTATGCTATAAATGTTATGAGCATATACCAGAATGACTCATAAGATGATCATTGGATGATACTAAGGATATTCTTAGGATCTTTGGAAGAACTAAGAATATATTTATGTAGAGGTGAGAAAAAGTTACAGATAGTTCATTGTAAAGTGTTACATTGATACTAGTTTGGTCACAAGATACAATTTATCTCAATTTATACTATGGGTGGCACAATGTAATGGAAAGGAGGTTCCATGATGGATTCGGATGAGTTCTAAATTTAAGACATTGTGACGGGTACTACAACAAAAAAGATGAGTATATGACTAGTATAGTAGCAGCAAAGGAGGGCATTTGTGTTAAGTAGTTTGCTATCAAACTAGGTGTGGTTCACAGTGAGCTAGTGCTATGAAGATATATTGTACGACAATAATAGCAACATATTTTAACCCAAAGGAACTAAAGGTATCACCAAAGGACTAAATTTATACAATGCCATCTCATTTGAGAATGAGTGATGCGTAGAGACGTAAAGACATGCAAATACACACGGACATGAAAGTGTCAGATCCAGAGATTATGTTAACCACTAGCAAACGTGTGTATACAACACTAGAAATCCATAGGTGTTGAATGCGCAAGTTTTTTAAACTAGATTATTGACTCTAGTGCAAGTGGGAGACTAAAGGGAATATGCCCGAGAGGCAATAATAAAGTGGTTATTATCTTATTCAACGTTTATGATAAATGTTTATTTCTCATGCTATAATTGTGTTAATTGGAAACATTAATACATGTGTGATTAATAAAAAAATTAGAGTTCCTAGGTATGCCTCTCATATAAACTAGCTCGTTGATTAACAAGATGATCAAGGTTTCCTGATCATGGACATTGGATGTTCTTAATAACAAGGTCACAACATTGGTGGAATGATGTGATGAACATTAATCCAAAGTATAGTAATACAATCAAAATCATTATGTCTACATTGCTATAACATCATGCGAAGTAACTTTAGTCCTTAGACCATGAGATCATGACAATCACTAACACTAGAAGAGTAACTTGATAACATCAAACGTCACACCATAACAGGGTGACAATAAAGGTGGGTGCAGATACTCCAAAAGTGTTATGTCGAGGCTCATGGATCAATAGTAGGATTTTTCCATCCCAATGACGGAGAGATATACTCTGGGCACTCTCGGTGATATCACATTGACATAGCTTGTAAGCAAGTGATAATATCACTAGAATGTTATATCAGGGGATCAAGAAAAGAGTACTTGTAGGTAAAGAGATCAAACTAGGTATGGGGATACCGATGATCAAATCTCGTGCATGTAATATATTGCGAGACAAAGGGCTTTAGTTACGACATTGAAGGTTCACACGATCACTAGAGTCATCATTGAATGTGTGGGAGTCAATACGGATCTCCAGGCCCCACTGCTAATTATTGATCGGAGAGGGGTCTTGATCATGTCAGCATTATTCGTGAACCATAGGGTGAAAATTTTAAGGGACACCAACACCATTTGGAGAAAATATGATACCAAAGAAAGATTATGAAAGCGCTGGAATTATTTCGATGGACACTGAAATTGTTTCGGGTGAAATTGCTGAAATTGGTTCTGCATGTGATATCAAAATGTTGCAAGGGGTTTTATGTGAATGTTTGTTAATTAAAGTAATTAACAAAAATCTGAATAAAATAAATAAAAGTGTTTTATTTAAAGATAAAATGCATTTAAACAAGTGGATATTAAATACAATGTGAGTGTGCTTAGTGGAAGCTCCACCCACATGAATGAGGGAGAGGTTGGGGCACCCACCATGGCCGGCCAGCCATGGCCATGGGCCTGTGCCCCCTCCCCTATAAAAGGAGCCCCATGGATCATCTCCTCTTGCACCACCTCATCGTGGAAGTTTTCTTCCCCCTCTAGCTATTCCCCATGGCTTCAGATTAGCGAAGGACATGTTCCCAGAGGCTTTTTCTGGAAGGATTTGCTGCTTCCGCTGCTTTGCTGGAGCGAGGACTTGGAGGTTGTCGGGGTACCGGGCGTGTGTGCGGTCATGGATGCACTGCTGCTTTGTGGTGCTGGACTTCATCACGATCTTGAGATCGGCAAGTGAATGACTACATCATCCACAAAATTAGATTTCATTAACAAAGCTTTTCGTTTTCGAGGGTAAGATCTCTATGAATGTATATCCACCCATTTATTGTATCTAGGTAGATAGATATTGGTGCTTAGTTGTTCATATCATAGAATGTTTTTGTTTTCTATGTTGCAAATCCAACAAAACTGGCCTTGACCACACACTACAAAAATGTGGACAGTTCATGATATTCTGATATCGTCATTGATAAGAGGAAAAATGTCATTGATGGCCATCCACGATGAATTATACGACGAAAAAAAGGTCATGAACCTCATGTCATAATTGGACCCATGACTTTTTTTGTATAAAAACATCATGGGCCATCCGTGACGTTCCTCCATTTTCGTCGTGGCCAACTGGACCAGACCGGCCCAGGCCCGATCATTCGTGATGTTTTTTGTTTCATCATAGTATTCATCATGTGGCAGATAGCACCATGAGCTGCCTTTAGCGATGTTTGTTGACATCATGGTTGTCGTCTACGACATCATCGACTTCCTGACTTTTTCCCCCGTCATGGCTAGATTCTGCTAGCGCCGTTTGCTGACGTCATCTGTTCTGTTGCTTATGTCATCCTTCCCTTTTCGTCACGCTGACGGAGACGAATTTCGTTTTCATTATGGCAATAAGCTGGCCAGGGCGACACATGGACCAATAGGAAGGAAACACGTGGTCCATCTAGAGAACGAATCATGAACCAACCAGATCTGGACACGTATCTCCAACGCATGATGAACTCATTTCGTCAGGAAAGAAGAGATGACATTTTTGTTTCGTCGAGGATGTTGACGAGTGAAAGTGCACCATGTCGACATCTATTGGTGACGGAAATATTTTTGTCAACTAAACAACAGTGATGTTTTCGCTTACGTCGGAGATGAGTGCTAGCAACTTCGCTAGATTGAACGGTCAAAATGACAGAAATTGCAGGCCACATGTTTCAAGGGACATAAATAGGTTTGCACATAAGTTTCCACCAAAATAAAGAAAAGATCCTAACAAGCTCTCATTCACACCACCAGTTCACTTACCGACACAACAGAGCTAAAAATTACTAAAGTCATGCATTTACAAGGTCTGTGAAGTTCATAGGTGCTTTCCGCACTTCTTTCTCCTTCAGCAATGTTGCAATGTGTCTACCTAGTGCCTTATTCGCTGCTCTCTCAGCCCCAAGTTGAGCTTCAAGGAGAGACTTGGTTGGTCTTGAAGGATGGATGCTTTCATTAGTGGAAGCAAGGGGTTGATCCTCAATGTCATCTTCTATGGCAGATGGCACCACCGTGCTTCCAATAAGTGTCTGGCAGTTATAGAAGCAAACATTAGAAAACTAGCAAGCAAATTGCAATCACATATTCATGGAAAAATAGGGTATTGAATTATACGAAGATGACAAAGATGGACGTAGTATAGTTTCTTCTACACTTCCAGCACTTCCTTCAGGGCTTCTGCCTCACCATCTGGTTCCTCCATCTGGAACCCCACAATGGCACTACGCAGTATCGCATTCCCTGCTCTCTGAGCCTCTAGTTGCGCTTCAAGGAGAGTCTTGGTTGGTCTTGAAGAATGGATGTTGATGTCCTGTGACAGCGCATAGTGCACCATGTCGGTGGAAAGGAGGTTGTTCAACCTCAATGATATCTTCTGTAGCATTAGGTGCCATCAAGATTTCCATGGTTTCCTATGAATTTTAGGAATAGAATCGAACATTAGAAAAATAGCCAGCAAATTAAAAGTTGATCATACTCATTTTAGAGACAAATATGTCATTGAAATTTTGGAAGATGAGAAAGGTGAAAAGTATTCCTGAGGGCTTACTGTTGTTTTTTCCACACTGTGATGGGAGAAGCCCCGGTTATCACAGAAAAACATATCATTGCGATAAGGTTATTTATTTCTTGTTTGCCTGTTTATTAGACAATGGGCCTACACAAAGAGAGAGCATAGAGTATAAGAGGGAGTCCTGGTTAAACACAAACAAGGGGGAAGTTGGGTAGACAAGACTTGACCTGGTTCCTAGGGTCAGTCCAAGAATCAACAAGCTTGCACCACTATGCATTGTTCATGTGTTCAACATGAGATATCCTTGTTACTTCATTTAGTGGGAAGGGGTCAAAAAATGCTTCTTCAGGAGATGCCTTTGAATTCTTGCGTGGCTCATTAACTGCTGGTTGCAAGCAACCTGCACCTCTAGTTGTGATGCATCCATGACAAAATTTTGCTAAAACAAAACATCGTGCATTAGCCTTTGCATGAACAATAATGAGAAGAAAAGGGTAGTTGAGTCACAGAACATACGAAAACTCTGTCATAGAACTCTACTCTAACATCTGGCCTCTCCTTGTACTCTTTCTAGTGGGGAAGATAGGCATACCAGTCCTGACTGTTTTTGCACACTTAGTGGTAAACTTGGAAGCAATAGTTCTTCCTGGAGGAATCAAAAATGGAAGCTTTCCTCTTTTGGACATGTTCTCACGCTGCTCCCCCATGTTTTTTTACCCTCAAGACAATTTGAGGATCATCATGTGTAATAGTGTCTTCAAAAGGATGATGGCCAAAATCATCTACAAACATATAATGTGGAGTTAGTGTTCTACCATACAATAAGTGTCATTCAAGCAATATAATGTGCTTTCATTGGGGAGTTGGTTGCTTGTCTAGGGCAGTTGTCTGCTCGTCTTGGACTATTGTCTTCCTCCCATAGAGTGTTGCCATATCGATTTGGGCTGCTACCTTCTCTCCTTCAGCATCAGGATCTGCAGGACTCTGAGTTTCATGTGAAGAGGTCGCATCACTTGGCGGTCTTGGTGGGCGCCATGGAGAACTTGGAGATGGAAGTACTTCTGGGGGCTTCCCCTTGGACCTGGTGTGTCTCATACTTTCTGTCGAGGCAGCCATGCTAGCCATGACGCGCTTCCGAGCAGCTGATCCACCACCAGCAGCCATCCTTGTCATGACGACAGGTTTATTCTTATATTTTCTCTTCTCATTCCACGCAATTCAAAGGTGGTCAATTCAGGATAATAAAAAAGCACAACATATATGGAAAATTAAGTAAGCAAATAATTACACAAAAGATGAGTAGGCAAGTAAGGGGACAACCTGCAGCTCATCCTCCTCCTCCTCTTTAGGATAATAGTCAGATCCAGAGCCTTCATCCTTGCTCTTTTAGGGGAGAATTCGGTGGGAGATGCATAAACAAGAGGCCTAACACCCATTTTTTGCATCTACGCATTGTTTCTCGTGATGTTTTCTAGCCGTCTTTCTTCTATGGGATGCAATTGTCGTTCTATCATGAATAAATAACTCCAAGTAAGCTACAAAAAATATAACATATGGTATTGATTGTTCTATACTAATCATAATGTATAACAGTCCACTATGAGGAACTTGTAATCGGAATCACATATCACAAGACTAACAATGAAGCAGCCAAAGCAATAGAAGAGACAAGATGATGAACAAGTTGGAAAATTCACCAATTGGTTGCAATAATAAGCAGAGTGGGATAATTTTACAAAAGCAGGGAAATGTTGGGTCATGGTTGGATAATATGCATTGAACGACAATAAAACATAAGTAGGATAAGCAGCAATAGTGCAATTAAACAGTAAATATAACCTATAGTACTGATTGTTCTATAGAACTCATCATGTGATGGCTCACTATGAGTAATTTCTACCGTGATCATAAGGCATATGATGAAGTAGCCAAACTAATGCAAAAAAGCAACATAATGCAACCTTTATCACACGCAAACAGACCATAAGCCGAAATAGTATACATGCAGTTAAAGAGGATAAGCAAAATAAAACATAAGCAGGATAAGCAACTATCATCCAAATAAACAAAATATAACTTATGGTGTTGATTGTTCTATAATAATCATCATGTAATACAGTCCACTATGAGAAATTTATACTCTGATCAAAAGACATAGGATGAAGCATCCAAACCAATGGAACAACCAAGATAATGCAAATGTTATCTGTATGTAAACTGATCATAAGTCGAATACTCTGAATCTCACTTATCAATTGGTTAGCTGGTTGCACTAATAAGCAGGGTAAGAGAATTAAACATCAGAAGTATAAGCATCTTTCATGCAATTAAATAGGCAAAAATCCATAACATATGATGTTGATTGTTCAATAGTAATCATCATGTAAAACATGCTACTATGAACAATTTATACTCTGCTCATCAGACATGTCATGAAGCAGTCAAACTAATGCAACAGACAAGATAATGCAATCTGATCACAAGACTTGTAAAATCACAAGCAATTTCACAAGCAAAACAAATAAGAGAGAACAACTGCAACAAAACAGGAAAATTGGTGGCATGAACAGGATAATGAACATCATTTCATAGGCAAAGTAAAAAAACATGAGCATCGAGGATGAGCGTGTTTCCTTGCCTGCATGCTTTAGGGCGTTTTTGATACCGCGTTTCTTGCTGTGACCCAGGACACGTGGCATCGAGCTGGACGATGAGGTAGCAGACCTGGTCGACAAGGTCGGCGACAAGGTGGACGACGAGGTAGACGGGCCTTGTCGGTGAGGTGGATGATGAGCTAGACGGCGAGGTGGACGGCAAACTAGCCGACTTTGTGGGTGAAGTGTATAGCGAGGTGGTAGACAAGGTCAGTGGGCTGTCGGTGGGTGGACAATCAGCGAGGTCGATGAACATGGTGGAAAACCGGGACAATGAGGATGGGCTTGGGTTTGTGCTAGGGTGACAGAGAGGTTACTATAGGAGGGACGGACGGAGATGAGGGGATTAAAGATAGAGGGTCGAGCGACGGATAGCGGTGAGGGGGAAAGGGAGAGGATGGCAGGGAGGGCAAGGGGAAAAGGGATAGGACGGCGGGGAGGACGGTGCTAAGGTCGGTGGGGAAATTTGGATCTGTCTCATTTTGGCGAGGGGGATATAAAGGGTTTCAATTAGATTACGTAAATGACCTTTGGGAGAATGCTTGGGTGGCGCAGTGTGGGTGGGCTGAAAGGTAACAACAGCGCGAGAAATTTTCATTTACATAGAAACTCTCCTGCGCTGGCGCCAAATTTCGTGTGGGTGGGAGGACCTGACCTGGAAATTTGGGGTTAGTGTCCTGACCGTCGGATGCATGATGGAGGGTTCAAATAAACTAACCATATTTTAGAAAGTCTTCACTAAAAGGGCCTGGTGAAGAAAACTATAAATTATTGATGAATAAATCTTGAAAAAAGCAATAATATGGACTACTACTTTATATTCCGATTTGTATAATGATCTCAAGAGAGGTAAAAGTATTTTGGATAATATATTCAAATTTAGATAAGATTTAAAATGCAGTTTTGAATAATGGATTTCTCTAGATTAGGTTTGAACAATGGACTTTTATCCTTATTTTGGTTAGTTTTAGGTCATAGCAACACATATGGTAGATATCAAAGTTTGAGCCCAATAAGATGCATCACAGAGACCAAAAACACATAGGAAAGAAGCTTCCTCATTGCATGTGTTGCACTAGTGTGGTAGAAGTTGCATCACAGAATCCACTGGAGTATGTGTGTGGTCATGTCGATCAATGTGGTTTTGGAAAAGAACACATGCAATGTGGTCATGTGTGGATCAATGACCATAGTGGATATCAATATGGTTTAGGAAAAGAACACATGCAATGACTCTAGGGGATCCATGTGTCAAACCATGGTCATAGAGACCAAAAATACATAGCAAAGCAGCTTCCACATTGCATGTTTGCACCAGTGTGATAGAATTTGCATCACATAATCCATTGGTAGAGTGTGTGTGGTCATGTGGATATCAATGTGGTTTAGGAAAAGAACACATGCAATGTGGTCATGTGGATCAATGACTCTAGTGGATATATCAATGTGTGGTTTAGGAAAAGAACACATGCATTGACTCTAGGGGATCCATGTGTCAAACCATGGTCACAAAGACCAAAAACACATAGGAAAGTATCTTCCACATTGCATGTTGCACCAATGTGATAGAAGTTACATCACAGAATCCACTAGAGTGTGTGGTCATGTGGATATCAATGTGGTTATTTAGGAAATAAAAGAACACATGCAATGTGGTCATGTGGATCAATGACTCTAGTGGATATCAATTAAGAAACAGTAAAACTTGCCTAGCTAGAGCCTCCCACAGTGATTTGACTATGTGAGCCATCGGATCTTGCGCAGCAACGTATAGGATCGCTTGGTCATCCCGCTTCTGCGCAGGGGCCTTTTCATCCATATGCTCGTATCGGATCTTGCGCAGCAACGTATCGGATCTTGCGCAGCAACGTATAGGATCGCTTGGTCACCATACGCTTGTCAAGAATCCCCACGTCTCTGGGCTTCTACTCTACAGACCAAACTGAAAGCTCCATCGTCAACCGGGCCAAGAATCAGACCAGAAAGCTATGTATCGGGCCCAAATACCATAGTTCATATGTCTTCCCTTTGCCAAGCGCCTATGCAACTTGACCTCCTCGCACCATAACGCTGCCGCCACCGTATTGATGGGATGAAGGCATGAAGCTTGGATTGTTCTCCTCCTCCAACCGTCCCAGATTATTTCAGACACGTTACTATAGCCTACCCCCTCTTTATAGCCTATTGCTCATAGTACATATGATGATCCAATACACTTCCTTTATCTCGATCAGGGCCACCCCAGCGGCAGGCCATGTGCCATAGCCACCGAGCCCCTTCTCCATCTGCGACACTCACATTGACACGCCCTCTTGCCTCCTTGATCTGCCCGTCCCCTTTTCCACTTTGACAACCCTCTTCTGCGGCTACTGCGTTGTCACCAAGCTTACATAGTATGATGCCATGATCCATGATCATCTTGCTTTGTGGCTCAGCGAGTCAGCGGTACAACAAAGAGGTTTGTCCTTATTTCGTCCTTCAACGGTGCAAAGCGATGAGATGTACCTATTCAATACACGGTTGGGTTAGTCCTCTAAAATCATTAACCTTGCATTGATTTCTGTCAGTTTTTTTGTTGTTGGGTGTAATAGCATTGGAATATCAAAGTCCATGTCATATAGTTGTTCAAAGGCCAGCTCAATTTTGCCTGCTCTACAAATTAGGATATTACTGTATTACAGTAACAATTATAATAGATATGTTTTTGATAGAAATTATAATTGATATTATGTATATCTGTGGCATGTTCAGACATAGCTTACTTTGTTCCTCATTTCGACTAATACATTAGGTGTCTTGTTCAAATATTAATATTTTCAAAATTTTCTAATTATCTGCATTGTTCTTCCATCGAGATGGTCGGGCGCGGCAACATGTGATCTCATGGTCTAGTGTGGTTTAGGAAAAGAACACATGCAATGACTCTAGGGGATCCATGTGTCAAACCATCATGGTCACAGATACCAAAAACACATAGGAAAGCAGCTTGCATATTGAATGTTGCACCAGTGTGACAGAAGTTGCATCACAGAATCCACTGGAGTGTGTGGTCATGCGGATATAAATGTAGTTATGGAAAACAACAAATGCAATGTGGTCATGTGGATCAATGACTCTAGTGGATCAATGTGGTTTAGGAAAATAACACATGCAACGAATCTAGGGGATCCATGTCAAACCATGGTCATAGAGACTAGAAACACATAGGAAAGAAGCTTCCACATTGCATGTTGCACCAGTGTGAGACAAGTTGCATCACAGAATAATACACTAGAGTGTGTGTGGTCATGTGGATATCAATGTGGTTTTAGAAAACAACACATGCAATGTGGTCATGTGGATCAATGGCTCTAGTTGATATCAATGTGGTTTGGGAAAAGAACACGGCATGCAATGACTCTAGGGGATCCATGTGTGAAACCATGGTCATAGAGACCAAAAACAAATATCACATTGCATGTTGTACCAGTGTAACAGAAGTTGCATCACAGAATCCACTGGAGTGTGTGTGGTCATGTGGATATCAATGTGTTTTAGGAAAAGAACACACGCAGTGTGGTCATGTGGATCAATGACTCTAGTGGACATCAATGTGGTTTAGGAAAAGAACACATGCAATGAATCTAGGGGATCAATGTGTCAAACCATGGTGTACAGAGTCCAAAACACATAGGAAAGCAGCTTCCACATTGCATGTTGCACCAATGTGACAGAAGTTGCATTACAAAATCCACTAGAGTGCGTGTGGTCATGTAGATATCAATGTGGTTTTGGAAAAGAACACATGCAATGTGGTCATGTGGATCAATGACTCTAGTGGATATCAATGTGGTTTAGGAAGATAACACATGCAATGACTCTAGGGGATCCATGTGTCAAACCATGGTCACAGAGACCAAAAACATATAGGAAATCAATAAGAAGCTTCCACATTACATGTTGCACCAGTGTGTGGCAGAAGTTGCATCATAGAATCCACTGGAGTGTGTGTGGTCATGTAGATATCAATGTGGTTTTGGAAAATAACACATGTAATGTAGTCATGTGGATAAATGAGTCTAGTGGATATCAATGTGGTTTACGAAGAGAACACATGCAATGACTCTAGGGGATCCATGTGTCAAACCATGGTCACAGAGACCAAAAACACATATAGGAAATAAACAGCTTCCACATTGCATGTTGCACCAGTGTGACAGGAGGTGCATCACAGAATAATCCACTAGAGTGTGTGTGGTCATGTGGATATCAATGTGGTTTTAGAAAAGAACACATGCAATGTGGTCATGTGGATCAATGACTCTAGTGGATATCAATGTAGTTTAGGAAAAGAACACATCATGCAATGACTCTAGGGTATCCATGTGTCAAACCATGGTCATAGAGACCAAAAACACATAGAAAAGCAGCTTCGACATTGCATGTTGCACCAGTGTGTGACAGAAGTTGTATCACAGAATCCACTATAGTGTGTGTGGTCATGTAGATATCAATGTGGTTTGGGAAAAGACCACATATGCAATGTAGTCATGTGGATCAATGACTCTAGTGGATCAATGTGGTTTAGGAAAAGAACACATGGAATGACTCAAGGAGATCCATGTGTCAAACCATGGTCACAGAGACCAAAAACATATAGGAAATAAGCAGCTTCCACATTGCATGTTGCACTAGTGTGTGACAGAACTTGCATCACAAAATCCACTGGAGTGTGTGTGGTCATGTAGATATCAATGTGGTTTTGGAAAAGAAAACATATGCAATTTGTTCATGTGGATCAATGACTGATACGTTGCTAACGTATCTATAATTTTTGATGTTCCATGCTTGTTTTATATCTACTTTCTTACGTTTTGCCCACACTTTGGAGTACTTTTACACATTTTCTGGGACTAACCTATTAACAAGATGCCACAGTGCCAGTTGCCTGTTTTCTGCTGTTTTTGGTTCCAGAAAAGCCAGAAAATGAATATACTCGGAATTGGACGGGACAAAAGCCAAAGTCAATATTTTACGGGAAGACACATGGAGTCCGAAGGAGAGACGAAGGGGGTCCATAGGGCAGCCACACCCCCCCTTGGCGCCGGCAGCCCTAGGCCGTGCCAGGGCATGGTGTGGGCCCCCTGGCCGGCCACCGACCTTGCCCCTTTGCCTATAAGAAGCCTCCAATGCAAAAACCCTAGAGAATCGAGCCTCTAGCCACGAAAAGTTCCGCAGCGCCGCCGCCACCGAAGGGGAGATTCAGGGGACAGAAAGTCTCTATTCCGGCACCCTGTCGGGATAGGGAAGTGCCCCGGAGCCATCTCCATCGATCTCCACCACCATCTCCATCACCGTTGTTGATTCCCATGATGATGAGGTAGTAGTTATTCCTCGAGGCTAAGGGCTCTATCGGTAGCTATGTGTTCATCTCTCTCTATGCATGATCTTATTGAGATCATGAGCTTTGTAATCTATAGATCTATTCTGCTACTCAAGTGCTTTAATAGATCTCTGCTCTTCCCATGTGTGTGAAAGTGACAACATGTACACCATGGTGGCACTTAGGCTAGAGATTACAAATACTTGTTATAAGTTATATTTGGAGTTGGATGTTTCTATGAAATTGTGGTGTTTGTTGGAACCATCTAGAGCTCAAGGTGACAGTGTGGGGTTATCTAGATGGGGAAAGCGAACTTTGACGTGTGTTGTTATAGCCCTACCATGGATTAGAGTGTCCAACCAGAGAGTAGTTTAGAGTAGTATCATAAAGAGAAGATATTTATATGAGAGTGTTCACTAGTGAAAGTATGATCCCTAGGCCTTGTTTCTAAGCATTGAAACACCATTTGCAACTAGATCTGTTACATGTTTGCTTGCTGCCATCTTTATTTCAGTTTGCCTTTAGTCTCTTCCACGCGCCATCAAAGCTATTTTCTAGCACCGGTACGACTTATAATTATCTATACCACTTGTATTTCACTATCTCTTCGCCAAACTAGTGCACCTATACACCTAACAAGTGTATTGGGTGTGTTGGGGACACAAGAGACTTCTTGTATCTTGATTGCAGGGTTGCTTGAGAGGGATACCTTTGACCCCTTCCTCCCTGAGTTCGATAAACCTTGGGTAATCCACTTAAGGGAAACTTGCTGCTGTTCTACAAACCTCTGCACTTGGAGGCCCAACAACTGTCTACAAGAATAGAAGTGCATAGACATCAAGCTATTTTCTAAGCAGATTTGACGGGAGGTAAGGTAAAAGGTACTCACATCCTCTGGCTACTAAGCTATCTTCTAGTACTGTAGCTGGTGTGTGAGTGCTCGAAGTTATTTCCTTTAGATTCTGCAATTATATCTTTTAGTTTCTTGTTTTTATTTTCACTAGTTAGGCTTAATGGAAAACAACAAAAAATTATAGAGCTTTTTAGTATTTTTCGTAAGTTAGAACATGAATGGTCTGAAAAGAAAATTAAAGAACCCATGGAACTTTCTTTGCATGCTAATAGCAATGTTATTAGTATGAATCTTTTGAACACCTTTGTTACAAATGCTATGGAAACGTCTAAGATTGGGGAAGTTAGTTTTCATGAAAATTATCTTTTTAGTTCCCCAGCTTTAAAGAAGAAAATTTGCTCTGATGATACTTTATCTCCCATATGTGGTAATTCTAATGATACTTGTGATATTTTAAATCGACATACTGAAAGCATCCCTTTTTAAATACCTATAAAAATTGTTGAACGTGTTATGAATAACTGTTATTTCGGAGATGGAACTGTCCATCCTGGTGATCATTTACTCTTTATACACGAACTATGCGAGTTATTCAAGTGTGTAGGTATTTCAATGACCCAAGTTAAGAGGAAGCTATTCCCTTTTCACTTAAGGGTAAAGCAAGGGAGTGGTATGAGCTACTAGATGATCCTCATCATTTGGAGTGGAAGGAACTTGAATCTCTCTTTTACTCTATATTTTATCCTCCTCGTGAAATTCATAAAGATAGGAATTACATTTATAATTTTCATCCACATGATGGAGAAAGTATTGACCAAGCATGGGGAGATTGAAGTCACTAATGCTCAAATGTCCCATTCATGAGCTCCCTAGTAATATTGTTATTAATAATTTTTATGCAAGGCTTTAAGGACATTACAAGGACTATCTAGATACCTATTTAGAGGGATCCTTCACAAGTAAGGAGGTCAAAGCTAAGTGGGATCTTCTTGAAACAATTCAAAGCAATACTGAAGATTGGGATAACGACAAAATTAAAGAACCAGGTATAAACTATGAGTATGATTGCATTAAGTCTTTCGCTGAAACTGCTGATTTTCAAGAGCTTAGTGCTAAATATGGTCTTGATCCTCAAATTCTTTTTGATTGTTGTAGAGCCTTTGTGATACGTCCAAAACGTATCTACTTTCCTGAACACTTTAGCTATTGTTTCTCCTCTAAACTTGTGTGATTTGGATGCAACTAACACGGACTAACGTTGTTTTCAGCAGAATTGCCTTGGTGTCTACTTTTTGTGCTGAAAATCAACTTTCAGGAAAAAACCCGGAAAATATGCCAAAAATCCTATTTCACCAGAAGACTCCGGGCAGAATCGAGGCGGAGGGGCTGGGCCACACCACCCGCCTTGAGCAAGCCAGGCGCCCAGGTGGTCTGGCCCTAGACTCCCCCTCGGTCTCCCTCTTCGCCTATAAGTTGCCTTCTGACCTAAAAGCTCAGGGGGGTTCGACGTTTTTCCAGAACGAGTTCCGCTCCGCCGTCACCACCAGATTTCACGAAACAGCACCAGAAACTCTGTTCTGGTACCCTATCGGGACAGGGAATTGGAGGAGATCATCGCCATCATCATCACCATCGCTTCTCCATCGACCATCCATGTTTCCCCCATCTATGAGTGAGTAATCCACCGCTATAGGCTATCGGGATGCTAGGGATTGGATGATATAGTTCATGTAATGGCATCAGATTGTTAGGGCATGGTGCCTAGTATCTTCTATTAGTGCTTTATGACTTTGTTGCGACTTGTTATGCTTAATGCTTGTCACTAGGGCCCGAGTGCCATGATTTCAGATCTGAACATGTTATTGATTCATTATGATAGTATTGGTTTTGGTCTTATCTACAAGTTGTATACACACGTTGTTGTTGTCTGGAACCAATGGCCCCGAAGTGACAGAAATCGGGATAACCAGAGGGAATGGCTTTGATGTGAGGTTCACATGTGTTCACGGAGTGTTAATGCTTTGCTCCGGTGCTCTATTAAAAGGAGCACCTTAATTGCCAGTAGTTCCCTTGAGGCCCCGCTGCAAACGGGTTGGCATGACAAAAGATGTTGTGCAAGTTCTCATTGCGAGCACGTATGACTATATATGGAACACATGCCTAGGATTATCTAGTACTTGGATACTTTATCTTATTTATCTGCAATTGCCCTATGTTCTGATTGCTATGTTGATTGTCTTGTCCATGCAACTCCCGTCCATCCATCCCTATGCCTACCACACTCGAATCCTATTGTTTACTGCTATTGTTACTGTTGTCTTTACTTTACTGCTACTGTTACTTTACTATTCCTACTACAAAACTGTTGCTACTGATAAACTGCTGTGAGCAAGAATGTTTCTAGGTGCAGCTGAATTGACAACTCAGTTGTTAAGGCTTATAAATATTCTTTGGCTCCCCTTGTGTAGAATCAATAAATTGGGTTTCAGTTCCCTCGAAAATACTGCGATACACCCCCTATACTTGTGGGTCATCAAGACTATTTTCTGGCACCGTTGCCGGGGAGCATAACTTTATTTACTAAGTTCACTTGGATTCTCAATTGTTCGCTGCTATCCATCCATCGTGGGTAAGTCTCGTGATGGCAACCTATTTTACCATCCACTACAAGAAGAGGTATGGTTCTGAACACCTCTATTGCTCTTGATTCACCGTCTGTTATGAGTAAGCTCGTTACACCACCACATACACATGTTACATACACTGCTACTACTATTGAATCAGAAACTTCTGATGCTTATGATGCTGCTTCTACTGTGCTTGATAAGAGTGGTTCATTAGGTCCTTTCCTAGATGCTACGATTGCTAGAACTATAGTTGGAAATACTGAAACTCCTAATGAAGACACTACTACACCTGTTAGTTCACCTGAGTCTAGTGAAAGCTATGATATTGAAGATGGTTATGTTGAGATGACCGACGAATTTATTAAAGAATGTAAAAACACCCATGATAGGAGTGTTTCTAAGAGTCTCCTTGAGAGGTGTACTATTAGACCCAAATTGTCTCCTATTGCTAAGTTTGCTGCTTCCCCCCATAAACATTATAGATTAAGATTATGATTTCTCTCTCGATCTATCTTACATAGCTATTGTTGAGAAAGAACCTTTTTGTGGGACTAAGAATGAAAGTGCGGTAGCACATATGAATGAACTTTCTACCATGAGTGGCTTGTTTTCTGATGATATTAAGATGCGTACTTACTTTGTTGCTAAGATTTCCCCTTTTCACTAAAAGGAGAAGCTAAAACTTGGTTTAGTAATTTATCTCATGGATCTATTGATAGCCTTGATTGCTTGATTAGTACTTCCTGCAGAAATATTTTCCTCCTAGTGCTAGACATGCTATTTTGCAAAACCTTTTTGATTTTAAACAGGGAGAAAAAGAGATATTGCCTGAATCATGGGCAAGGTTTTGTGCTTTGATTCATGCACAGGCTAGAAGTCCATTACCTAAGAATGAGCTTCTTGATATATTTTATAATGGACTAAGTGAGGAATCTAGGACATACCTAGATAGTTGTGCTGATTGTGTTTTCAGGAATAGGACTCCTAAGGAAGCTGATGAATTAATGGCTAAAATAAGTAAGAACTATGAAGATTGGACTCCTCCTGAACAAGCTATACCTGAAGTAATTGTACCTGAACCTACTATACCAGTTCCTATTCCAACATCAAAGAAGAGGGGAGTTATTGAATTAAATGATGAAGTGATGAAGGAAGCTAAGAAATGTCTTAAGGAGATGGGAATTAAAGCTGCAGATGTCTAGAATTTACCTCCTATAGAAGAATTATGTAAGCCTATTCCCTTCTCATCCACTATCGAGGTACACTCTCTCCAACACTTTGATGAAGGTGATATCCCTTACTCTAAACCTCCTAAGCAATGCATAGAAGAATTCTATATCTTTATTGTTAAGCAAGATAATTTTAATAAAAGGGTGCAAAATCATCTAATGGAAAACACTAGAGCTATTGTTGAGTTAAAAGATATTGTGGAAAGAACCTCTAATGATGTTAAAATGATTGTTAAACACTTTCAAATGGTTCAAATTCAAATAGATCAACTCATTAAAGTGCAAAAAGACTTGCTAGTTAATGCTGCTAAAGAAAAACCTGCTTATGAAATTAGAACTAGAAGTGGAGCTGCTACCTAGGATCCTCTATATCCTGAGGGGCATCCCAAAAGAATTGAGCAGGATTCTCAACAAGCTGAAAATAGTGGCTCTACTCGTAAGAAAAGGAAAAAGAAACATAAAACTATTGTAGAACCCTCAGAACCTTCTATAGATCCTAATAGTATATCTGTCTCTGTTGCTAAAACTGAAAGTGGTAACGAAGAAAACGAAGCTCCTAATGAAGAAAAAGTTGAAGAAGAACCTGAAAAGCGCACTAAGAATACTAAATACACGAAAGAAGATTTTGTTGCTAAGAAACATGGTAGTGAAAGAGAGCTTTGGGTCCAAAAACCTATGCCTTTCCCTGATAAGAAACACAAGTCAAAGGAAGATGAACATTATAATAAGTTTTGTGAGTGGATGAAACCTTTATTCTTGCAAATTCCTTTGACTGATGCTATTAAATTGCATCCTTACTTAAAGTATATGAAGGATATTGTCTCGAATAAAAGGAAGATCCCTAATGAAGAAATTTCTACTTTGCTTGCTAATTATTCCTTTAATGGTAAGGTTCCTAAGAAACTTGGAGATCCAGGGATTCCAACTATCCCTTGCTCTATTAAGAACAGTTATGTTAGAACTGCTTTGTGTGATTTGGGAGCTGGAGTTAGTGTTATGCCTTTTTCTCTCTATAAGAGGCTTCAACTAGAAAAAATAATACCAACTGATATATCTTTGCAAATGGCTGATAAATCTACCACTATTCCTGTTGGTATATGTGAGGATGTACCTGCTCAAGTGGCTCATAATTTCTTGATATTAACTGATTTTGTTGTGCTTGAAATGCCTAAAGATGATAATATGTCCACTATTCTTGGGAGACCTTTTCTTAATACTGCAGGAGCTATTATTAATTGTAATCAAGGAAAGGTGAGTTTTAATGTTAATGACAAGGAACACACCATCTATTTCCCCAAGAAGATTGAAAAGACTTATGGTTTGAATTCAATTGAACATGCTGAGGGCATTCAAGTTGGAGAAATATATTGTCCCATACGAAGAGAAAAATTTGAAACTATTATGATTGGGACCATTGCTATCAAGATTGAGGTAACATAATCATTAGTGGAATACAAAGTTTTGCCTCATATGGAATTGTTTTGGTAACAAGACTTGATCAACCTTGTTAACAAAAGGATTTCATTGAACAAAACAATGTTTTCACCGTGATTATCTTCGTTTACTTCTATTCTATCCATTTTAGTTTTTGCTTTCGTTTAGTTTTATTTTTGTTGTTAGTTGCTTACATGTTAGAGTGTCTTAGAACTCCTGTAGTTCTAGCCTTGTTTTGTCATTGCATCATTTCCAAAAAAAATCTGTCTGTCAGAAAATCATTCTTCTATACCTGAAAAATGCCCAAAAATAAAGTGTCTCGAAAAATTCCAGAAAATTCATATTAAATTTTTACGTGAAAAAAGGGGTAGAGGAGTGCCTGGGAGGTACCAGGGGGACCCACCAGGCAGGCTCACCACCTGGTGGCGTGGCCTGCCCTAGGTGGCGCCATGCCATGGTGTGGGCCACCTCTGGCCCTCCACTAACTCTCTCACCTGCCACTTTCTTCTCTCTCCCACGTAAGCTCTAGTTCATTGCTCAAAATCGCGTTCTTGCTGTGCTTGCTCTCGATTTTTTTTCGATCTCCTTGCTCAGCCCATCTTTGTTGCTGAAATTTGGAGCACTTGTTCCCTGGTATGTGACTCCTCCCCTTGTCCAAGTAGATTTGTGTTTAGTGGATTATATCTTGAGTATTTTGCTGTTGTAGGTGACAGGTTATGAGAGCTTGTATGCTTGTTTGATGCTTAGAGATATAGTTTTGATGCATGTTAGGCCTCTTACAAGTCCCTATGAGTAGAATCCTTCATTTTATTCACTTTGCAATTAGTTGTTTAATAAGTGTTTAAATTTCAGAATACCAAGCGTGAACAACCATACCTTTGGAGATATATTTGAGAGGGATGCACCTAGGAGGTCGAGGCCCTCAAGATCAGCCTCTCAGTTTAGGCCATCATACAACGAAGATCTGATTGCAAATCGTATTGGTAATGAAAGGGATGATGGGCATGCTCACCCATCTACTTTTCCTTGTTTTACTTTCTTACAAGATGCAGGGATTCTTGATGATTTCTTGCTACTGATTGAGAGGGTTGGTTTGACCTCATATATGCAAGATGAGAGTGAGCAATACGCTATGATAGGTCGAGCTGGCATGTGGGGTTGAAGCACGGAGGAGACGGTAGATAGGAAAAAATAGTCAAACATGGACCGTGACGAAATCCATGACGAATTTAGCACCAGACGAAATGGCAAACTGGACTTTAGAGTCCGGGATGAAATCTGTGACGAATTTGCCACAACAAAAACAAGGAACATCATGGATAATTGGGATGGAGGGGCTTGGAGCTCGTTGTGATGAAATGTTCTAAAACATCAGGAATTCGCGACGTTTTTAGGTTACGTCGTAAAAAAAGTCATGGATCATCTAGATTCTTGTAGTGGCAACTAAATAATTTAGCATAATGGCGTCGTCTTGAGCCTCACCGAAGCAAAAAAGTTCACTCTCGCGGAAGTTTATTATCAGACACAAAAGCTGTTCAAAAGCTAAAATAATTTATTTCAGATTTCTCACTTTTTCGATATAATGTTCCATAAAAACAATTATCATCGACAAATTGAAAGATAGATAGGCGTTCGTCAATTAGATGAGGAACCACACCTTCAATTTGGCCATCGAACCGTACGCTCAATCATGACAGCTAGATATCAGTCACTATATTGAATAACATTGGTGATAATGGATCGCCTTATCTCAACCTCTTTTTTCTCTAAAATTATTTACTAACATCATCATTGATTCTGATGGCAACGCTATCTCCTAGTACAAAGTTATAGATTAAGGCACACCCCTAAGCCGCTCCCTTCCTGTCCCCGTGTGGCGGCGATGGAGGGAACCCTAAATCCCACCACCCCAAGCCCCTTCCACCTCTCTCCCCCTCCTCCGCCGCTGCCAGAGGGCGCGGTCGGGAAAATCCTAGTCGGCGCCAGCGGCAGAGGGATCATTCGTCCTCTCGCGCGCCTAGGTGAAGATGCGGGCTGGATCCCATGCGCTGGGGCATGGTGCGGCCGTTTGGCACCATGGCGGGGCTGTTTTGCTGCCGCGTTGTGGCCGTCAGATCTCTGGCGTGCGGCGGCGTGTCGGTGAAGCGGTGACGCGGCGGAAGGCGTGGTGTGCGGGCTGGCGGCGACCGATCTCCGGCATGTCGATGGTGGCGGTGACGCAGCTACAGGCAGGGATAACGGTGGGCCGATCTAGCCCCTATGGGTTCATATGGGCTGCCCTTTCCCGCTGCATCTCGATAACTCCGACGACGACACCATGGAGGTTGGGATCAGTCCAGAGACACGAGTAAGATGGCGGAGGCAGCTAATGGCTCTGAAATATAGCCATCCATGTCCACATTTAAGCTGGATATTATTTATAATTTTGATGAAATATCTCTCTAAACCCTGCCACTAATTCCTAATATTCAAAGGGGTATGCAACCCTTTATTTTATATTTTTCCTCCATAGATAATGTCGTTTGAAGATGGGAATCACTACATTAAAGTCAAAGATATGAGATTTCCAACAACCAGAATAAACCAGGAGCCGTGAAGCGGAGGCGGACCCTTTAATGACCAACTATACGACCGGGTCAAAATTCCAGCCATATAGCTCCGGTCGTATAGTTGGCGCCACCACCGTTAGGTCAAACAGAACAACTTTCGTGAAGGGACCTCTATATAAAGAAGCCTCGGGCGATGAGAAAAGAAGCCAGACCCTCGCCAAAAGTCTCTGCCACAGATCACCAGCCGCCTCCAGATCTCAAAACCCTTCTCCATGTCCATAGCCATATTCTACCACTTGTAATAGTAGATATCTTCTCCGATTGGTGACATTGTAAGATATTGCTATCAATCTTATGATTTTTATTATAATGTTTGTGATTGTTGATCTCATCTCTATATGTGAGTAATTCTCCTTTGGCTAAGGGCCTCGTCCTAGCCATGTAGCGTTTATGCATGTTATTTATCATAGATGGGATCGTGTATTAGTTTGTATGACATGATGATTATTGTATCCTCTCTTGCCTCAATCCAAGGACTTGTCAAGTACCCCAAGACCCCGAGGGTTGAGCCAGGTATAGGGAGTATGAGTAATGACTGATATGCAGGTTGGGAACCCAGTGACAGAAGGGGTAGTATGGCTATATGTGAGGGATTTACTTGGGATTAACGGTGACATCACTATGCATATCATTAGTTATCTTTCTTCTATGGATGAGACTAGTAGGTTATTGCTATAAGCGGTTGCGGAGGCAATAAAAATTATGGATGCATTGCCCACATATAATTTATCTTGCTCTAACAAGTACATGCATACTTTATCTTTATCTTTTATTCCCATCAGATGTTTTGCACAGCTACATGTGAAACCGAACACCCTAGGCCCTCTCTCTCCATCATCGACAACAACAAAAAGACGCAAACTATTGATCCGGTAAACCGCAAAAGGAATTCTAAAACTCCCAAAGGTCTGTTAAAGTAACTTCACTACGCATTCTCTTCCCGAGGATTCGATTACCTAGGTCTACTAGGGAAAAATGATCTATACTACATCCGTAATCCGGATCGAAGGTATCAACCCTTTTTCTGGCGCTGTTGCCGGGGAAGCAATAGCTACCCTGGTGAGGTTTTTAGGAACCTTGCTAGTTTTAATTCTTGTTTTTAATTTTATTAGTTTGCTTTCAGTCTTTATTTGATAAACCAAAAAAATTAGTTAGCCTTTAAATTCTTCCTTTTACTATTATAATTCTTTGTTTAAGAAAACCCAAAAACATAGGAACTATGGCTGAAAAGAAGCTTGGGGAGTTTGCTACTCCCAATAATGATTATTTGCGTACTCCTATTACTCAGCCAGCAATTGCTGCTGATGACTATGAAATTAAGCCCCATTACTTAAGTTTGGTTCAACAGAATCAATTTGGAGGCTCTACTGTTGAATACGTAGGTATGCACTTGAATACTTTCACTGAAATATGTGATATGATGCGTATAAAAGACGTTGACCCCGATGCAGTCAAATTGCGTCTATTTCCTTTCTCTCTTAGAGAAAGAGCAAAAAAATGGTTGCTATCTTTGCCTAGAAATACTATTACATCATGGGTGGGATGTACTTCTTTATTTATGACTATTTTTCCCACCTGCAAAGACTATGCAACTCAGATATAATATTACTGGTTTTAGATAGGAACAACGTGAGCCACTAGCGCTTGCATGGGAGAGAATGAAAGGATGCATGAGAAACTGTCCTAGTCATGGGATGGAAGACTGGTTAATTCTCCATCTATTTTATAATGCTCTTAACCCTGTGTCTAAGTCTATGCTTGATACTGCAGCTGGAGGAACATTTATGGGTAAACATATTACCAAAGCAAAGCATCTCTTAGACAATATGCAAGACAACCATGCCCAATGGCATGTGGATAGATCAAACACGAAGAAGGTGAACTCCATCTCACCACAAGAAAATGAAGAACTCAATGCCAAGTTGGATGAGCTCATACTAGCCGTAAAAGGTAAGCAAACTCAGGTAAGAGTTGTCCCTGAAACAAATATTGAAGAAATAGACTTCATGGATCGTAATGATTATAACCCTACTTGGAAGAAGAATTACAATCCAAACTTTCAGAAACATAGTCCTGCAGGTAACTCTAATAATAATATGGAAACTAGTAATGGTAGTCTCCAAGAAACACTAAAGTCTTTTATAGACTCACAAAATGAACAAAACAATATTCTTGTTAAAATAACGTAGAACCATGATACTATGCTTGGTAAATTATCTAACCAAGCTGTTAGTTTGAGAAATGATTTGCATGCCCTCCAAGAAAGAACGAGGATCATTGAGACACAGCTAGGTAAGATAACCGAGAGTCAAACTCTCATTCTAGCTAAATTTGCAGGTAAAGCTGAGCCCAATCTTGTTGAAGACCTCAAGATGATGAGAGTCCAAAGGGAGGAGCCTAAAGAACTTGATTATAGTAATGCTCCTTCACCAAGTTACACAGTTGAAGATCTCGTAAAAAGGATCAACGTCAAGATTCTGGTAAGTGAAGGTAGTAAGGAAGCTATGTACCAACACTTTGTTAATCAGGTAGCAATTAAGGTATGTGAGCTTGAGGAATAATATAACAAATTGCTGAAAATTACCTATGAAGTTAGATGACATATTTGAGCCTACTATTAAGATTAAAATTGGAACCAATGAGATAGCTGCACTTTGTGATCTAGGTGCAAGCGTCTCAACAATTCCAAAGAGTCTCTTTAACAAGTTAAATCTTGGCTCTTTTGAGATCACCGAGTTAAAATTGCATCTAGCAAATTCTACCTACAAACAAGCTGTAGGAATTAAGGAGAATACTTTAGTATACATTAAAGGCTATCCTGCTCTCATTGATTTTGTTATTGTTGACATGCCTGAAGATTCTACTGCTCCTATTATATTAGGCCGTCCTTTTTTAAGAACTATTAAGGCTTTGATTAATCTACATTTAGGGAACGTGAAGCTCTAATTGTCTTCATGGGATCCTTTTGTTATTCATTTCCCCGGGAAGAAGAAATCCAAGCATGATGAAAAGGAGGCCATCACTTTGAAGGCCAACTACTTTGGAGTGGGTGTTCCACTCATCTGGCCTAAGTGAGAAACACTGAGATTAAGCTATTGACCATAAAAGAGTGCTTCATGGGAGGTAACCCATGTGAAATAAAGGTTTGAGTAAAGTTTTTAAGTTTTAGTTTTAGTTTATGTCCAATAAAGAGTGCTAAAAACTCCAATTGAGGAGAAGAAGTTCGGTAGTACTAAAAATCCTGCTTTATTCATGCTATTGTTGGTCGACAATATTTACTGTCAATTTTCTGTCAAAAACAAGGTATATCACTAAGTTACAGGAAAATAAATAGTTTTCAAAGAAACAGAATTTTTTTGATGCACACAGAGAGTTTAACGACCAAATATACAGCGGGAATAAAAATTCTGGCCGTATAGTTCTGGTCGTATAGATATCTTGGCCATCGACATTTTTTCTTCCATATGTACTAAGAGTTTAACGATCAACTATACGGCAGGAATAAAAATTCCGTCCATATAGCTCCAGTCATATATATCGGTGCCTCCGTACAAATTCTTTTCTAATATACTAAGAGTTTAACGACCAACTATATGGTGGGAATAAAAATTCCGGCCGTATAGTTCCGGTCGTATAGATATCAATGCCTTTGTATATTTTCTTTCCCAGGGACAGACAGTTTAACGACCAACTATACGGCAGGAACATTTTGTTCCGGACGTATATTTGCGCCCGTATAGCTGCGCTGCCAGGAGGAAACCCTAATATTTTACAGAAGGCCAACTATACGGCGGGAACGCATTTTTCTGGCCGTATAGTTGCGCCCGTATAGTTGCGTCTGACCACAAAAATGCACGGGAAGGTACCTCCAACTCCAAAATTTCAAGCTTTTTTCTCTCTTCTATCTCTAAACTCTCTCAAAACCTCAAGAGATCTCCATCTCTACTCAAATTCGTTTGATTTCCTCGCACACAAGTGATCTACAGTATGTTTCTCCTCCGAACCTCCAATTACTTTTTTCAAATTCATCTTTGATCTGTTGTCATTATCAATCTAGGGTGAGACCTACTATGAACCAATTGCCATGATTTTATTGCCTAGATTATTATTTTGAGGAGATTCTTTAGTGTGCTATGATGAGGAATATGATGCACTTACTGTTGTTGGATCAAAAAGTTTTATTTTTTTGCCTTTCTTCAATGTTTTAGATGATGAACACAAGGAGCCAAACTCGTGCTCGTGCCACCGCTAGTGCTTCTCGGGCCGTCGCTCAAGAACGCATGGGGATACAGTTCAGGGATGAGCCCCATCGTGATCGCTTCAACAATTCTGACCGTATAGTTCCGGTCATATAGATATCTTAGCCATCGACAATTTTTCTTCCATATGTACTGAGAGTTTAACGACCAACTATATGGCGGGAATAAAAATTCCGGCCGTATAGCTCCGGTCATATAGATATTGGTGCATCCATACAAATTCTTTTCTAATATACTGAGAGTTTAACGACCAACTATACGGCGGGAATAAAAACTCCGGTCGTATAGTTTCGGTCGTATAGATATCGATGCCTTTGTATATTTTATTTCCCAAGGACAGATAGTTTGAAGACCAACTATATGGCAGGAATGTTTTGTTCCAGCCGTATATTCACGCTCGTATAGCTGTGCCGCCAGGAGGAAACCCTAATATTTTGACAGAAGACCAACTTTACGGTGGAAACGCATTGTTCCGGCCGTAAAGTTGCGCCCGTATGGTTGCGTTTGACCACAAAAACGCACGGGAAGGTACCTCCAACTCCAAAACGTCAATCCTTTTTCTCTCTTCTACCTCCAAACTCTCTCAAAACCTCAAGAGATCTCAATCTCTACTCAATTTCGTTTGATTTCCTCGCACACAAGTGATCTACGGTATGTTTCTCCTCCGATCCTCCAATTACTTTTTGCAAATTCATCTTTGATCTATTGTCATTATCAATCCAGGATGAGACCTACTATGAACCGATTGCCATGATTTTCTTGCCAAGATTATTATTTTGAGGAGATTCTTTAGTGTGCTATGATGAGGAATATGATGCACTTATTGTTGTTGGATCAAAAAGTTTTATTTTTGCCTTTATTCAATGTTTTAGATGATGAACACAAGGAGCCAAACTCGTGCTCGTGCCACCGCTAGCTTCTCGGGTCGTTGCTCAAGAACGCATGGGGATACGGTTCAGGGATGAGCCCCATCGTGATCGCTTCAACAAGATCAAGAACCGTGAAGTGAAGGCCACCAAGTGGGCTTGCCCCATTATATTGAACCAACTCGGTATTTCTGATGACTTCAATTTACTTTGCAATAGATCTGGCCTGCAAAACTTTGTGTTTAATGATGTGCCTACTTATCACTTTTTAACTATTGAATTCCTATGTTTGTTGCAAAGCACCATTAGACAATGGCAAGGAGAGGACACGATTTCTTTCTGACTTATGCACAACAACTACACTTGAACATTAGATGAATAGTCTTCATGCTTTAATTTGCCAAACAATGATTTTAATGCCTTATGCGCATCCTTTACTGGCTTAGAACCTACCCCTAAACAATACCGTAATGGAATGAGTTTCACTACTAGAGTGAACAAGGGGAAGAATATTCAACATCCTGCAATTCACTATTTGTTCTATGTTATTGCTAACACCTTGCAGGCACGTAATGAGTTCACAAGACTCAAAGTGGAGGACATCTTAGTCCTTGCAAAGGCTGCTTACATCAACTGCGGCTTGCCACTCAACTTGGGTGTCATCCTTGTGCGCTACTTGGAGCACCAAGCCTCCCAAAGCCAAGGACCAATCACAGGTGGAGGCGTCACCACCGTGCTTGCCACTGCCCTAGGAATCGACCTAGGTGAGTTGCAACCCGTGCTAGGTGAGACACGTGTTGGTTTCTCCACTTTGAAAGCTTGTGGAATGCTCACTAGGAGAGGTGGTGTTTATTACCTGCATATTGCTGGAGCTGGCTGTCTCTACCCCACTCCTATGCCTAATGGTCTTTTCTCTATCAAGGAAGGACGTTTGCTATATGACTTGCAAGTTGAGAAACACCAACCCGAGGAAGAGATTCCGGAGGAGGATGAGGACCAAGAGGAGGAACAAGAAGTTCCTTACCAAGAGGAGCAACCACAAACCCGGTTCGCTACATACCAAGACTTCCAAGGACTTGGAGGGACTATGGATAGGATGCATAGCCTCTCTTTGAACCTCCGAGAATCAACTAGTAACCTCTCAACTCAATTTGCCAACTAGAGTAACGACGTTTTCTCGTCACCATAATGATTTGAAGGGCTTGCAAAAGCCTAAGCTTGGGGAAGTTTCCTCATCTATCTTTATTTGGCGTTCATTTTCTTTTATTTATTTCGAGGTTGTATTTTTATTTGAGTTTATAAGCACTCGTGTTGGTTTCCCCAACACCTTATTTTTAGTTATTTCTATTTGCTTTCGAGATTTTCTAGCCGAGCTTTGCTGCCAACTTTCTATTCTTTAAACTCCCTCTCTTAAAACCACAAAAATATTTCTCCATTTTTCCTTATTTTCCCTCTTTCTTTTCTTTCCGCCTCGAGGTTTTCATGTATTTGCAGGAGAGTGATTGACTTCGAGTTTCCAAGAAGCAAATAAAAAAGGAAGAGAGAAGTGGAACCAAACATGAGAGGTATGCCTTATGACTCCCCACTTTTGAAGTTTGAGAAACCTATCCTAGTTAGTAGTAAATGTTGAGATATTATATTGGTAGAGTGAGTCTTTGTATTGTAGTAAGATGTTCATTTGCGTGGGTATTTAATTGGCTACGTTTTGTTCCAGCTCTCGTAATTAACCAAGTCTTGTCTAAAAATTGCTAAACAATTGTAATAATAAAAAGTCTCACAATTTAAGGATTGGGTGTTGTAGTGTTTAGTCTTGAAGGCTTATTTCTAGAGACACTCAACACCACTAAAAATTTTGATTGACTTGATATCTCTCTTTAAAAGGATTTGTTCGATTGAATTACATGTTTAGTGGTTTTTGTGAGCATGACAAAGTTTGACTTGTTAATCATAAGAATGATATAGCTTTATGCGTGTCAAACTTCATGGGATGCCAACAAATCTACTGGCCTACGAATGATCCTCATGGAGGAAACTCGTAGATTTCAGCTATGAGTTGATTAAACACTTGTAGCAGCAATGCTGTAGTGGGTAAGATTCTTGGCACTCTCGGGTAGCTGTAATCATGATAGAATCACTCCTCTAGCTATTATGAGTAATCATTATGCAAAAGGAACAAAAACCTTAGTGATGCCACGAGTGTCCATCACAGCCCGATAAACTAATATTTTTTTGGCATGCTCTCAATTACTCAAATACTGAAATTCTTGAAGGACAATGAATAGAAAAGTAGTGCTTGAAAAGTCTTGATTTATTGATGTAGGAGAATTGAGATACTCTAGTGTATATGCTTTTCATGACAACTCTCACACTCTCAATTTACATGATTATATTTTATCATTCAAAGGCAAGACTATGAGTTGATTACATGACATGGAATAAAGTTTACTCATTTGAATCATCCATGTTAACAAACAATTTGCTGCACTATAAGGATGCATAAAACCCATATTATATGCTTGCCATTACTCTATCTATGTTGAAGTTTTTCAGATTTATGAAGTGGAGGAAACATGAGACTATCAATCATGAGTAAGATCACCATCTCGTTGTTTCATTTTAAATGTTGAGTTCCTTTTTGATTTTGGTTTTCTTGCTCGGGGACGATCATGTTTAAGCTTGGGGATGGCTCTGAAATATAGCCATCAACGTCCACATTTAAACTGGATATTATTCATAATTTTGATGAAATACCTCTCTAAACCCTGCCACTAATGCCTAATATTCAAAGGGGTATGCAATCCTTTCTTTTATATATTTCCTGCGCAGATAATGTCGTCTGAAGATGGGAATCACTAAATTAAAGTCAAAGATATGAGATTTCCAACAACCAGAAGAAACCAGGGGCCGTGAAGCAAAGGCAGACGCTTTAACGACCAACTATACGACCGGAGCAAAATTCCAGCCATATAGCTCTGGTCGTATAGTTGGCGCCGTCACCGTTAGGTCAAACATAACAACTTTCATGAAGGGATCCCTATATAAAGAAGCCTCGAGCAACGAGAAAAGAAGCCAAACCCTCGCCAAAAGTCTCTGCCACAGATCACCAGTCGCCTCTAGATCTCAAAACCCTTCTCCATCTCCATAGCCATATTCCACCACTTCTAATAGTAGATCTCTTCTCCGATTGGCAACATTGTAAGACTATTGCTATCAATCTTATGATTTTTATTACAATGTTTGTGATTGTTTATCTCATCTCTATGTGTGAGTAATTCTCCTTGGACTAAGGGCTTTGGCCTAGCCATGTAGTGTTTATGCAGGTTATTTATCATAGATGGGATCATGTATTAGTTTGTATGACATGATGATTATTGTATCCTCTCTTGCCTCAATCCAAGGACTTGTTAGGTACCCAAGATCCCGAGGGTTGAGCTAGGTATAGGGAGTATGAGTAATGATTGATCTGCAGGTTGGGAACCCTAGTGACAGAAGGGGTAGTACGGCTGTATGTATTTACTTGGGATTAACAGTGACATCACTATGCATATCATTAGTTCTCTTTCTTCTATGGATGAGACTAGTAGGTTATTTCTATAAGCGGTTGTGGAGGCAATAGCAATTATGGATGCATTGCCCACATATAATTTATCTTGCTCTAACAAGTACATGCATACTTTATCTTTATCTTTTATTCCCATCAGATGTTTTGCACAACTAGAAGTGAAACCGAACGCCCTAGGCCCTCTCTCTCCATCATCAATAGAAACAAAAAGACGCAAACTATTGGTCTGGTAAAAACACAAAAGGAATTCTAAAAATTCCGATGGTCTGTTAAGTAACTTCACTACGCATTCACTTCCCGAGGATTTGATAACCTAGGTCTACTAGGGAAAAAAGCTATACTACATCCATAATCCGGATCGAAGGTATCAATGGCCTACTTCTCCGTCGAAGGTGGTTGGCCTGAGGCTGGTTTGGCGGATCTCGTGATCCATCATCTAGTCCCGGCTGTGAGGCGGGAAGACCTAGGTGCCGGTGAAAACCGTGCCGATGGGCGGGCGATGGCGGCGCTACCATGTCGTGACCTTGATGAAGGCATTGTCGGGCAACTAGTGTCAACCTCACTCGTACTGCTCCGGGGGAAACCCTAAGATCTTCGGGTCGAGCGATGGCGGTGTCGTGGTGTCGGTATCACGTTCTCTCCTGGGAGCATCGCTTGTGGAGCAGTGTTGGATGGAAGCCGCAGGAGGGATGGAGCGGCTAGCACGTGGGGGTGGTGCTGCTTGGCACCAAGGTGGTTGATGACTGCAAGTGCATAGATCGTGTGTAGCTAGTTTCGAAATAAAGATATTGATCCCATAGGGAGCAGTAGGCGAAAGCCTAAAATGCTTTTAACTACAACTAGATGAAGTACTTAAGGAATAACTTTAAGATGCAAGGAAAGTAGAGTTGTTTTGGGGTTTTTGGTTGAACGAGGCAATTTAAAGTAAAGTAAAACTTAATGCAAAAAGTAAGAATCGCGTGTGTAAAAGAACTTTGAAACTGCAATAGGGAAAAGGCGTTCTCAGGGAGTGGCAGATACACCGCTAGCAATTTAGACAAAGCAATCAAGATTATTATAACAAATATTCTCATGATATGCATGTATGTGTGAGGAGCTCCATATATGGACAAATAGGCAGCAACCACTGCTCACATCGTCCTTCATCACCATAGTTGACAGATAAACAACATCAATCGTATTATCCCGCTATTAAGTTATTTCTCTCGTGGCATGGACATGGCTTCATGAGTTCTCCTTGATTCCCCAAGTTAGTACGTAAAGAATGACAATATCTTTATAGTCAAAGTAAGTGCTATCATCCCTCCGTCTACCAACAAGTAATCCCCTTCATCGAGTCCCCATAGGAGGCAAATATTAAGGAGGTGCACAACTCCCAACATCAAGCTGAAGACGATTAACACATACACATAATGATGTATACCATAATAATATATATCTCATCTCAATCATATGCTAGGGTTTCTCCATCTCCCCAAGAAGTAGAGATCTACTCAGACATGGAGGCAATCAACATCATGGCAATGGTAATGGAAACAGTTGTAATTTTATAGTTCTTGTATAAATCCACAACGAGTATGGAAATTACAACAAGATCTAGATGGGGTGAAGATGAGATGGATGGAGATGGTGGTGGTGCAGCGGTTGATGAAGATGGAGATCGATGCCTTGGCCTCCCAGATCTGCGTAGGGCAAAGATGGATCCCTTTGGCAAGTTCCCCCTCCAGATGCCTTCCGGAGGTGAGGTTTCAGTGATTTCTGGATGTTCTATATGTTGTCTCTCCGATCCAGTTACACAGGGTGAAACTATTTGAAGAGGCGGTGGCGGTGCCAACTATACGACCAGAACTATACGGCCGAAAAAAGTATTTCAGTCGTATAGTTGGTCATTGAACCGTCTGTATGCCTCGATTGCTTTGGGTTTTCTTCTGGTGTTATTAATATTTCCCAAATAAGCCTTTTACGTTGTTTTTTACTCCTTTTCTCCTCAGTACAACTGCTCCGAGAATTGTATCCATTGTATCCATCATCAGTCCTGATCCTGGTGAAAACAGACATAAAATGTGCACGCGAGCATCGTAAAATACCAAGATCCTACATCTACAATGCAAAATAACAATATAAAACATGATACAAATATGCACTCATAAACTTCCCCAAGCTTAGACTCTTGCTCGTCCCGAGCAAGTTTAGCTTAATGGATGTGATCCTCATATTCATGAAGCTGAGTTGATAAAATAAATAAGGCAGTTGCATCATGTGTTTATCATATATGATACATAGGAACAAGTTCAGGAATAGTACCTTACTTGAACAATCTGAATAGTATTAGTAGGCTTCCATACCTTAGTGATCAACAGTTCACAAAAGATGAATCTCAACATAATGTAAAAGTATCCAGTTCAACCGAATGAGTTAGCGAGGTAGTCCCAAGTGTTTTAGGATCAACGTATTCACTTGGGATTAAAAATCTCAAAAGTGTATCTTTGGCATACTACAATATAGTGGTGTATGCCTATTTGCTCTTTGCACACTCGCTCTTTTTCTTCTTTCTTTTCTTATGTTTTGTGTATATGCTCACACTTTTGTTTAAGTGTTGTGCAAAGGAGCTACCCATACATTCCACTTCATGTAGGAATTCAAAGTTTAACGATATTAATTATCAAATTCCAATTGTATATGAAGCATTTTTATGACTTGAAGATCCTACCTTGACTTGTTCCCACTCTATTTTGATAGCACTTTTTATTTTCCTTTGTTCAAGGTTTATTTTTCAACTTAACTGCATAATAATTTTCATTGTAAACCAAACCACAAACTTACATCAGATTGACCAAATTATCTTTATATGTTCTATTAATACCAATGGTGTGGAAGACTCCTATTGCTATCATCAAGTGCAAGTAAAATTATACTCAAGCCATTCATATATCCAATAAAACAAGCAAACTCAATATTGCTCCATATATAATAATAAACTCGGAATTTCATAAAAGGGATCGACTATTCCTAAAGGGAATTCTAATGATGCAAACTTTATTTCTAGTTTGAACTAATGCAAAACAAAAATAGTGATATAAAACTTATAAGATAGATTACAAGGTCTTTAAAGATCTCCCCAAGCTTGGAATCAAGCCATGCGGGATCAAATAACTCCTTGTTGGTACTTATTCCTCCTCCTGGGTAGGAAGAGTGTTGCCCTATTATTTTGTGTTTCCATCTTTAACTATGCTTGCAAAGCAGATGCTAAGCTCGGCCATGTCAGATTGAAGCTTCAGCATTTTCTTCTTGAGGAATTTCTTCTCATATGTCAACTCAAAGACAGTTTTAATCAAGAAACCAACTCTACCATTGATGTCATTGACCTTTTTCTCAAGGTCTTTGCTCATCATCCAGTAGGAGTCAATCCCTTCTCCAATTGTTTCAACACATGCCTTCGAAGCTTTTTCTAACTCATAGATCTTATCATGAATCTCATCTTGCCGCACCTTCTTAGGTTTAAGAGGGGATGGACCAAGAGGAGGTTGATAATAGGATCCTATGTTGTGATGATAGGGATTAGGGAGATACTCATCCTTGTTATTTCCCTGCTCAGCTTGCCTCATCATCTCCATCCTTTGCGGGAACATGTCCTACCAATTTGGGAGAGGCTTGATCTCCGGGCTAGATGATGATGATGATGATCAATTAGGTTCTACTTCTTCGATCCTCTTCACGGGCTTCTCTTATTTCTTCTTCTAGATCTTGTTGACATGGAAGGGCTGCATGGCTTCACTGCACGGATGTTGTTAGAGGGGCTTGTATAAGGATGGCAAGGATTTTTCAAGGTTGGAGGATGTAGCTCTGCAAAAACTTAATGAAAAAGGTTAGATGCGATCAGCTTTAAAAGGGGAGGTCAAAAACCCTAGCCGCCTTTCGTAATGAGCAACTATACGGGAGTGGCCCGTATAGGTCCCACCGTATAGTACGAACCGACTATAGAATTTCTTCTATAGTGGAACTAACCTATACGGCCAGAACTATACGGGCGAGAATTTTTTTCCCACCGTATAGTTGGTCGTTAAACTCTCTGTACTCCGAATAAGATTTTTGGAGATGGGTCGATATCTATACTACCGCAACTATACGGGTGGAATTTTTGTCCCCGCCATATAGTTGGTCGTTAAACTATTAGTACTAAGAAAATAATTTTGTCAAAAGGCATCAATATCTATACGACGGCAACTATATGGGCGGAATTTTAATTCCAGCCGTATAGTTGGTCGTTAAACTATCAGTACCTTTTGTGGACGGAAGGGGTGATGTTGAAACAACTATACGATCGCAGCTATATGGCCGGAATTTTTATTCCCGCTATATAGTTGGTCGTTAAACCTTCTGTGTCCACCAAAAATTTCCTGCTTCTACAAGGATTCTTTATTAGTATGAAACTTAACAAAATATCAAGTTTTGACAGAAAAATGGCAGCTTAAATTTTCGACCAATTTTGGCATTTTTAATCTTCCTTCTTCTTCGCTAGAGCATCAAATGTTCCTTATTAACAAAATACCCAATTAAAATATTTAAAAAATTCACTCAAACCTCTACTTTGCATGGGTTGCCTCCCATGAAGCGCTCTTTTATGGTCAATAGATTGACCATAGTGTTGCTCATTCCGTCTCGAGTCCATTCTTCTTGTAGTTGCCATTCCTTGTATATCTTTGCTTGATCACTTCTTCTGGGGTGATCACTTCTATGGTGAATACACTTATATCTTCTTTTACTCGATAATGCTTCAAGCGTTGTCCATTTACCACCCATGCAAGAGAGGGTATTTTCCCTAGAGCTTCACTGCTCCCGATGAATAAGCTTCTTCAACTATATATGGGCCTTCCCACTTCGATCTGAGCTTCCCTAGAAACAACTTAAGACGAGAATTATAGAGCAACACTTTGTCTCCACTTTTAAAGATCTTATTCTCTATTTTTCTATCATGCTATCTTTTCACTTTTTCCTTAAACAACCTAGCACTCTCATAGGCCTCACTTCTAAACTCATCTAAAGCATGAATATCTAGTAAACTCTTTTCTCCTGCTACTTTAAGATCATAATTTAGGTTCTTGATTGCCCCAAAAGCTTTGTGTTCCAATTCTAAAGGTAAATGGCATGCCTTACCGTACACCATCTTATAAGGTGTCATACCCATTGGATTTTTAAACGTAGTACGGTATGCCCATAGAGTGTCATTTAACTTGTATGACCAATCTTTCCTTGATTTGTCCACCATCTTCTCGAGTATGGTCTTTAATTCTCTATTAGAGAATTCCACTTGACCACTTATTTGAGGATGATTGATACGTCCAAAACGTATCTACTTTCCCGAACACTTTTGCTATTGTTTCTCCTCTAAACTTGTGTGATTTGGATGCAACTAACGAGGACTGACGCTGTTTTCAGTAGCATTTCCCTGGTGTCTACTTTTTGTGCATAAAATCAACTATCAGGAAAAATCCCGGAAAATATGCCGAAAATCCTATTTCACCAGAAGACTCCGGGCGAATACGAGGCGGAGGGGCTGGGCGAACCACACCACACCGCAGAGCTAGCCAGCCGTGCCTGGGTGGTATGGCGCCCAAACACCCCCTCGGTCTCCCTCTTCGCCTATAAAGCCTTGACCTAAAAACTCAGGGGGTTCGGCGTTTTTCAGAAAGAATTTCGCTTCCGCCACCACCAGATTCCATGAAAAGCACCGAAACTCCGTTCGGCACCTGCCGGGGCGGGAATTGGAGATCATCGCCATCATCATCACCATCGCTTCTCCATCGACCATCCATGTTTCCCCCATCTATGAGTGAGTAATCCCCCGTTGTAGGCTATGGGGATGGTAGGGATTGGATGAGATCATTCATGTAATGGCATCGGATTGTTAGGGCATGGTGCCGAGTATCTTCTATTAGTGCTTTATGACTTTGTTGCGACTTGTTATGCTTAATGCTTGTCACTATGGCCCGAGTGCCATGATTTCAGATCTAAACATGTTATTGATTCATTATGATAGTATTGTTTATGGTCTTACCTGAAGTTGTATACACACGTTGTTGTCCGAAACCAATGGCCCTGAAGTGACAGAAATCGGGATAACCGGAGGGAATGGCTTTGATGTGAGGATCACATGTGTTCATGGAGTGTTAATGCTTTGCTCTGGTGCTCTATTAAAAGGAGCACCTTAATTGCCAGTGGTTCCCTTGAGGCTCCGCTGCACCCGTCCATGCATCCCTATGCCTACCGCACTCGAATCCTACTTTTTGCTGTTGTTGTTACTACTGTCTTTACTTTACTAATTGCTATTACTTTACTATTCCTACTAAAAAACTGTTGCTACTGATAAACTGCTATGAGCAAGATTGTTTCCAGGTGCAGCTGAATTGACAACTCAGTCGTTAAGGCTTATAAATATTCTTTGGCTCCCCTTGTGTCGAATCAATAAATTGGGTTTCACTTCCCTCGAAAATACTGCGATACACCCCCTATACTTGTGGGTCATCAAGACTATTTTCTATCGCTGTTGCCGGGGAGCATAGCTTTATTTATCAAGTTCACTTGGATTCTCTATTGTTTGCTACTATCCATCCATCATGGGTAAGTCTCGTGATGGCAAGGTTCCTATTTTACCATCCACTACAAGAAGAGGTACGGTTCTGAACACCTTTGTTGCTCTTGATTCACCATCTGTTATGAGTAAGCTCGTTACACCACCACATACACATGCTACACACACACACACTGCTACTACTGCTGAATCTGAAACTTCTGATACTTATGATGTTGCTTCTACTGTGCTTGATAAGAGTGGTTCATTAGGTCCTTTCCTAGATGCTACGATTGCTAGAACTATAGTTGGAAATACTGGAACTCCTAATGAAGACACTACTACACCTGTTAGTTCGGCTGAGTCTAGTGAGAGTTATGATATTGAAGACGGGTATGTTGAGATGACCGATGAATTTATTAAAGAATGTAAAAACACCCATGATAGGGGCGCTACTAAGAGTCTCCTTGAGAGCCGTACTATTAGACCCAAATTGTCTCCTATTGCTAAATTTGCTGCTTCTCCCATAAATATTAAAGATAAAGATTATAATTTCTCTCTCGATCTATCTTACATAGCTATTGTTGAGAAAGAACCTATTTGTGGGACTAAGAATGAAAGTGCGGTAGCACATATGAATGAACTTTCTACCATGAGTGGCTTGTTTTCTGATGATATTAAGATGCGTACTTACTTTGTTGCTAAGATTTTCCCCTTTTCACTGAAAGGAGAAGCTAAAACTTGGTTTAGTAATTTACCTCCTGGATCTATTGATAGCCCTGATTGCTTGATTAGTACTTTCCTGCAGAAATATTTTCCTCCAAGTGCTAGACATGCTATTTTGCAGGAACTCTTTAATTTTAAACAGGGAGAAAAATAGATATTGCCTGAATCATGGGCAAGGTTTTGTGCTTTGATTCATGCACAGGCTGGAAGTCCATTACCAAAGAATGAGCTTCTTGATATATTTTATAATGGACTAACTAAAGAATCTAGGACATACCTAGATAGTTGTGCTGATTGTGTTTTCAGGAATAGGACTCCCAAGGAAGCTGAGGAATTAATGGCTAAAATAAGCAAGAACTATGAAGATTGGACTCCTGATGAACCAGCTATACCTGAAGTAATCATACCTGAACCAACTATTCTAGTGCCTATACCATTATCTAAGAAGAGGGGAATTATTGAATTAAATGATGAAGTGATGAAGGAAGCTAAGACATGTCTTAAGGAGAAGGGAATTAAAGCTGAATTTTTCAAGAATTTGCCTCCTATAGAAGAATTATGTAAGCCAATTCCCCACTCATCCACTATTGAGGTACACTCTCTCCAACACTTTGATGAAGGTGATATCCCTTACTCTAAACCTCCTGATCAATGCTTAGAAGAATTTGATATCTTTATTGTTAAGCAAGATAATTTTAATAAAAGGGTGCAAAATCATCTAATGGAAAACACTAGAGCTATTGTTGAATTGAAAGATATTGTGGAAAGAACCTCTAATGATGTTAAAATGATTGTTAAACACTTTCAAATGGTTCAAACTCAAATAGATCAACTCATTAAAGTGCAAAAAGACTTGCTAGTTAATGTTGCTAAAGAAAAACATGCTTATGAAATTAGAACTAGAAGTGGTGCTGCTACTCAGGATCCTCTATATCCTGAGGGGCATCCCAAAAGAATTGAGTAGGCTTCTCAACAAGCTGAAAATAGTGGCTCTACTCGTAAGAAAAGGAAAAGGAAACGTAAAACTGTTGTAGAACCCTCTGAACCTGCTATAGATCCTAATAGTATATCTGTCTCTAATGCTGAAACTGAAAGTGGTAATGAAGAAAATGAAGTTCCTAATGAAGAAAAAGTTGAAGAAGAACCTGAAAAGCACACTAAGAATACTAAATACACTAAAGAAGATTTTATTGCTAAGAAACATGGTAGTGAAAGAGAGCCTTGGGTCCAAAAACCTATGCCTTTCCCTGATAAGAAACACAAGTCAAAGGAAGATGAACACTACAATAAGTTTCGTGAGTGGATGAAACCTTTATTCCTGCAAATTCCTTTGACTGATGCTATTAAATTGCCTCCTTACTCAAAGTATATGAAGGATATTGTCTCGAATAAAAGGAACATCCCTAATGAAGAAATTTCTACTTTGCTTGCTAATTATTCCTTTAATGGTAAGGTTCCTAAGAAACTTGGAGACCTAGGGATTCCAACTATCCCTTGCACTATTAAGAATAGTTATGTGATGGCCCAAAATATATCGAGCTCATTGGGGAACCCCAAGAGGAAGGTATGATGAGCACAGCGGTAAGTTTTCCCTCAGTACGAAACCAAGGTTATCAATCCAGTAGGAGCAAGGAAACACCCCAAAGGTGTAGCTAGCTGAACGTTGGCAGGGCGCACTACCGGTGCTAGCAGCAACATGGAGACCTGCACAACACAACCACAGAACTCTGTCCCCAACTTGCGATGAGGTTGTCAATCTCACCGGTTTTGCTGAAAACAAAGGATTGAACGTATCGAATGGGAGGAAGTAATAGTTTGCAGAAAGTAAACACAAAGCAGTAAACAGTTTGCAGATTGTATGTAGAAGAAAGGACCGGGATCCATAGTTCACTAGAGGTGGCTCTCCTTAAGATAGATAACATGCTGGGTGAACAAATTACAGCGGGGGAATTGACAAACATCGAGAAAGCAATGCATGCATATACTAATCATCTTGACTCCTTTGGAACTTGATTGGGCATTACAACATTATACATAGACCACCATCCAACTGCATCTATGACTAATAATCCACCTTCAGGTTATCATCCGAACCCCCTCTAGTATTAAGTTGCAAGAAACAGATTATTGCTTTACGAATTGCGTGTAAAGTAAACAATATTCGGTTGTTCTATGAACAAAGGATTGTTGTTTTCTCCCTAGTAGCAACAACACATCTAGTCCCTTAGAGATTTATGTCACTTCCCCAGATTACCAGAGGCATGAACCCACTATCGAGCATAAATACTAACTCTTGGAGTTGCTAGCATCTCCTTGGCCAAGATAGCTACTAACAACGGAAAGCATGTGATACATTGCAAAAAATGTATCTATAATTTTTGATGTTCCATGCTTGGTTTTATCTACTTTCTTGTGTTTTGTCCATACTTTGGAGTACTTTTCATATGATTTCTTGGATTAACCAATTAACAAGAGCCACAGTGCTAGCTGCCTGTTTTCTGCTATTTTTGGTTCCAGGAAAGTCAGAAAATGAATATTCTCGGAATTGGACGGGACAAAAGCCAAAGTGCCTATTTTTCCAGAAGACATCTGATGCCAGAAGACGAGACGGAGAAGGGCTGGCCACACACCACTGGCTGCGGCCAGGCTGACCCGCCAGGTGGTGCAGCCACCCCAACACCCCCTCATCCTCTCCTTCCGCCTATATATTGCCCTCGGGACCAAAACACTAAGTACCCGATCAAAAATCCACGAAAGATTTTGTAGCCGCCATCATCTCCATCCCTAGATCGGGAGGGATCTGAAGCTCTTCCCGGCACCCTGTCGGAGAGGGGAATTCACCCTAGAGGCCTTCTTCATCATCATGCAAGCCTCTAGTGTGATGCGTGAGTAGTTCATCTCTGGACTACGGGCCCATGTAGTAACTAGATGGCTGGTTCTCCTCCTTTGTGCTTTCATGTCTAGATCTTGTGAGCTCCGTTCATGATCAAGATCATCTATTTGTAATTCTGCATGTTGTGTTTGCGGGGATCCGATGGATATTGAGATGTTATTTCAGATTGATTATTGATTCTATCATGTCTTTGTTATTTGTGATCTTGCATGCTTTCCGTTGTTAGTAGCTATCTTGGCCAAGTAGATGCTAGCAACTCCAAGAGTTAGTATTTATGCTCGATAATGGGTTCATGCCTCGTAACTGGGAAGTGACAAAAATCTCTAAGGTACTAGATGTCTGTTGCTACTAGGAGAAAACAACAATCCTTTGTTCATAGAACAATCGTATTGTTTACATTACAAATTGTGAAAGCAATAATCTGTTGCTTGCAACTTAATACTAGAGGGGGTTCGGATGATAACCTGAAGGTGGATTATTAGTCATAGATGCAGTTGGATGGCGGTCTATGTATAATGTTGTAATGCACAATCAAGTTCCAAAGGAGTCAAGATGATTATTATATGCATGTATTGTTTTCTCGATGTTTGTCAATTCCCCCGTTGTAATTTGTTCACCCATCATGTTATCTATCTTAAGGAGAGCCACCTCTAGTGAACTATGGATCCCGGTCCTTTCTTTTACATACAATCTACAAACTATTACTTCCTTCCATTTTTAATCCTTTGTTTTAGCAAAACCGTGAGATTGACAACCTCATCAAGTTGGGGGCAATGTTATGTGGTTGTGTTGTCTCCACGTTGCTACTAGCAAGCTAGCAACACCTTTGGGGTGTTTCCTTGCTCCTACTGGTTCGATTAAACCTTGGTTTCTTACTGAGGGAAAACTTACTACTGTGCTCATCATACCTTCCTCTTGGGGTTCCCCAACAAGCTCGATATATTTTGGGCCATCAAGTACTTTTTATGGCGCTGTTGCCGGGGAGTCAAGGACATCTTCACAAGGGGAGTCCCTCATAATCAATCTCTTTACTTTGTTATTTTTGTTTTTCTTAGTTTCTTTTTGCTTTGTTTGCTTGTTTTGTTATCAAAAACACAAAAAAATTAGTTTTACAAGTTTTCTTTCTTTATCAAAAACACAAAAAAATGAGTACTCTTGAAAACACTAAGTTGTGTGACTTCACTAGCACCAACAACAATGATTTTATGAGCACACCTATTGCTCCACCTGTGCCTGAAGATACTTTCTTTGAGATAAAACCTGCTTTACTCAATCTTGTTATGAGAGAACAATTTTTTGGTATTGGTAATGAAGATGCTGTTGCCCATCTAAATAACTTTGTTGAACTTTGTGAGATGCAAAAGCATAGGGATATAGATGGTGATATTATTAAGCTGAAATTGTTTCCTTTCTCTTTGAGAGGAAAAGCTAAAGAATGGTTGAATTCCTTAACTAGGAATAGTATTGATTCTTGGACTAAGTGCAAAGATGCTTTCATTAGAAAATACTATCCTCCTACTAAGATTATATCTATGAGAAGTGAAATAATGAAGTTTAAACAATCTGATAATGAACATGTTGCTCAAGCTTGGGAAAGAATGAAATCTATGGTTAAGAATTGTCCCACTCATGGACTGACTGCTTGGATGATCATCCAAACTTTTTATGCAGGATTGAACTATTCTTCAAGGAACCTATTGGATTCTGCTGCTGGAGGTACCTTTATGACCATTACTTTGGGTGCTGCAACAAAGCTTCTGGATAATATGATGGTTAACTACTCCGAATGGCATACTGAAAGAGCTCCACAAGGTAAGAAGGTAAATTATGTTGAGGAAACCTCCTCCTTGAGTGATAAGATTGATATTATTATGTATATGCTTGTTAATGGGAAAGCCCATATTGATCCAAATAATGTTCCTTTAGCCTCTTTGGTTGCTCAAGAAGAGCAAGTTGATGTGAACTTCATAAGAAATAACAATTTTGGCAATAATGCTTATAGGAATAATTTTGGTAACAACAATTATAAGCCATATCCTCCCAACAATGGTAATGCTTATGGAAATTCTTACAACAATAATAGGAGTGCTCCCTCTGAACTTGAAAATATGCTTAAAGACTTTATTAGTAGACAAACTGCTTTCAATAAAACTATTGAGGAAAAACTCTCTAATGCTGAAAGAAATATAGCATCCTTGGCTGAAGCTCAATCTTCTTTGAATAAAATGCCTGCTAAACCTGAAACTAATGATAATCCCTTTGCAGCTACTAATGCCATACAAGTAAGAATTGATGAAAATGTTAGACTATTAGCTGAATTACATGCTAAATGGGAAAGAGAAGATGAAATTGCTAGAAACATTAGTGTTTCTACTATTACCACCACTAGCATTGAGGCTAGTAATAGTTCTACTACTTTAGATGATAAAGTTGATTTTGATCTTGATGGTTGCAACATCTCTAAAGTTATTAAGTTCCTACAAAAGCTTGCTAAAAGTCCTAATGCTAGTGCTATGAACATGGCCTTTACAAAACACATTACTGATGCTCTCATAAAGATTAAAGAAGAAAAGATGAAACATAAATATTCTATTCCTATAAAATAAGAAGATGGTTGGAAACCCATCATTAATATAAAAGTGAATGACTTTGATTTCAAAGCTTTATGTGATCTTGGTAGTAGTGTTTCTATTATGCCTAGAAGGATTGATGATAATGCTAAAAAGAAACTCATGGGGAGTATTAATGATGTTCTTATTATGGTTAACAATGCCTATGTCCCTGTTGATTTCTATGTTTTGGATGTTGAATGCAATGCTTCTTGTCCTATTACTTTGGGAAGACCTTTTCTTAGAACTGTTGGTGCCATTATTGATATGAAAGAAGGCACCATTAAATATCAAATCCCACTCAAGAAAGGTATACAACACTTCCCTAAGAAGACAGATAAGTCTTCTTTTGCTTCTCCTATGAAAACAAAATTTGGTTTTAATGCTTCTTCATTTGAGAACACTTGATTCTTTTTCTTGCTTCTTATGCCTAACTTAAAGGCGTTAAAGAAAAGTACTTATTGGGAGATAACTCAACAATTTTAGACGAGTCTTGGACGTTATTACTTTTGCTCCTTATCCTTTTTATTTGCTTTTTGTGCCAAGAGTAACCTCAAATGAGAGAGAAGTAATGATTGGGAAAGTTGCTGTCCCAAAACAGATTTCTGTGCTTCACCGTAAAAATTCGTGTAAAATCACTGAACGTCTTTTTGAGGCGTGAATTTTTGTGTTTATGAACCAGGTTGTTATCTAACTTTCGTTAGTTCAGCACTTTTTTATTTGAGCAACAGAAGGTCTTCGAAAAAAATCGTCTTTACCTGCTGGTCTGTTTTGACAGATTTCTGCCATTTTCTGCATTTGCTTCTTGTTGGTTCCTTTTTGAGTTCTTTTGGGGAATTGAGATTTTTGAGGGAAGTGCTTCAGTAGCTAGTGTTCTAATGGAAGTTTATTGGTGTTAGAACTGAACCTTAAGACCTATTATCTTGAGTTCACTAATGTTGCTAATAAAGATTGTGTGAAGTTTTGTATGAAGGAAAAAATTTAGGTGTATGGAAGGAATGAGTAATGAGATGAAGGATGGACTAAAGCTCAAGCTTGGGGATGCCACACGTGTCACCCCAAGAAATATCCAAGAAGTACAAGCGTAAAAGCTTGGGGATGCCCAAGGCATCCCCCTCTTCATCAATAAAAATTCCAGGTTTCTTCCAAACGCTTCATTTTTATTGTTTCATGCACAGTTGTGTTGTTCTTGGAGCGTCTTCTTTTTTGTTTTCGTTTTGGTTTTTCGTATGCTTGGTTTGATTAGTTTGCTTAATAAATTGGTTGTACCCCCTCTTTCATACATTGGTTTTCAAATAGTTTGGTTTGGTTTGGAAAAGAGTAGGAAAGTTCATGCTTAAGTGTTAAAGAGAGCTTGTTTTTGACTGTGGCCTATGCTTTGTCATGCCATGCTTGATATTGTTTTGGCTTTATGCTTAGTATTCTTTGTTGTACCATGACTTGTTATAAACAATTGAGATTGCTTAATATACCTTGGATGAATCATGCGTTGTTTTAGCATATTAAAGCATAGTATAGTGGTATTCTCCTTTGATACTTTATTTGTGTTGACTTGGCACATGCTCACACCATGTTATGACTATCCCAAGTCACCGTAGCCTTTATGATCCTTTAGTTTTCAACTTGTAGTATCACTTTATGCTTTGATCAATGATGTTTTGTCGCTCTGCATGATTATGGCCATTATTGCTCTCTTAGTTTGTCGCTCCCAGTCTTTTGCTAGCCTCCACAACCAAGTATGAGTTCCACTCATGCATCCAACTCTCTAAACCAAGTTATTCCAAAGAGTCCACCATACCTACCTACTAGCATATGCTATTCCAAGTATATTCATGTTTTTGTTTACCTTCCAAATTAAACTTGTTATGAGAAAACTAGTGATTAAAGCTCTCACGAACTTGATGGCACACTTTACTTTTTTTGCCCTTAATAAACTTGAACCAGTGTGTCGTATATGTTGTATATGCTTGCACTTATTTGTTGGGAATTAGCAGAACCATGCTGTCATGGGGAACGCTTTCAACACTGCACGGGTACCTTGTACCTCGTTGATATCATGCTCTTTTGTATATGGATGTCGTTGGTGTGAAATGAAAGGGGAGCTTGTAAGTCCATGGAGTTATGTATATGTGCTAGAGAAATGCCTGGGCCGCTGGTCTAATCTATGCTGACATGGTGGAAACCTGCAGCATAACCATAATGAGCTGTCTATGGAGCATTCTTCTTATAAAAAAAGAGTCCTATATTGAGAAAAAAAAGAGATTATGAAAAGAGGAAAGAGAGAAAAAAGCACCATATTCCCATGGTAAATAAGAAGATTGCTGAGATGCTTGTTGTCTACTTGCCTTGTCATTTTGATATGGGGATTCTTCCGTATCATCGGGCAAGGGGTACCTCGTTGGCGGTTCTCTATGATACACATGTACTTACGATGACAAGAACTTACCGGTGACTAAACTTGAGTAGCATGAGGAGCGGCCCTCGTATTCAAGGGACATGAGATTTCTAACTTATACTTCGTCAAGCATGTACACCATAGTTTGTTCACTTTAACCTTAATCACTTCAAGATGCTTATGATAGGGGCAATGAGAGCTGAAAGCTATTAAGTACCATAATTTTTGGAAGCTCTTTATCAGACTTGAATCCCTACTTCCTTCTATGAATGCCTTTCTTCCACCATTATATTGAGTCTCCACCTTCTACCTTTATGCACCTACTTTGAGAGCATAGTGGCCATTCTTAGTTATATGTGCATTGTCCCAAGACTAGTTGATTGATGCATAACTTGATATTGCTTGTTTTAAACTATTTCTATCTAGTCACTCTTATGAACTTTGAAGGTGTCATATGCATTTATATTTGCTACTCTATGAGGGACAAGCTGAATACTATTATGCTATGTTTTCTTTATGTGAAACAAACAAACGTCTTGCAAAGCATTGTTATTCATGAATCTTTTGTTTGTGCCTTTTCATGTTGCAGCTTAGTTTCTTTGTCTTATTACTAGAACTTTGTCTTCCATGTTATGATTGAAGTACTATGATCCCAGCTTTGAATGTTTTACAAATACTTTGATCAAGTCTTTAATGGTGCATGTCACCTCAAAAATTATTCTTTCTTTTTATCACTTACCTACTCGAGGACGAGCAGGAGTTAAGCTTGGGGATGTTGATACATTGCAAATGTATCTATAATTTTTGATGCTCCATGCTTGGTTTTATCTACTTTCTTGTGTTTCGTCCACACTTTGGAGTACTTTTCATATGATTTCTTGGACTAACCTATTAACAAGAGCCACAGTGTCAGCTGCCTGTTTTCTGCTGTTTTTGGTTCCAGGAAAGTCAGAAAATGAATATTCTCGGAATTGGATGGGACAAAAGCCAAAGTGCCTATTTTCCGGAAGACATCTGATGCCAGAATACGAGACGAAGAAGGGCTGGCGGCCGGCCACACCACCTGGCTGCGCGGCCAGGCCTGGCTCGCGCCAGGGGGTTGTTTGGCCGACCCCAGCACCCCCTCGGCCTTTCCTTCCGCCTATATATTGCCCTCGGGACCAAAACCCTAAGTACCCGATCGAAAATCCACGAAAGAGTCTATAGCCGCCGTCATCTCCATCCCTAGATCGGGAGGGATTTGAAGCTCTTCCCGGCACCCTGCCAGAGAGGGGAATTCACCCTGGAGGCCTTCTTCATCATCATGCAAGCCTCCGGTGTGATGTGTGAGTAGTTCATCTCTGGACTAAGGGTCCATGTAGTAACTAGATGGCTGGTTCTCCTCCTTTGTGCTTTCATGTCTAGATCTTGTGAGCTCCGTTCATGATCAAGATCATCTATTTGTAATTATGCATGTTGTGTTTGCGGGGATCCGATGGATATTGAGATGCTATTTCAGATTGATTATTGATTCTATCATGTCTTTGTTATTTGTGATCTTGCATGCTTTCCGTTGTTAGTAGCTATCTTGGCCAAGTATATGCTAGCAACTCCAAGAGTTAGTATTTATGCTCGATAGTGGGTTCTTGCCTCTGGTAATCTGGGGAAGTGACAGAAATCTCTAAGGTACTAGATGTGCTATTGCTACTAGGTAGAAAACAACAATCCTTTGTTCATAGAACAATCGTATTGTTTACATTACACGCAATTCGTAAAGCAATAATCTGTTGCTTGCAACTTAATACTAGAGGGGGTTCGGATGATAACCTGAAGGTGGATTATTAGTCATAGATGCAGTTGGATGGCGGTCTATGTATAATGTTGAAATGCCCAATCAAGTTCCAAAGGAGTCAAGATGATTAGTATATGCATGTATTGTTTTCTCGATGTTTGTCAATTGCCTCGTTGTAATTTGTTCACCCAGCATGTTATCTATCTTAAGGAGAGCCACCTCTAGTGAACTATGGATCCCGGTCCTTTCTTTTACATACAATCTACAAACTGTTTACTGCTTTGTGTTTACTTTCTGCAAACTATTACTCCTTCCATTCGATACGTTTAATCCTTTGTTTTCAGCAAAACCGGTGAGATTGACAACCTCATCGCAAGTTGGGGAAAAGTTCCGTGGTTGTGTTGTGCAGGTCTCCACGTTGCTACTAGCACCGGTAGTGTGCCCTGCCAAGGTTTAGCTAGCAACACCTTTGGGGTGTTTCCTTGCTCCTACTGGTTCGATTAAACCTTGGTTTCTTACTGAGGGAAAATTTACTACTGTGCTCATCATACCTTCCTCTTGGGGTTCCCGAACGAGCTCGATATATTTTGGGCCATCAGCATGCAAGATCACAAATAACAAAGACATGGTAGAATCAATAATCAATCTGAAATAGCATCTCAATATCCATCGGATCCCCACAAACACAACATGCAGAATTACAAATAGATGATCTTGATCATGAACGGAGCTCACAAGATCTAAACATGAAATCACAAAGGAGGAGAACCAGCCATCTAGCTACTACATGGACCCGTAGTCCAGAGATGAACTACTCACGCATCACACCGGAGACTTGCATGATGATGAAGAAGGCCTCGTGGTGAATTCCCTCCGCAGGGTGTCGGAAGAGCTTGATCCCTCCCGATCCGGGGATGGAGATGACTCTGCACTCTTTCGTGGATTTTTGATCGGGTACTTAGTGTTTTGGTCCCGAGGGCAATATATAGGTGGAAGGAGAGGTGAGGGTCTTGGGGTCGCCAGACCACCCAGCACGGCGAACCTGCCGCTCGGCCAGTGGTGTGGCGGACCCATCCTTCTCTCGTCAGATTCGCATCAGATGTCTTCCGGAAAAATAGGCACTTTGGCTTTTGTCCCGTCCAATTCTGAGAATATTCATTTTCTGACTTTCCTGGAACCAAAAACAGCAGAAAATAGGCAGCTGGCACTGTGGCTCTTGTTAATAGGTTAGTCCAAGAAATCATAAGAAAATTACTCCAAAGGGTGGACAAAACACAAGAAAGTAGATAAAACCAAGCATGGAACATCAAAAATTATAGATACATTTGCAATGTATCAACATCCCCAAGCTTAACTCCTGCTCGTCCTCGAGTAGGTAAGTGATAAAAAGAAAGAATAATTTTTGAGGTGACATGCACCATCAAAGACTTGATCAAAGTATTTGTAAAACATTCAAAGCTGGTATCATAGTACTTTAATCATAACATGGAAGACAAAGTTCTAGAAATAATACAAAGAAACTAAGATGCAGCATGAAAAGGCACAAACAAAAGATTCATGAATAACAATGTTTTGCAAGACATTTGTTTTTTCACATAAAGAAAACATAGCATAATAGTATTCAGCTGGTCCCTCATAGAGTAGCAAATATAAATGCATAGGACACCTTCAAAGTTCATATGAGTGACTAGATACAAATAGTTTAAAACAAGCAATATCAAGTTATGCATCAATCAACTAGTCTTGGGACAATGCACATAGAACTAAGAATGGCCACTATGCTCTCAAAGTAGGTGCATAAAGGTAGAAGGTGGAGACTCAATATAATGGTGGAAGAAAGGCCTTCATAGAAGGAAGTAGAGATTCAAATCTCATAAAGAGCTTCCAAAAATTATGGTACTTATAGCTTTCAGCTCTCATTGCCCCTATCATAAGCATCTTGAAGTGATTAAGGTTAAAGTGAACAAACTATGGTGTACATGCTTGATGAAGTATAAGTTAGAAATCTCATGTCCCTTGAATACGAGGGCTGCTCCTCATGCTACTCAAGTTTAGTCACCGGTAAGTTCTTGTCATCATAAGTACATGTGTATCATAGAGAACCGCCAACGGGGTACCCCTTGCTCGATGATACGGAAGAATCCCCATATCAAAATGACAAGGCAAGCAGACAATAAAGCATCTCAGCAATCTTCTTATTTACCATGGGAATATGGTGCTTTTTCTCTCTTTCCTCTTTTCATAATCTTTTTTTTTCTTTTCTCTTTTTTTTCTCAATATAGGACTACTTTTTATAAGAAGAATGCTTCATAGACAACTCATTATGGTTACGCTGCAGGTTTCCACCATGTCAGCATGGATTAGACCAGCGGCCTAGGCGTTTCTCTAACACATATACATAACTCCATGGACTTACAAGCTCCCCTTTCATTTCACACCGACGACATCCATATACAAAAGAGCATGATATCAACTAGGTACAAGTACCAAGTGCAATGTTGAAAGCGTTCCCCATGACAGCATGGTTCTGCTAATTCGCAACAAATAAGTGCAAGCATATACAACATAGACGACACAATGGTTCAAGTTTATTAAGGGAAAAAAAAGTAAAGTGTGCCATCAAGTTCGTGAGAGCTTTAATCACTTGTTTTCTTATAACAAGTTTAATTTGGAAGGTAAACAAAAACATGAATATACTTGGAATAGTGTATGCTAGTAGGTAGGTATGGTGGACTCTTTGGAATAACTTGGTTTAGGGAGTTGGATGCATGAGTGGAACTCATACTTGGTTGTGGAGGCTAGCAAAAGACTGGGAGCGACAAACTAAGAGAGCAATAATGGCCATAATCATGCAGAGGGACAAAACATCATTGATCAAAGCATAAAGTGATACTACAAGTTGAAAACTAAAGGATCATAAAGTCTATGGCGACTTAGGATAGTCATAACATGGTGTGAGCATGTGCCAAGTCAACCCAAATAAAGCATCAAAGGAGAATACCACTATACTATGATTTAATATGCTAAAACAACACTTGATTCATCCAAGGCACATTAAGCAATCTCAATGGTTTATAACAAGTCATGCTACAACAAAGAATACTAAGCATAAAGCCAAAGCAATATCAAGCATGGCATGACAAAGCATAAGCCACAGTCAAAACAAGCTCTCTTTAACACTTAAGCATGAACATTCCTACTCTTTGCCAAACCAAACCAAACTATTTGCAAACCAATGTATGAAAGAGGAGGTCCAACCAATTTATTCAGCAAACTAAGCAAACCAAGAAAACGAAAAACCAAAACCAAAACGAAAAAGAAGACGCTCCAAGAACAACAGAACTGTGCATGAAACAATAAAAATGAAGCGTTTGGAAGAAACCTGGAATTTTTATTGATGAAGAAGGGGATGCCTTGGGCAACCCCAAGCTTTTACGCTTGTACTTCTTGGATATTTCTTGGGATGACACGCGTGGCATCCCCAAGCTTGAGCTTTAGTCCATCCTTCATCTCATTACTCATTCCTTCCATACACCTGAAATTTTTCCTTCATACAAAACTTCACACAATCTTTATTAGCAACATTGGTGCACTCAAGATAATAGGTATTAAGGTTCAGTTCTAACACCAATAAACTTCAATAGAACACTAGCTACTGAAGGACTTCCCTCAAAAATCTCAATTCCCCAAAAGAACTCAAAAAGGAACCAACAAGAAGCAAGTGCCGAAAATGGCAGAAATCTGTCAAAACAGACCAGCAGGTAAAGACGAATTTTTTCGAAGACCTTCTGTTGCTCAAATCAAAAAGTGCTGAACTAACGAAAGTTAGATAACAACCTGGGTCAGAAGCACAAAAATTAACGCCTCAAAAAGACGTTTATAGATTTTACACGAATTTTTACGGTGAAGCACAGAAATCTGTTTCGGGACAACACTTTCCCAATCATTACTTCTCTCTCATTAGAGGTTACTCTTGGCACAAAAAGCAAATAAAAAGGATAAGGAGCGGTTATTACTGAAGTAATAACTTCCAAGACTCATCTAAAACTTTTGGGTTATCTCCCAATAAGTACTTTTCTTTAACGCCTTTAAGTTAGGCATGATAGTTTGAGAAGATGCTCACATAAGAAATATGAATTGAAGTAAAAGAGAGCATAAAGAAGCAAATTCAAAATACATTTAAGTCTAACCCACTTCCTATGCATAGAAATCTTGTAAGAAAATAAATCAAATAAGCACATAGTAATAAGAATGGGTAGATAACACAAGAGCAACTTCAAAACTTTCAGCACATACAAAGGTGTTTCAATACCATGAAAACTTCTACAACCATATTTTCCTCTCTCATAATAATTTTCAGTAGCCTCATGAATAAACTCAACAATATAACTATCACATAAAGCATGCTTTTCATGATCTACAAAAACTAGATCTTTATTATAAACATTTTCAAAAGAATCCTCAGAAACATGACATTCGTCCTCCTTTGGTAAGCATGGGGGACAATCAAATAATGTAAGGGGTAAAGAGTTACTCTCATTAGAAGGTAGGGATGGGTAGATCCATTCTTCCTCCTCTTGATCATCACTCTCCTCCTCTTTTTCATTCAATGAGCTTCCAGTTTCAGCAATTTCTTCTTCCATAGGTTCCTGCAAGGCATTAATCTCTTCCATTGGTGGAGAGCATCTATTAAGATATTCAAGAATATAGCCATTTTCTACCTTGTAATTATCAAGCAAAATTTAAGTATATCATAAACCTCATATTTATAAGGTGAATCATTAGTATTTTCAAGCAAACTAGCAAGTTCAAATGCACCCTTCCAAGAAATAAATTCTTCAATTTGTTCCACATCATAAAAGTCATAATTCCTTTTAACATAAGAAGATATGGTAACATTATCATTATACTCACATTGAAAAGGGAGGTGTTTATACCTCCTACAGCAACAAGATTTATCAAAGTAATAAGTAACATTATAAGTAGAGCACACGTTTATAACAATGGTATACAATTTATCAATTTGTTCCCATAAGTGTTTCCCTTTTTGTGACAAGCGGTGTTCCTTATAATATTTTTGTTCTTCCGTGAACCCACCTTGCCAATAAGATTCAGTTTCAAAGAAACCAACCATTGATAGAAAGCATGATAAAGGAAGACAATAACAGACCAATGAAAATAACAATTATAGAAGGAACTAATAATTTTTTTTGTATTTTTGATAAAGAAACAAGCAAACAAAGCAAAAGCAAACTAAGAAAAACAAAAATAACAAAGTAAAGAGATTGGTTATGAGGGACTCCCCTTGTGAAGATGTCCTTGACTCCCCGGCAACGGCGCCAGAAAAAGTACTTGATGGCCCAAAATATATCGATCTCGTTGGGGAACCCCAAGAGGAAGTATGATGAGCACAGCATTAAGTTTTCCCTCAGTACGAAACCAAGGTTATCAATCCAGTAGGAGCAAGGAAACACCCCAAAGGTGTAGCTAGCTGAACGTTGGCAGGGCGCACTACTGGTGCCACCAACAACGTGGAGACCTGCACAACACAACCACAGAACTATGTCCCCAACTTGCGATGAGGTTGTCAATCTCACCGGTTTTGCTGAAAACAAAGGATTAAACGTATCGAATGGGAGGAAGTAATAGTTTGTAGAAAGTAAACACAAAGCAGTAAACAGTTTGTAGATTGTATGTAAACGAAAGGACTGGGATCCATAGTTCACTAGAGGTGGCTCTCCTTAAGATAGATAACATGCTGGGTGAACAAATTACAGCGGGGCAATTGACAAACATCAAGAAAGCAATACATGCATATACTAATCATCTTGACTCCTTTGGAACTTGATTGGGCATTACAACATTATACATAGACCGCCATCCAACTGCATCTATGACTAATAATCCACCTTCATGTTATCATCTGAACCCCCTCCAGTATTAAGTTGCGAGCAACATATTATTGCTTTACGAATTGCGTGTAAAGTAAACAATATGATTGTTCTATGAACAAAGGATTATTGTTTTCTCCCTAGTAGCAACAGCACATCTAGTACCTTAGAGATTTCTGTCACTTCCCCAGATTACCAGAGGCATGAACCCACTATCGAGCATAAATACTAACTCTTGGAGTTGCTAGCATCTACTTGGCCAAGATAGCTACTAACAACGGAAAGCATGCAAGATCACAAATAACAAATACATGATAGAATCAATAATCAATCTGAAATAGCATCTCAATATCCATCGGATCCACGCAAACACAACATGCAAAATTACAAATAGATGATCTTGATCATGAACGGAGCTCACAAGATCTAGACATGAAAGCACAAAGGAGGAGAACCAACCATGTAGCTACTACATGGACCCGTAGTCTAGAGATGAATTACTCACGCATCACACCGGAGGCTTGCATGATTATGAAGAAGGCCTCCAGGGTGAATTTCCCTCTCTGGCAGGGTGCCGGGAAGAGCTTCCGATCCCTCCCAATCTAGGGATGGAGATGATGGCGACTATAGAATTTTTCGTGGATTTTTGATCAGGTACTTAGGGTTTTGGTCCCGAGGGCATTATATAGGCGGAAGGAGAGGTCGAGGGGGTGTTGGGGTCGGCCAGACCACCCCCTGGCGCGGGTCAGGCCTGGCCATGTGGCCAGGTGGTGTGGCCGGCCCCCAGCCCTGCTCTGTCTCGTATTCTGGCATCAGATGTCTTCCGGAAAAATAAGCACTTTGGCTTTTGTCCCGTCCAATTCCGAGAATATTCATTTTCTGACTTTCCTAGAACCAAAAACAGCAGAAAACAGGCAGCTGGCACTATGGCTCTTGTTAATAGGTTAGTCCAAGAAATCATATGAAAAGTACTCTAAAGGGTGGACAAAACACAAGAAAGTAGATAAAACCAAGCATGGAACATCAAAAATTATAGATACATTTGCAATGTATCATTATGTTAGAACTACTTTGTGTGATTTGGGAGCTAGAGTTAGTGTTATGCCTTTCTCTCTCTATAAGAAACTTCAACTTAAAAAACTGATACCAACTGATATATCTTTGCAAATGGCTGATAAATCTACCACTATTCCTGTTGGTATATGTGAGGATGTACCTGTTCAAGTGGCTCATAATTGCTTCATATTAACTGATTTTGTTGTGCTTGAAATGCCTGAAGATGATAATATGTCTATTATTCTTGGGAGACCTTTTCTTAATACTGCAGGAGCTGTTATTAATTGTAATCAAGGAAAGGTGACCTTTAATGTTAATGACAAGGAACATAATGTCTATTTCCCCAAGAAGATTGAAAGGACTTATAGTTTGAATTCAATTGAACATGTTGAGGGTATTCAAGGTGGAGAAATATATTGTCCCATACCAAGAGAAAAATTTGAAACTATTATGATTGGGACCATTGCTATCAAGGTTGAGGTAACATAATCATTAGTGGAATACAAAGTTTTGTCTCATATGAAATTGTTTTGGTAACAAGACATGATCAACCTTGTTAACAAAAGGATTTCGTTGAACAAAACAATGTTTTCACTATGATTATCTCCGCTTACTTCTATTCTATCCATTTTAGTTTTTGTTTTCGTTTAGTTTCCCTTTTTGTTGTTAGTTGCTTGCTTATTAGAGTGTATTAGAACTCCTGTAGTTATAGCCTTGTTTTGTCATTGCATCATTTCCAAAAAAAATCTGTCTGTCAGAAAATCATTCTTCTATGCCTGAAAATTGCCCAAAAATAAAGTGTCTCGAAAAATTCCAGAAAATTCATATTAAATTTTTACATGAAAAAAGGGGCAGAGGAGTGCCTGGAAGGTACCAGGGGGACCCACCAGGCAGGCTCACCACTTGGTGGCGCGGCCTGCCCTGGGTTGCGCCATGCCATGGTGTGGGCCACCCCTGGCCCTCCACTCACTCTCTCACTTGCCACTTTCTTCTCTCTCCCGTGAAAACTCCAGTTCATTGCTCAAAATCGTGTTCTTGTTGTGCTTGCCCTTGATTTTTCGATCTGCTTGCTCAGCCCATCTTTGTTGCTGAAATTTGGAGCATTTGTTCTCCGATATGTGACTCCTCCGCTTGTCCAAGTAGATTTGTGTTTAGTGGTTTATATCTTGAGTATTTTGCTGCTGTAGGTGACAGGTTATGAGAGCTTGTAAGCTTGTTTGATGCTTAGAGATATAGTTTTGATGCATGTTTAGGCCTCTTACAAGTCCCTATGAGTAGTACCCTTCATTATATTCACTGTGCAATCACTTGTTTAATAGGTGTTTAAATTTCAGAATACCAAACATGAACAACCATACCCTTTGGAGAGATATTTGAGAGGGATGCACCTAGGAGGTCTAGGCCCTCAAGATCAGCCTCTTAATTTAGGCCATCATACAATGAAGATCTCATTGCAACTCGAATTGGTAATGAAAGGGATGATGGGGATGCTCACCCATCTACTTTTCCTTGTTTTACTTTCTTACAAGCTGCAAGGATTCTTGATGATTTCTTGTTACTGATTGAGAGGGTTGGTTTGACCTCATATATGCAAGATGAGAGTGAGCAATACGCTATGCTCACCAAAACCTTTGTTGAGAGCTTCGCGTTTACTAACATGCCCTATCAATCAACTGTCTCTTTCAAAATTTATAATCTGCCCTTTACCATGCCATTGGAAAGATTTTGCAGTGTTGTAGGTGTAAGCATGACAGGGACCGTGAAGAAAATTCAAGGGCGACCCGCTGATTTGCTGGAGCTTTACCGAGGGGTGACCAATGATGATGACCGTGTGGCGCAGCACGGAAAGATAACAAACATCCAACTCCCTGCTCTTAGATACTTTGCATATTATCTTGCTACTAGCGTGCTTGGTAGGGAGAACACAAGTAATATCTCCAACTATCATTTAGCCTTCCTTGCTGCTGCGCTCAACAATGATACTCGATACAACCTTGGCTCGCTTATTGCTCGCCGCCTAGCTGCTAGGGAGCCTATCTATGGGGGCATCATTGTATCCCGTATGGTCAATGCATTAGGGCTTTGAGTGGACCCCAATGATACTGTATTGGCACCACAAAGGCTTAACCTTGTTGCTATGAAAACTCATCATTTTGTCACTGCTGATTCTGATTTGGACGGTCTAGTATATAGGATATTGTTTACTGATGGGGATGAGAGGGAGATCCCTCTGCCATAGTCTTCTTTGTTTAGTGTTCACAGGAGACCGTGGTCACGCTCCAAGGAGAAGGTGGACGAGCAGCTTCGCTTGCTGGGTTTCCACGAGCAGCATCAGGAGGATGTACCCTCATACGATTACTCCACGCACTATGGAGGGACGTACTCGAGCTCGCACCAGGACGAGGGTACCTCCTCGTCATACCACGGTGACACTTCATCCTGTCCAGCTTGGGATTGACACCCACTTAGGCCAAAAGCCTAAGCTTGGGGCGAGGTACGCCGACATCGCACTCATCTCCATATCATGTTGCGTCGGTACTTTGTATATTCATGTTTCTTCTCTTTTTAGTTTTCGTTCTTTCTTTGCTTTTGCTTTCTAAAACACAAAAAGACCAAAAATATTTTTGTTGTTTCTCTTTGGTTTGCTTCTTTTCCTTTTGCTTTGGTTTGTTTTTCCATTTTTGCTTTGTTTGAACTATTCAGAAAACCCAAAAAGATTTTGCTTTGCTTGTCCTTCCCTTTTTGGTTCTTCTTTTAAAATCGAAAACACCAAAAATATTTGTTGTTCTTCTTTGGTTTTGTGAGTTTGTTGCAGGATTTAGCAGTCCTCAGTGGGATTTGGTTTCATATTATTATTCAAGCCACATAAGTGAAGGGCAATAATGAGGATTAATGACAGCTTGAGGTGTGGTAAGAGGTTGGTAACGAACTCTACTTGTTTTCATTTTTGTACATATACTCATCATTGTGGGCATGCTTAGTCTGCTCGTGTAGGGTGTATGTTATTTATGGATGCTTAGTAGTTCTTGCTTTCATATGATTAGTTCTAGCTTGCTAATAGTTTGTAGCATGTAATTTTAATGTTTGCTTGCATTACTCTATTCATAACTTGGTATGACACCGTGGTATCCTCCTCTGAATGTTTCATTTGAATTGACTTGGCACATGCTCATGCATGCATATGACTGAAATAATCAGTTAAGCCTCGATGAATTTTTTTGCCTTGAGGATCTTGAATCACTTTCGTGCCATGATTAGTCCTGTTTTGTTGCAAGCATGATTATGACAGCTATTGCTCTCTCGTTTGTCACTCCCTTACTATTGCTAGCCTTCATTTTCAGTGAGTATTTTACTCATGTTTCCAACTCCCTAAAACCAAATATTGCCAAAGTGTCCACCATACCTACCTATTAGCATCATTTGCTGTTCCGTGCATATTCAATATGCCTTGTTTTCTTCTGAATAAAATGTCTGTTTGTTTTGGGAAAGTTAGTTAGTAAAGCTCTCACGAACTTGATGGCACACTTTATTTTCTTGCACTTAATAAACCTGAACCATTGCGTCCTTCTTTGTTGCATATATGCTTGCGCTTTATGAGTTGAAGTTAGCAGAACCATGTATCATGGGGAACGCTTTCAACATTCCACACGTACTTTGTACCCCGTTGATATCATGATTCTTTTGCTTATGGATCCCGGCGGTGTGAAATAAAAGTGGAACTGGTAAGATCATGGAGTTTGTATATGTGTTAGGGAAACGCCTGGGCCGCTATCCTAAGCCATGCCTAATCATGGTGGAAACTTGTAGCATAACCATAATGAGCATTATATGAAGCATCCTCAATAAAAATCTATGCACATAGTAAATAAAAAGATCGCTGAGATGCTCATTGTATGCTCGCCTTGTCATTTTGATTATGGGATAGCTCTTGTATCATGTGCAAGGGGTACCCCGTTGGCGGTTCTCTATGATACGTATATACTTACAATGCAAAGAGCTTACTTGTGACTAAAGTTGAGTAGCATGAGGATCGGTCTTTGTAAGTAAGGGGCATGAGACTTCGATTTATAACTTGTCAAGCATATCCTCTTAGTTGTGTCACTTTAACCTTAACCATTTAAAGATGCTTATGATAGGGGCAATGAGAGCTCAAAGCTAACAAGTACCATACTTTCAGCATTTGGAAGCCTTTCAAACTATTCAAAACCTTTTTCATTTCCTTGTTGAGTCTCCACTTATTCTATGAGCACCTTCTTGAGAGCATAGTTGTCATTCTTAGTGTAATGTGCTTGCCTCAAAACTTGACTATTTATGTTATGACTTTGATGCTTGTATCTTTAACATCTTTACTTCTAGTCTTCACCTGAACTTCAGAGGTGCCTTGGCATTCATAATCAAAGGCAAGCAAGATACCACTCTATCATACCTTGTTATGAGCATTGTAATGTTGCTTATGTTTATGTTTCTTGCTACTTATTATTTTTAAGTTGGAATCTCTTCATAGCTTGCATTGCCTATTAAGTAAACTTAGTTGCATACTCTTTATTATGAATTGTCTAAGTAGTTCATCACATGCTAAGAATATATATATTATATGAAGCAAATGTGTTCGTGAAAGTTCTTTTATCGCATTCAGTTTTCAACTAAATTGCTTGAGGACAAGCAATAAGCTAAGCTTGGGGGAGTTGATACGTCCAAAACGTATCTACTTTCCCGAACACTTTTGCTATTGTTTCTCCTCTAAACTTATGTGATTTGGATGCAACTACTTGAATTGGCTGTTTTCAGCAGAATTGCCCGTGTCTACTTTTGTGCAGAAAATCAACTATCGTGAAAAATCCCGGAAAATATGCCGAAAATCCTATTTCACCGAAGACTCCGGAGCAGAATCACGAGGCGGAGGCTGGGCCCAGCCACCACTTGGCTGCGCTGTAGCCAGTGCACCAGGTGGTCTGCGCCGCCCACCCCTCGGTCTCCCTCTTCGCCTATAAGAAGCCTTCTGACCTAAAAACTCTGGGGAGTTCGACGTTTTTCCAGAAAGAGTTCCGCTCCGCCGCCACCACCAGATTCTATGAAACAGCACCAGAAACTCCGTTCTGGCACCCTGTCGGGACAGGAAATTGGAGGAGATCATCACCATCACTTCTCCATCGACCATCCATGTTTCCCCCATCTATGAGTGAGTAATCCCCCGCTGTAGGCTATGGGGATGGTAGGGATTGGATGAGATCATTCATGTAATGGCATCAGATTGTTAAGGCATGGTGCCTAGTATCTTCTATTAGTGCTTTATGACTTTGTTGCGACTTGTTATGCTTAATTCTTGTCACTAGGGCCCGAGTGCCATGATTTCAGATCTGACCATGTTATTGATTCATTATGATAGTATTGTTTATGGTCTTACTTGCAAGTTGTATACACACGTTGTTGTCCGGAACCAACGGCCCCGAAGTGACAGAAATCGGGATAACCGGAGGGAATGGCTTTGATGTGAGGATCACATGTGTTCATGGAGTGTTAATGCTTTGCTCTGGTGCTCTATTAAAAGGAGCACCTTAATTGGTAGTGGTTCCCTTGAGGCCCCGCTGCAAACGGGCTGGCAGGAAAAAAGATGGTGTGCAAGTTCTCATTGCGAGCACGTATGACTATATATGGAACACATGCCTAGGATTATCTAGTACTTGGATGCTTTATCTTATTTATCTGCAATTGCCCTATGTTCTGATTGCTATGTGAATTGTCTTGTCCATGCAACGCCCATCCATCCCTATGCCTACCGCACTCGAATCGTACTGTTTGTTGTTGTTGTTACTACTGTCTTTACTTTACTAATTGTTGTTACTTTACGATTCCTACTACAAAACTATTGCTATTGATAAACTGTTGTGAGCAAGATTGTTTCCAGGTGCATCTGAATTGACAACTCAGTTGTTAAGGCTTATAAATATTCTTTGGCTCCCCTTGTGTCGAATCAATAAATTGGGTTTCACTTCCCTCGAAAATACTGCGATACACCCCCTATACTTGTGGGTCATCAATGATATGGTGAAGCAACGCGGTGAGTTACTCCATATTTGCTGAGGATTTTCCTGAAAGTTCCTTTCATAAAATGAGAACCACCATCAGTGATTAAAAATCTAGGAACTCCAAACCTGGGGAATATGACATCCTTGGTCATCTTCACTGAGGTGGCTGCATCTGCATGACTTGTTGGAATAGCTTCAACCCATTTAGTAACATAATCAATAGCAACAAGAATATGAGTATAACCATTCGATTCTATAAAGGGTCCCATGTAATCCATTCCCCATACATCGAAAGGTTCAATTATGAGACTATAATTCATTGCCATTTCTTGTCACTTACCTATATTACCTCTTCTTTGGCAAGCATCACAATATTCCACATACCTGTGTGTGTCCTTGAGCAAGGTGGGCCAATAGAATCCATATTGAAGTACCTTTGTAGCAGTTCGCTTACCTGCATGATGCCCTCCATACGGACTGTCATGACAGAGTTACTCCATATTTGCTGAGGATTTTCCTAAAAGTTCCTTTCATAAAATGAGAACCACCGTCAGTGATTAAAAATCTAGGAACTCCAAACCTGGGGAATATGACATCCCTTATCATCTTCACTTAGGTGGTTGCATCTGCATGACTTGTTGGAATAGCTTCAACCCATTTAGTAACATAATCAATAGCAACAAGAATATGAGTATAACCATTCGATTCTATAAAGGGTCCCATGTAATCCATTCCCCATACATCAAAAGGTTCAATTATGAGACTATAATTCATTGCCATTTCTTGTCTCTTACCTATATTACCTCTTCTTTGGCAAGAATCATAGTATTCCACATACTTGTTTGTGTCCTTGAGCAAGGTGGGCCAATAGAATCCAGATTGAAGTACCTTTGCAACAATTCACTTACCTGCATGATGCCCTCCATACAGACTGTCATGACAAGCTTTCAATATTGCATTCATTTCATGGTTAGGAACACACTTCCAAATCATTCCGTCGGGTCCATGACGATATAGATACGGATCATCCCAAAAGTAATATTTAAGATCATTAAAGATTTTCATCCTTTGATTTCTTGTCATACTAGGAGGTATAAATTTTGTTGCGAGATAATTAGCATAATCTGCATACCACAGATCAACAATTTCAACATTTGCTAAATATTCACCTGGAAATGATTCATTTATAGGTACGGGGTTAGTAATTATTCCCTCCATCATAGAGAGATGATCTACTACCGGATTATCTTTACCCCTCCTATCTACTATTTGTAAATCGTATTCTTGTAGTAATAAAACCCACCTAATCAACCTAGGCTTAGCATCCTTTTTCACAAGGAGGTGACGCAAAGCTTGGTGATCTGTATGAATTATTACCTTAGAATTAATGATGTAGGATCTAAATTTGTCGCCAGCAAAAATTATAGCTAGGAACTCTTTTTCTGTAGTAGCATAATGTTTTTGAATCTTATTAACAGGTCTACTAGCGTAATAAATAACATTTAAATTCTTTCCGTCTCGCTGTCCCAGCACAGCCCCTAAATTATAGTCACTAGCGTCACACATGATTTCGAAAGGTTTGTCCCATTTTGGAGATTGCATGATAGGTGCTGAAACTAATTTATTTTTAAGGTTCTCAAAAGCTGCAATGCAGTCATGATCTAAGTAGAATGGAGTTTCTTTATCAAGAATGTTGGTGAGAGGCATAGGTATTTTAGCAAAATCTTTTATAAAACGCTTATAAAAACATGCATGTCATAGAAACATTTTAAGTTTTTAATGTCCTAAGGTATTGGAGGATTTTCTATAGCATTTACATTAGTTTTTTCTATTTATATTCCCTTCTCTGAAACCTTATGCCCGAAAACGTTACCTTCTCTTTCCATGAAACGACATTGTTCCCAATTCAAAACCAAATTTGATTGCCTGCATCTCTGCAAGCCTTTGGTTAGATTGTAGAGGCAATTATCAAAAGCTGTTCCACAAACAACAAAATCATTTGTTAGAACTTCCATAGTCTTCTCAACAAAATCATCAAAGATATTTAGTACACATTCTTGAAACGTTGTTGTTGCGTTACATAAGCCAAACGGAATTAATCTATAAGCATATGTGCCATAAGGGCAAGTGAAAGTTGTTTTCTCTTGATCTTCCGGTTGTATGGAAATTTGAGAATATCCATAATAACCATCAAGAAAATAGAAATAAGAATTATTACTAAGTCTTTATAAATTTTTATCCATGAATGCTATAGGTTTATGATTTTTCCGTGTCTCGTGGTTTAGCTTCCTAAAATCAATGCACATACAATATCCTACAACTGTCCTTACAGGAACTAGCCCACCATCCTCATTCATAGCAGCATCAAGACCACCTTGTCTTGGTATGCAATGAGCTCAGCTGACCCACTTACTGTCAGAAATAGGATATATTATACCAGAATCTAATAAGTGTATAACCTCTTTTCTTACTACTTCCTTCATTTTCGGATTAAGTCTTCTTTGCGTATCCACTACAGGTTCAGCATCATCAAGCATGGTAATCTTATGTGTTACAATAGATGGATCTATTCCTTTAATATCACTTAGAGTATACCCAAAGGCTTCACGATGCTTAACCAGACTAAAAGGAGTTTATTTGTTTCATTCTCTGATAAAATTTTGCTAATAATAACAGGACATTTATTTTCATTATCTAAAAACTCATACCTCATATCATCTGGAAGTTGTTTCAATTCAATTGGTGGAGGCTCTTCATCTCCTTTTCTGACTAGTTCTTCATAGTCATGTGGATTTTGTGCTTATGGAACTAAATCAAGGTAATCATCCATGTCTTCTCTCTCCTCATCATCTGGTGCTTCTTCCTAATTAGTTAGGCTCCTCTCTAATTCATGTTGTGGAGTACTGAAATGAATTGCGGCCATCTCGGTAATCGTTTTATCTTCCTTGATATCTTCCACTTTATATGGCCTCTTATTTAGTTTGGCAAAGTGGAATGTCATTTCCTCTTCTCCAAACATCAGTGAAATAGTCTCCTTCTTATTATCGACTCGAGCTTTGGTTATGGAAACAAAAGGCCTGCCTAAAAGAATAGTACAAAAAAGAATCTCGAGGCATATCAACAATATGAAAATCAAGGGGGTGCATGAGTGATCCAGTAAAGACATAGATATTTCTAATTACACCTTCTGGTTTTATATTGGTCCTATTAGACAATTTAATAGTAGTGTCTACTGGTTCCACATCTGGATTATTTAAATTGTAGCGAAGTTCCTCATAAAGTGATGAAGGAATAATATTTATAGTGGAAATCGGCTCACAAATTCCGTATAAGAAAGTTTCTCCACAATATATAGGAGTCATCGGTTTAGAAGTTTCGTTACCTCGCACCTTACCTTCGATGAACTATGAGGTTTCAAGGTCTAGCATAACCACTTCATTGTCCACTATTCATGCTTCCATAAGATCCTTTAATATAACATTATTTATATTGGTAGCTTCGGGGTTCTTTTCTGGTTTCTTCGGTCTCTTCTTTATTTGTTCTTCCTCTTTTTGTCTTTTCTTGATGATCTCTTGAATAGGTACTAAGGAGAATTCTTCCATTAGCGCTCTTGCATGCTTCTTTTCTTTAAGGGGTTTATGGGGTTCCCATTCTGTTGGTACCTGCAAATGTCCTGCATAATTCTTAATAATTTTCTTTACTGAGTAAGAATCAATACCAAGGGTTTTAATCATTGCACCAGTCCTTTCATCTGCAAAGAAATCGTTAACGCAAGTATATTCAGAAAAACTATTTGTAATGTTTTCCTTATCTTTAAGATTTTCTGTTGCTTCCCTCATTTTTATTATTAGATTCTAAGCTTCATCATAGGTATAAGATAGAAAACTGCCATTAGAAGTAGTGTCTAGATTCATTCTATTTTCAATATTTAGCCCTCCGTAAAAAGTATGAGTGATTAACCAATCAGGCAAACGATGATGGGGGCAATTATCTAGGTAGCTTTTGTACCTTAGATATCCTTCATATAAACCCTCACCAGGATTATTTTTGAAACTGATAATAATACCTCTCATCTTGTGAGCTTTGCTTTTTGAGTAATATTTTGATATGAAATTGGTTGTCAATTCCTTCCAAGTCCTCGGTGCTTCTGCACAAAAAGATCTATACCAGTCACAAACATTATTTGAGAGAGTTTGTCTAAACAACTGGGTATTAACCATATCAAGATTACAATCATCGAATATAAAGGAACTGAGAACGTCTTCAAAGAATTGTAAGTGTCCATATGGACTCTCTTCATTGGTTCCTGCAAATTTCTTAGAGTGCAGTAGTTCAAGTAATAAAGGGTGGATCTCAATTCCATCTGGATTTATGCTTTTATTGACAGCTATAAAAGCGTCCATGGGCGAACCCATTTTCCTTACTACCTCAAGCTGGTTTAAATGCTGAGTGTTGTCCATTATTGTGGTCCTGCAACTTAAGTAAAAATTAGTACAACGAAAATAAACAACTAAAAGTAAAGTGACTTGTAGCGCTAAGCTCCTCGGAAATGGCGCCAGAAAATAGCTTGATGACTGCAAGTGCACAGATCGTGTGTAGCTAGTTTTGAAATAAAGATATCAATTCCATAGGAAGCAGTAGGCGAAAGACTAAAATGCTTTTAACTACAACTAGACGAAGTACTTAAGGAATAACTTTAAGATGCAAGGAAAGTAGAGTTATTTTTGGGTTTTTGGTTGAATGAGGCAATTTAAAGTAAAACTTAATGCAGAAAGTAAGAATTGCGTGTGTAAAAGAACTTTGAAACTGCAATAGGGAAAAAGGCGTTCTCCTCAAGGAGTGGCGGATACACCGCTAGCAATTTAGACTAAGCAATCAAGATTATTATAATAAATATTCTCATGAAATGCATGTATGTGGGAGGAGCTCATATATGGACAATTAGACAGTAACCACTGCTCACATCGTCCTTCATAACCACAGCTGACAGATAAACGGCATCAATCATATTATCCCGCTATTAAGGGATTTCTCCCGTGACATGGACATGGCTTCATGAGTTCTCCTTGATTCCCCAAGTTAGTACGTAAAGAATCACAACAGTTTTATAGTCACAGTAAGTGCTATCATCCCTCCGTCTACCAACAAGTAATCCCCCTTCATCGAGTTCCCATAGGAGGCAAATATTAAGGAGGTGCACAACTCCCAATATCAAGATGAAGACAATTAACAAATACACATAATGATGTATACCATAATAATCTCTATCTCATCTCAATCATATGCTAGGGTTTCTCCATCTCCCCAAGAACTAGAGATCTACTTAGATATGGAGGCAATCAACATCATGGCAATGTAATGGAAACAATTATAACTAAATAGTTCTTGTATAAATCCACAACGAGTACGGAAATTACAACAAGATCTAGATGGGATGAAGATGTGATGGATGGAGATGGTGGTGGTGCAGCGGTTGATGAAGATGGCGATAGATGCCTTGGCCTCCCAAATCTATGTAGGGTGAAGATGGATCCCTTGGGCAAGTTCCCCCTCCAGATGCCTTTGGAGGTGAGGTTTCGGCAATTTCTGGGTGTTCTGTATGTCGTCTCTCCGATCCAGTTGCACGGGGTTAAACTATTTGATGAGGCGGTGGCAGCGCCAACTATACGACCAGAACTATACGGCTAGAAAAAGTAATTTGGTCGTATAGTTGGTCGTTGAACCGTCTGTATGGCTCGATTGTTTTGGGTTTTTCTTCGGTGTTATTGATATTTCCCAAATAAGCCTTTTACGTTGTTTTTGACTCATTTTCTCCTCAGTACAACTGCTCCGAGAATTGTATCCATTATATCCATCCTTTGTCCTGATCGTAGTAAAAACAGACATAAAATATGCGCGCGAGTACCGTAAAATACCAAGATACTATATCTACAATTCAAAAAAACAATATAAAACATGATGCAAATATGCATTCATCAGTGGTGTCGGTGGCTAGTACGGCGAGAGTCTGCACATCGATCTATATGCTGACGACGGGTTGGCGAAAGATTATGAAGGTGGCGACATCCGGAACGGGTGCGTGGGCGCCACTCCGTGGATATATTGTGCGGTTCTAGGGCTCCTTTTGCTTGAGTTTGAGCCGTCGCGCCAAGGCACTCCAGCTTCTCTTGGCGAGTGGCAACAGTGTGGATGACCATGGGGCGGGGTTAAAACAGGTAGATAGGTGTTTCATAGATCTCGTTGGGAAGTTGGCGATACGGTTATCGTTTTTGCTCAGTGTTTTGTTTTGACAGTTTCAGTTTATATGCTCATTGTAATGGTTTTGTCAACAACGTGGTTCTAATAATAAATAAAGACTGTGTGCCTCGCTTGATGCAGAGGCCGAGGCTATTTCGAAAAAAAAATCAGTCGAAGGAAAGAATAGTTGATATTACTATTTCTCTGTATATCTCCAGGAATCAAAGTTCAATCCTCATTTGATTCTTGCGGTTGCTGGAATTCGGCATTTCCGTTGGCGGGCCATTTGCCGAGCGACACGAGATCGACCATCGAGTAGCAAGATCGTCCGCGTAGCTTGATTTGGAGATAAAATCTCAGAGCCTGCGAGGAGATGGAGGTACTAGGTCGCTAGCTCGTCCAGTCACCGGATCAGAACTTATCACCGGCATGGAACACGACGCAACTTGTACGAATAATACAGCGTAGCTATAGCTTTTCTTTTTGGCTCGTGGTCGCTGGCGCGTGACCGAGCAGCGGATCCAGCCGAAGAGTTCCTGGCCCGGCCCGTCCCGTCCCCGCTGCTGATGGCGTGTGGGATGGTGGCGAGCTAATTTAAGCCAGCACGCACCCTTGGTGCACGCCTCGTAGCGCGGCGGTTGCCTAATTGGTACGGCGGTTACTTACTTAACTCGGTATCTGACTAGTCAGAGATACGCGATTAGTCGGTCAACAGCAAACTGGCCGGGCAAGTTGCAGCCCCGGACGTACGCCTTTCCGCGACTCTTGGATCTTGACAACGGACAACGGCCATGCCCTCTACATTTCGGGAGCCACCAAAGATGAGTCGGTCGCCAGGCAGGTCAAAAACCCAGCAAGCGGCGACCGTAGGAGTAGTGTATCGCCACATTTGCTCATAGAAGTAATAGTAGTAGTAGTATTTTTTTTTCGTGCATTGGTGCATGGGACTGTATTAGTATAATGCAAGAGAGTACTGTTTCGTTTACTCGTGGCATGTAAACCTCGCCCAGGTGCAATGTTCCAAAAGGTTTTGTGGCCTTGATTTCACAGATGCCAAAGAGGGTAAGGAACTGTCCTCCTTTACAGGTTTGACAAAACCACACACCACCTTTACGCAATCAATGCTCGTGCGAACCGTGGGCCGGTGGGATTTAAGGAATGATTATCTAGCTACTTGTCCCCGTTAATACCGCTGCTACTTGTCAACTCTACGACCGATTAAGGAAACAAGGTTGGTTCAATTAGGTGGGGAGCACTATATTTGTCAAGACAGCCTTGCCGTCCGCTCATCTTGGTCCTTTGCATGTGCATGTACTGAGTCGTGCCGGGAAGCTTCAAAATTCTCCAAGCCAGTTCAATACTGCTAGGGAGGGAGTAGTAGTACTACTAGTAATTTAATTTGGTGCTGTCTTTCTTGGACGAGAAGACATGCTGCATCTCGCTTGGTTTATCGGGGATCTAGAGCATCTAAATTTTCCCGTGAATTTTTTAACTTGTCACATTCTTAGTCATGGCGCCCGTGCGATGGACGACATTGGCTACCGCTGAATAAGGTTATATGCACAGTACATTGACATTTTCTTTTTGTTAAACCATATCTCTTGACGACTTCTTATACTTCCTCAATCTTAAAATAGATGTCTTAGATTTATCAAAAATTAGATGAATCTATATACGAAACAGTATCTAGATTCATGCAAATTCTAAAAAAGCTAAAACATCTGTTTTAAGACAGAGGGAGTATATAAATACTCTACTAAAAAGCAGGCCAACTTCTAGACACTCATGTTTTCTTTTCATATGGAATACACTATAAATTACTTTAGCTTTGTGAAACGAATGTATCTAAATGTCTTTTAATGCAGAATTTCACTTTAAATGTATCTACATTCGTTTCCCAGAGCTAAAACTCTCGTATTTCTAGACGAAGGGAGTACTACGGAGGCCTAAACAGAAGAAGAACTGGTATTGTTTTGTACCCGGGCGGCCCCGTACGTCGAGATCACCAGGCGAGGACATACGCACCGACCTTTCCTTCTTGTTCATAGGAAGATTCCAGGATCCGGCTCATGCACAGTCACCACCACGTAGAGTACGCACGATGGCTTTTTCCTTTCGGGGTCACCAGCTAGCCACCACAAGCTTCCACCGACAGAAAACGTCGCCATCCGACGGTACTACGTGCCGGCCGGCGCGGCCGTGATCCCATATGGAGTAGTAGCGTAGTTGGGCAGCGACAGCATACATTGCTTCGCACGTAATTAAACCGGTGATCCTGGTTAACGCGCGTGCGCATATTTTCTGGTTGCTTCGCCTAGTTTATTTTTGGTGTGATCAAGTCCATAATTGTGGGCACGTAATCCCTCTGTTCACAATTACCTCGTGTTCTGGATTTAATCAAAATTAAACTTTGCAAAATTTGACCAATAATATATGAAAAAATATCAACATCCATGATTTCTAATACATATAATATAAAAATATAGTTTATAACAATTTTAATACAATAGTTTTTATATTGTTAACTAGCATGGTGGCCCTCGCAAATGCGAGGGCATCACCTTTAGTTATTTTTAGATAGGATAACCATCGTTTAGTGTGTCCATCTATAATTGATAGTAAAATACACAAATAGAGGAAAATGATACATTTTAGTCACCATACATATTAAATAGATATCACATGAGTAGAAAACATCTTTAATCTTCTTTAATTCATAGGTGCATGATTAATAAGCTATTTAAAAAAGGGTTAATTGGATAGACATCACTGTAATTTCCATGTATTTGAGAAACGCCACTACAACTTTCAACTTTAAAAAAACGCCACTGCAATTCTATGTACGTTTGAGAAATGCCATTACACCCACTAACCAAACATATACCAGTCTATGTACCTTGTATTTCCGGCTATATATACATACCATGGTGGGGTCCACTCGGATCCGTGACTAGATGATGTAGATGAGGCATTGTGATATTGTACTCTGAATCTGGAGCCTTTTATTTTATGAATATGTAGCCTTTTTTATGTAAATCTGTAGCTTCCTTGATGCATGCGTGTTGCCGTGACATTGGACGTGAAGTTGCGTCACAAATATTGAGTTTTGAACTTAGAGCCTTTTGTCTGAATGTGGTGTGTTGCTGTACCTATTTTGAGTGTTGATCTAGAGCTTTTATGACACATTTTTATGCAAATGCATGCATGTGATCATCACTTTGTAATATTGTTGTAATTTAGTCCAATATTTCTCATCAACTTACGTTTTTTCGTTGATTCTGGCGGACCCCACCACATGTACGTATATACGGCTGATAATACTGCGTATATTGACCATGTATGTTGGGTAAGTGGATGTAATGGCGTTTCTCAAACGTACCCAGAATTGCAGTGGCGTTTTTCCAAAGTTAAAAGTTAAAGTGGCGTTTCTTAAATTCGCGGAAATTGCAATGGCTTCTATCCAATTAACCCTTTAAAAAAATGAACTACAGAATGACCATATGAGTCATTTGTGTTGTATATGCAATTTAATTTTAGACTATGACCTAGCTAGCTCGTAGTTTTTGTGTGATGTTACATGAGTACGTAAGGCTAACAGTCCAATTGGTTGCTTCAGCAAATAGTTAAGATTTTCTTCAGCAGTTATCCTAGAAACCTTAGATCATTATGATCCATCATAATTAATTTTTCTAATAGAGTAAATAATAATTTATCCTTATTAAGATATAGGTCAACTATAGTTTTTGTTTTACTTCTTATCTCACATCTACTGACTTCATTTGATATCAATAACAAAGATTAGAAAAGTTTAATTAAAGTTGATATAGAATATCATTTATTTTCCAATACATACAATATTATGTTTAAATATTTTTATAATCCTTCCATTGTAAGCTCACTTTTAAATCCCGACATGTGATCTCGCTCACTTATAGGTTGGCAAAGATATCATAGTTTTGGCATCTTAATCAGTCATCATTATTTCTACATGATTACAAATTGCAATGCATGTACAAATAAATGTTAAGGATAATAAACATAGAAACTTTGTCGCAAAACCATGCACATTTACATAAAAGGTTTTTTATTCACATTATATGTAAATCCTGGATATAATTTTTTCCCTAAATGTTTTATTTAAAGTGACAAAGATATCATAGTTTTGGCATCTTAATCAGTCATCATTATTTCTACATGATTGCAAATTGCAATGCATGTACAAATAAATTTTAAGGATAATAAACGTACAAACTTAGTCGCAAAACCATGCAGATTTACATAAAAGGTTTTTAATCACATTATATGCAAATACTAGATATAATTTTTTCCCTAAATGTTTTATTTAAAGCGAGTTTTATTTTCTAATTGACTATGATTTATATAAATATTTTCTAAGATGTATAACCCTCATAAGTAATCATGATACCTCAATAGTTAATTCCATGAAAATATTGTTACCATGACTTCAATTTTTTTCGTAAAATTGTCCACAGTTTGTTGAATTATGAAGAAATTATATACTATAGGTTGCATTTATTGATAACAACCCAATTTTTTGGTGTTGATAGCTATTTAGCAGTATCATCGTATTCCCTAAAGATTTATCTACATGCTTAATAGCCGATTCTCCCCTCTATTCACAACTTTTGCTTGTATCACTATTTTATTATACTATGTTTTTGCTAGGCTATGAATGATACTATCATGAAGCTTAAAACCAATTGTATAAGTCCTATCTTGTTTACCTTCCAATAATGAACTGTAAGGTTATATGAAGAAATTCATCCACACCTTTGTTATATCATCTCTATAAGGTAGCATGATGCAACCACATTTGTTGCATATATATGGAATCTAAGGGATTCTACAAAAAATGAAATTTATCAATGCCCTTTTTAAATTTAATCGTTCAAATTGTACACTCATAGGATGGCGCGCACACACACAGACATGTACGTACCTATATATATATATATATATATATATCGAAAATAGTGGGGTGCTCACGGTGGTACATGCGCATACGTATCTTACCGTCCGATCCTGTAAAGAGAGCACACGGCGCTTACTTTGGTGCATGCGTCGTCAACTCGAGTACATAAACGCCGTCACACCGAGAGTAAGGATGGGTCTACCCATGTTTCATTTGCAAAGCACGGTCCATTATATGTTACGATGAAACCGTTTGCGGACATTCAGAGAGAGAGCTGCGACCATAGTTGGTTATGGATTCTTAAGCTACTCTCGCTTTAATGGATGTTCAATTTTTTCTACGGATTGATCAAACGTGTCTCTTATAGGTTGGCCCAGATTCTAATCCGTTTTTAGGTAAAATACGGCACTGTCATGCAGTAGTCGATAAATAGATACCGACACCGGTCGACATTCTATCAACCATAGCCACGGGGGTACATCCGCTTGGGTTGGGTGCAATGCATGTATTATGTTTTCGCGTTGTTTTATCACGGCATGGCACTTACAATTCTTCCCGCGCAGTGGAGCCACAACGTTTAAAACAAATTGCGATGGTCATACCTTCCCAAGTAGCACACGGTAAGGTTACATCCTTTTTGCTTACTGATACTGGTCTTGTCGTATATAGGGCATCATCACGCTGGGTACATCGCCTGCGCCCAACCCCCCCAACCACATTCGACACGACCAGTTCCAAAAGCTGGTAAAACCTTCTCCATGGTTTTTTGTCAACTAACTAGTGTAAAAATAAAGATGGGTACGCTCCATGGTTTTTTGTCAACTAGCTCCACACGGCTACCCGGTGTACGTGCTTCCTTCGTATCGGTAGCTGGCATGTGGAATGACAACAGTGGGAATGCTTCCATGGTGTTTATAGCTCTGCGCCGATGACATGCAGTTCAAATAAATAAAACAAATGACGGCATATAAAGGGTCTTGCAAAAAAAAAAAATCGTCGAAAAATGTCGGGAAGCTTTAGCATAGGCAAAACATGGCATGGAGTTGTTTGTTTTGTATAAAAAGGAGGTACAGGTCTCTCTTTATCAGTACCGTGCTGTTTTCACAGATCATAGCCGTAAACCAACTAGTAGAAAATGAAAAAAGAAGGAAACTGAAAGAACAAGGACAGACGGTGGCGAGTAAAGCGGGAGACACACCGCATGCACACACCGTGAGAGGCAGGATGTGGCCGATTTGATTAAGAGAGTCAAAATGCATCTAATCCAACGGTTCACACCGTATGCACACGTACCACCATGAGCATAAAATCCGCGTCTATATATATATATATATATATATATATATATATATATATATATATATATATATATATATATATATATATATATATGACATATTATACTACACCCGGGTGTAGTTACACTCACGCGTGTTTCACACTATATAGACAGTATTTACCATACCGAAAGGTATGTACGAGTAGTATGAAGTATATAAGAATATTTGGGCAGTATATATATTATTTTTTTGGTAGTATGTAATTTTTATTCACATACTCCTTTTGTACGTATAAATATGACGGTATTTTACATATATAGTGCAAACTATGGGTGTACTTGCAATTTTTTCACCTAACTTGCTTGTAAGTATCTTAGATATAGTATATGAACATACTCAAATAAATAAAATATTATAAATACTTCCATAAGATAGTATATGAGACGTGGGTGTAGTTACACCCGGGAGTAAGAAGTATTTTTCCTATATATATATATATATATATATATATATATATATATCATTTAACTAAACTCATGACTTATTTGCTTGTGTAGAGTTGAGAATATTGTGATTAATTCTAAGCCTGATACGCTTTTATCATATCAAATGTTAACTATTAAAATCTATACATATTTAGAATACCTATCAGTTGTGATATGTTCAAGACATCATGTGTAGTTATGAAAATCTCTAACTGTGATTTTCTCAAGTACAACTATAAAAATCCATTAACTATGCTTTTTAAGCAAAATTATGATAATATGATGGTTTTTATATTGTTTACACGTAGATATAAATATCGACTATTTGTGATCCACGAATTGAAATAACTGCTACACTAAACAAAAACATATCTTAATTTTTTATGAACTCCTCACATGTCTCGTTTACTATGCACATTTTGATTTTATACCATAATTTGATTATGAAGTATACCCTTTTTTAAGATATGGATAGTTCAAATTGTAATGATGTATCAACAAATATGTCGACTTGTTTGATTGTTGAATACATTGCATTTTATGATAATCTCTAGTACATCTCACTTATTGTGTTGTATTGTTAACGAAAAATTCTTGATCATGGTAGATTTACGTCATGTTTCTTAAGCTATTTTTTCTTAGAATGTTCACTATCTTGAATGTTTGATTGTGAGTGGACCAGGTGGTTGAAACCATCATAATATTTTTTTAATTTGTTTGTATTTCATTGGAATTTTATAAGGATGTTAATTTCATATTTCATTGTGGATGATTATGCGTTTTCGCTAATTAAAAATAATTAGCGCTAGATGAATATTCCATGAGGGAGCCTAGACGTCCCTTCGCCTCAACCCTACTCCCTACCCTTTTACTTTTATATTAATAGAACATGTTTCAATCTGCCCCACTTTCATTGACCTTCAACAACTGCTAGAAGGTTTTGGGTGAGGGTAAGGAATGCACTAAATAATCTCCAAAATGTAGTTTAGGCCTCTTACCTCATGTGTTGTTCACAACAATGTGTTGGGTGTTGGGATGATGTTCAAATAAATGTATTTTGACTCCGTCGAATTGTTGGTGTTCCCATATGGGACGTGTATTATGTAGTAGTCAATGGAATCAACTATTCTCATTTATTGTCATTTCATTTTTTTTCTCCGCATATTGCCAATAGAGCAAAGTCTAAAAAATCTGTCTTGCAAGAAGTGTGGCTCTTGTTTCGAAAATGATGGGTATTACTCTCGAGAATCAACTTTTCATACTACTCTCTCCTTACCATAATATAGCGCATATAAGATTTTTAAAAATTCAAACGTTATCAACTTTGAGCAAGTTTACTGAGAAAAATGTCTATATGTACAATACCAGATATATACCATATGAAAATATATAGTGGTACTGATTTGGCATTCTAGATGTTGGTATTTTTTCTACATACTTGGCAAACTTTACATTGATTTTTCAAAAAAAATTATATGCTACATTTCGGAAAGAGTAATGCTACACGTACAGAAATCACTTACGGACTGGAAAAGTGCACGGGGGTAGGGAGGAGGTTACCGATTTTTAAGGAGAGAATTCAAACTAAACCTATCCGTCCACTCCACGTCAGTCCGTAGAGGAGTCCGTAACAAAAAGCATCCGTAAGTCTAGGATTACCGTTTCGGAAATAAGGGAGTATTGTTTTGAATCTATGAGGTTAACTTAACATTTAAAACTTATATTTTAAGATATATATATATTGTGTATTTGTCCATGAAATAGGTGATTCCCATCGTTTTTTCTTGGGATATTGCCAATAGAGAGATGGCTAGGCACTCAGTCATGCACATGTGTCTCTTGGTCCGAAAACGTAAGGTAGTACTACTCGCGGAATTCAACTTTTCATATTTTTTATAATGTAACTTGGTGATAATTCTATTTATACACATACAAATGTGTCTACTTTTAGAGCGTGTATTTGCCAACCAGGCTAAGACCATGTCCCATGCGTCTAATGGTAATAAGAAAAAATCAGAATAAGTATATTAGTTTTCGAGTTTATTTTCGAGCAAGCCGTTTCAGAGTGGGCTTTTCATAGGTATGTATGGTGTTGGAGCTTTTCTTCGTCACTGGTCAGCATGAGTTTTTTCTTTTTCTTTTTGACGGGAAGATCAAAGAGCAGTATGCCTGTAAGTCGGAACCAATACCGCCTAGTAGGTGAATGTGAATCATCTGAAACATTGCCAGGTAAAGGAATTGTGTGGCTACTTGTTTGTAATTAAATCATAGCTACGTATCTTTGCAGATCGATCGGCTTGCTTTTTTTTTTCTTCTAGACGGAAGATGAGAGTCAGCTTACTGTACGTATGTGCTCGATAGGGTGGGTCTATACCGTTGACGATCTGTTTTATTTACTTCTTATACGTGACATCACACTGTTTGTGGCAACCACTTTTTAAGTAACTTTTTTTATCTTTAAATTATAACCATAAATTATGTATCTAACGGTTAATATAATTTGGGTTATGTGGATCAATCAGGTGCCTCGAAAAACATCCTTATATTGTTTTTACTATACAATAGATGTTGATATTTTTTTCTAAATATATGGTCAAACTTTACAAAGTTTGACTTTGACTAAACCTAGGATGCGAGTTAATTGTGAACGGAGGGAGTAGTACTCCTACCTGTAGCGCTAGCTACTGGTGGTCAACTCTTGAATCAAGCAACGTCGTTCGTTGCAGTATTACTTGGTGGTAGACACACGCAGCAAGACTTATGGTCCTCCGTTCGTCGCGATCGATGTGTCGGTGAGTCACGCATGCTGGTCTCAGTAGTAGGACTACAGTACGTGCGTACGTACGGAGTTTCCAGGCTGTTCTAGACCTTGATCTGGTCCTGGAGACACTGAGACATGCATGCACGCTGCTCCACGCGATCTGTCAAAGGACATGAATTTATACAACACAAACAATTTGACTTTTCACGGGATAGTACATGACTAGTACGTGAACGATCGATGCGTCCACATCCACGTCAGATCAGAATTTTCGGCGCAATTGAAAACTCCCGCTAATTCACGGACTGCCACACTACTTTCTAGTCCCTCCATCCTAAAGCACATCTAAAAAAATATGAGATAAATTAATTTTCTCTATTCTTTTTCGAGACTCCGTCAATATAAATGAAACAGGAGAATAAGGATTGGTGGATGATGTGGAGAAGAAAAATGGAGATTCGAGGATAAAGTGGGAGAGTGATTACGCTGAGCTAATTGTATTTATTAACTGCCTTTATAATGTAGCTATACACTTGTTTGTGGACAGAGAGAGTAGAAATTGATTCGAAGCACTAATTATGGTTATTTTTTTTGGAGGAAAAACACACATAACCATTAATCAAGAAAGTCCAATTACACACCAAAAAGACGGGTACATGTTAGGAATGTTGAAAGCTTGGCAGAAAAGGAACATGGGAAAATTTACAAGGCCCCTAATTAAGCACACATCAAACCTAGTGGCCATCCGCAACCTGCAACGTCATCTAGGCGCTCACTGATAGAGGAGATTAACCTACATTCTTGGCACTTGGCAATCCAAGAACCCACCATCGCCGAGATGGCTTTGAGAGCCAATGGACCAGGCCTGATGCAAGCGATGAGGCACATGTCACTAAGTCATGTGGAACATCCCATTGATGTCTCGGGTCTAGAACTGTCGCAACTCGTTGATGGAGTTGAGGAAGAAGTAGTCCATTTCTGCCTCCTTCGAACTGCCATCCCTGCTCCACAGCCACCAGCTCCTCCTAGGTGTTGGTATCGTTGAGGTGCATAGTGACTGGCTGCCACAAACATACATACAAATCTCGCCACCCCAATCAAAAAAGATCGAGAACATGATGACATCTCAGCCATCGATGGACAAATCACATGTTGTGCCAAACAAATACGTGATCCGGCCCAAAACAATAATGAATTGTCTTACCTACAAGCACGCACACATACTACCTTGCAACACTTGCATGAAGAGCAATGTGACAGTCATCCATTACGCTCCTTAGCGGATTTCGACTTTATTGTTGTCTTAATTGACCAATAGTATTTGTGGGTCTAGATTAACGTGCACTTGGATACAGTAAACCATCTTTAGGTTTAGTCTGTATCACCAGTTCTGCTTACCAAATATAGCCTACACAGTTCACTGCAGTAGCCGCGTCATCTACATGTTAAAAGTTAGAGAAAAGGTCAAGAATGTTGCCACCCCCCCTCCCCCCCCCCCGATGCTTCTAATCATTGGAAGGCGTTCTTGAGATTGTATATAAACCCTTGTACATTAGGATTACAAATTACCTCTACTCTTTCTCTTGCACTTGTTTCTTCGTAAACACAGTGGTTAAATTTAGCAAGTATACTCACTCCGCTAAAAAGTAGTACTCTCTCCGTCCAGAAATAACTGACTTAGGTTGACCTAAATTTGAATGTATCTAGACACATTTTACAGTCAAACAAACAAGTCCAATAATGTATAAAGAAAAGTTTGTCAATGTATACAATATAAATTTTGTATTACTGAAACCATCACAAAAATATGTGCATATCTATATTTTATGTATTTGATATACTAGATTAAACTTCACGAAAAATTAGCTTTGACCAAAACAACACACACAATGCATATATTCTTCCACGGAGCGAGCTTTTCTTTGCGGGAAAAGATCCGGATCTATTTATAAGTTCGTAAGAAGTATAAAGTATCCTAAACATAATAAAAATTACATCGAGATCTTTGGACCACCTAACGACCACTACTACTGCCAGAGCGAGCCGCCGACGCGCTGTTGTCGCCGCTCCATTACCGGAGCCGGCATGCCGTTGTTGATGACAGTCGAAAAGTCTTCGCGCACGTGCCCCGAAGGACCAGCGCCCCGGAGATGAAGTTATCTATTGAACCCTTGAATTGATCCGAAACTTGTAACAATAAACCTAAAACACACGTAGACTGGACGGATGCAGAACCCACATGGACTGGACGAGATCCACCACTACATGGAAGCGGCGACCAGACGAATCCTCACACTCCTCAACGCCAGCAGCAGGATCGTCGCCGACGAGGTGGAAGAGGAGACGGGTATACCTTATTCTTGTCCCGCACAACGCCGCCATAGTCACCATAACAACGATGTCAGATGATCAAACTCTAACTTTAGGACCCTTCTACACCGCCGAGCGCAGGTCCGAGATCCCCACCTCCTCCCCCGCCGGAGCGGCAAGCAGAGGAGGTTTTGACCCGTCAATGCTCAATCGCAGACAACGAAGATGAAGCAGATCGTGACAGCTGCTAGGTTTTTTTTCCGCGGGAGGAGACAACCGTACGGGACGTCCTCGTTACGTTTCCACAGAGTGAGGTTGTTCTTGACAGATAGACTAGCGGTCAACCAGCGGATGGCTCGTCTCGGTGCAGCTGTACATGGTCGTGCCAAGTTGCTGTCGCGGCGTACGTGGACGTACGTGGGAGCCACCGCCTTGTGCGTCCCCACGATCGATCGCGAATGACTTTGACGCGCGTAGCGGCGTAGGCACCGACCAGTTTTGCTTTCTTGTTCCGCCCAAGATTCCTCCGCCCGGTCGTGTCCCATGCATGCACCGTCACCGCCACGTACGATCCCACGTACTACACATGCGCTGTTTCGCGGTAACTTGCTGCACCGGCAGGGCAGCTGTGGTAGCACGTCGCCCTCCACGCCGCGTTCGCGTGCGACCTCAGTTGCCACCTGCCAGCGACGAAGGCGAGGATGATGGTGGATTTGCACTTAAGAAATAACCTGCTTGACGACGCGTGCGCGCATGCACACATGTTTTCTTTCTCCGCAATTCGGCCGCCGTTCCTGCGATACGACTTTGTCCGGCTGACAGTAAGACTAGTTCTAATCGGGTATCATAGCTAGTATCATGTTAGTAAAATTCTGACGTGACATGCTAATTAATAGTGAAAGAGGTTATGTTGGTATCATAGACAGTATCATAGCACGTAAAACTAGAAAAACTAATTTCAAATCAATCTTGTACATAATTTTTTTTTCGAAATTCCACCAATATATTAATAATAATCAACAGCAGTACAAAGAGTCCTACAAGTAATAAAAATTATAAAAGGGCAATGAACCACCTAGCGACGACTACAAACACTAGCACAAGCCGAAGGCGCGCCGCCGTCCTCGCCCCTCCATCACCGGAGCCGGACAAAGCTTGTCGTAGTAGAGCTTGTTATAGTAGACAGACGGGAAGTTGTCGTGCTAAGGTCCCAAAGGACCAGCGCACCAGAGCAGCAACCATCGCCGAAGATTATGATACAAAATCTTGTACATAATTTTGTATTGAGATTCTACAAATAATAAATATACTAAGAGTATGATACTATTACTATGCAATGTGAAGATGGTATTATATACTAGTATCATATATATCATACTATTATACAATACTTTGCATTGTGACCAGCCTAAAGGAAGTTATAAACGGCGGTCGTGTAATTTCATGGCCGTACGTTTGACTTGCACGTATCAATAAACTAGTCTGAGAAAGCGCTGTAGTAACATCGATCGTATAATTCAATACTGGCATTTGGTGCACATATTTAGGAACCCGCCGGTTTGCATATGAGCATGACGATCGAACGCGGGAGAAACTTCTGGGAGATTTGGCGACCATCTCTCTGTCTCTTAGCTGTCGGTATCACGTTAATACTGTGACTTTCCTCTCTATTCATACAGTCATGCTTACAGTACATACCCCTCCCACTCATACACTGATACACTGCAGATCAACAGCACGCTTGTTGCTCCGGGGACCGGCCGGCGGCGTAAAACAAGTCATAAAATAAATGCAAGCAATATGGGGAAGCGTGCTAGCTACCCCACGCCGGCACTGCATCGGCCGGCCGGTCGCAGACAAGGTCCGGACGACTGCGCTGCAACGCGAACAAGGACGCGCACAGTGTTCTCGTCTGCCCTCTTGGTTCCCTACGGAGCGAAACGGGAGCAAAACCAATCACCACGATACAACACAGGTGCAACTCCTAGCTAGCTATAGGTGAACCCGGGCGGTGCCAGCTGCTTGCCACGGCATGCTTGCGTGGGCGGCACCGTCGCTGCCAGCCAGCTGTGACCTTTTCCGCTGCACTGTTGAGTGCCTCCCCGTTTTTTGATATTCCACGTCGTTGCCAGCTGGGGATTGGTCCGGCAGTTGCGGCCCACACGAAAGAGCTACACATGCACATACCACTAGACCAGGTAGTACCAGCGCTTAGAGCATCTCCACTAGCATACTCAGTTGGTATAAAAATTAAACTAGCATTGTTTTGCTTAGTTAGATGAGAGAGAAGAGGTGAGAGAGAAGTGTAGGCTCTCATGCAATAGCCAGCTCTTGCGCGTGTTCTAGACATTTATGAGTATGTGAGTGAGCCGTTGACATATAAAATAATAAATCTTTTAAGGTAACTACTTGACTATAAACTGACTATATATAATCTTATAGCCAGCAAGCCGGCTGTATTATTCGAATTGTTCTTGGACGGTCTTGGAGATGCTGGCACGAAAATTCTTTCCCAAGCGGTTTTCCAAATAAATTATTCATCCGGCGGGTGCTCAAAAAACATACGGCGTCCCCAGCCCAACCCCCTCCCATAGAGAGTCAATCGGGGACGCCGGCTACACTTTTGCCCCCATGGTCCACCCGACAGCCTCTCCACTATTTTTAGTATTGGGGGTATGACGGGCTAGTAATCTCCCTATAACTAAAAATCATCGGGTGTTCCCCATACGGACTATCGTCGGGCGCCGTATTGGAGGACGAGTGGAGATGCTCTTACAGGAAGAAAAAAGCATAGTTAGAAATTCGTGATACTACGAGTTTGGTGCTAATTCGCTGCACAAGGTACTACTACTCCTAGCCAAACACTAGGGCGTGTGTTTGCCTACCCACAACGCCTCTTCTCGCATCCGATGGGAAAAATGTTCGTTTGGTGCATTGGGCCGCATGCGTTTTCGGTACCGCACGAAACTTAAAGCACGCAAAAAGTCGGCCCGCTGGAAACGTCGGAATTGACCCTTTCCACGGAGCCAGCCTCCAGCGAGCGTCGCATGTCTCTCGGTTGCACATGTTGGGAAGGGCAGGAGATGGGACGGTTCGACATTTGTTTTGACTCCACTCCCCTCACAGCCCACTTCACTCCCCTCACCCCCAGTTCGGTGTTGTCCTCCATGGTCAGTGCACCTCCCCCTCTCCCTCCGCTCTAGCTCATCTGCATCAGCAAAAGACGGTGGAAGAGCAATGGCACGCCGCCCAACTTGAGAAGCTAGCAGCCGATAACGAGGCGGCTTTGGCGAGGATGCTCATGGATCCCTCCCCCGTCTGCGGAATGCCTCGCGCAACGCTGGTGGTAATAGATGTGTCGTCATGCAGGGATGCATATGGGACTGTACGGCTAACGGGAAGGTGGCCCCATGTGGTAGACTAATGCTCGAGGATTTGGCGAGGGTTTTTTCGCCCGTGGCGGCAGCCGGTACTCGCGTGCCTTCCCTTCTTCTTCTTCAGCTCTGGTGCCGCCTTCTGCTGCTCCAGCATCATCAACGGAGGCCCTACTATCCTCTGTAAGTAAACTATACTCGCATATCTGATTAGTAGTTAGGGTTTGCCCGATTGGATTTTCCCAAATAGAACTGCAATTTAGGGTTCGATTAGCGATTTTGGGTATCAATCTACCAAGTTAGGCATCCATTACAGTTTAGAATTTCCCCGATTGGAGATTCGTGCTCATGCATTCCCTGATTTGGGATTCAAACTGCCAGATTTTCCCAATTGTGGATTTCTAGATGATCATGTACCAGGTTAACATATCTCTAGTACTTACTGCAGTACATTGCCATTCATACAACTATCTTCATATGCACTGCCGATTTGGGAATGATTTATTACATTGCCTGATCGAGGTATATGCCCAACCAGACAATGATCTTGTATATTTCCCAACCAGCCATGATTTAGTATATTGTCCAATCAAGTTGGAAAATATAACCGTCTTCATGCAATGTAACTTGTGCACTGTATTTGTTGTTCAACTTAGTTTGTAGTTGCATGCTTTACCATATTTGGGAAATATAACTGTCTTCTTGTGCACTTCAGTTGTTGTTTAACTTAGCTTGTAGTTGCATGATTTACCACATTTGTGCATTGTTGCTTGCTGACAAGATTGTGGAGCGAGAGTGTGAGACAGTGGGAAGGGGCTGGCATCCTCGACCGGGGTTTCAGGACGTGCTCCTAACGAGCCATTGGGCTCAGAACCTTGAAGTCGGTGGTTCTTGGTAGGGGGAGGTGGCGCTGCATCCTCACGGCATGCACGGCCACCAACAAAGTTGGAACACTCACAAGGGCTCAGGTTCCTTGCTAGTGTGTCATCCAACTAGACGGGGATGACATGTTCATGCTAGTCATCCTATCAGCGTTCCAAAATGACCTGAGGGACTGAATCAGGATCGCACTACCTAGTGTCGTGTCGCTGTCTGCATGTCGCTGATACGACAAATGGGTGCAAGTGGACTCACGGGCGGATGTAGCATTCCTGCAGCCCGGGCGCATGACCGGGCTTCGCTCCTGCTCGCCTCAGTGATTGCATCATAAACAGATAGGAAATCTCGATTTTGTTTGGGTAAAACATGGTGTGGTGGGACTGTTGGGCAGGTAATTGGGCCGAGCAAAGCGACAACACCATGCAAAGGAGTGACTCAGCGCCAAGGACAGCTATCTAGTCCCACGCTTGGTCGTTGACTCTCGTTCCCCTTCCCCATCGAGACATCGATTCCTAGCTCCTAGATCCCAGCTCTCGCCTCCACGGAAGAAATCCTTGCAACCTCGCTTACTCCCTGCCCCAGCTACCCCTCTTCCTCACCTTGCTCCTGAAGGCCGACCGTGGAGGTAGGAGATCCAGGAGGTGGAGTGTCTTCCGGGCATGGAGAGGGGGAGGGGCATCCCACGCAGTAGTAGCGGCCAAGCCCAACTATATCCAGCACCGACGGCCGCAAGCGCCAACTAGGCAACGTGCCGACGACCAGACTCCGGCAGGCTTGACTTCAACAAGAAGACAAATCTGTGAGAATATGCCTTGGTTTTCAATTCAATTTAGGATCATTCAATCATGAATTTGTTCAATTTGAGTTAAATTGTATTTGTGCATAAGTTCCTAAATAGCTAAGCTGATAAAGTTTGAACTAAACTAAGGAAATCATACAAATTTCAGGAATTGGGAGTTTTTTGGTTGATAGAAGAACCTTGCCACAATCACCACCGCAACCAAATGTGGTAAATGAGGAGCATGAAGCAGAGGAAGTGTTCAATCTGGATGAAATAGTGTGTACTCCCACCCTTAGGAAACAAATCAATGAATAGCATCCGGATTTACAAGACCAAGTGAAAAGAGCATACCTTTTAAAGGGTCCAACTCAACCAATTGTGAACTTTCCTAAGACAATGGGAAGTAGACCTAGGTTTTTTTCAAAAGTATGGTATGATAAGTATGATTGGATAGAATATTATGAGTCTCATGATAAAGCTTATTGTTTCTATTGCTTTCTCTTTAAGCCACTTGGAATTTTACACCGTTTTGGTAATGAAGTAATCACCAAAACCGGGTTTAGTGATTGGAAGCACGGTTAGAAAGCTTTACCCGAGTATATTGGTGGTGTAAATAGTGACCACAGTAATGCAAGGTTGCATTGTGATGATTTTCACAATCAAAGGCAAAGTGTGTCTAGTAACTTGGCTCGTGCATCCAAGGAATCCGAAGAACTATATAAGATTTGTTTGACTTCTTCCTTGCATTATGCAAGATTTCTCATTGGTTAAGGCTTGGCATTTCGTGGCCATAATGAATCTATTAGTTCATTAAACAAGGGAAACTTCCGTGAGATGGTTGATTGGTATAAAGAAAAGGATGAAAACGTGAAGAATGCTTATGAGCATGGCGGAAATTCCAAGATGATCTCTCACAAAATCCAAAAAGAACTTTCTAAGTGTTGTGCACAAGAAGTCACCAAGGTGATTATGGGAGAAATTGGTGACAAGAACTTCTCCATTCTTATTGATGAATCACGTGATATATTCGTGAAAGAGCAAATGGCGGTTATGTTGAGGTTAGTACTTAGTAGTGTTGTCTTGCTATTAAATCTAACTATTGTTCCATACTTTTATGTAACCTTCTTGCAATTGTTTTGTTGTAGGTACGTGAATAATGAAGGCAAGGTTATGGAGAGATTTATTTCTCTATATCATGTTCGTGAGACTACATCGGAGGCACTAAATGAGGCTCTTCTTTGCATTATAGATCGTTACAATCTATCTATCCATAGGCTACGAGGACAAGGATATGACAGGGCTTCCAATATGGGAGGTGAATTTAATGGCTTGCAAAAAAAGATCTTAGATTAAATCCTTATTCCTTCTATGTCCATTGCTTTGCCCATCATTTGCAATTGGTAGTTGTTGCTGTTCCTAGTTCTTGTTCATCCATTCATGATTTCTTTGAGTACATCTCCGGGATTGTGAACACATCAAGTTCATCTTGCAAAAGAAGAGATGTTCTTAGCGAACAACATCATCAACATATTGTGGATATGCTTGAGAGGGGTGAGTTCTCTAGTGGAAGAGGCTTGAATCAAGAAACAAGTCTAACTAGGCTCAGGGATACTAGATGGGGTTCACATTATACAACATTGCTTCATGTCCATCAAATGTGGTTTGGAACATTGTTTATTTTCCATGAAGTCAATGATGAGAGTCATGGCTTGACCCAAACGGCGGGTTTGATAGAGAAAATGGAGAACTATAAATTTGTTTTCATTTTAAAGCTTATGATAAAGTTACTTGCCATTGTGTATGAGCTCTCACATGTTTTGCAAAAGAAAGATCTAAATATTGTGCATGCAATGGAATTAGTTAGTGATGTCAAAGATCAGTTGGCCTCTATGAGAGAAAGTGGTTGGGATGACTTGTTTGATGAGGTTCAACATTTTAACATGGAGAAGGGTATTACAATTCTGCATATGCATGAAAAATACCGTTTTGGGGCCGTTGAAGGCTTGATGGGGTAACTTACTCTAACCTTCATTTCTACAAAGTTGAGATCTTCTATGTTGTCGTTGACAAGATATATGTTGAGATGGATCATTGCTTTTGTGAAGCTTCTATGGAGGTATTAGAGAGTTTCTCATGCCTTAGTCCGAATAACTCTTTCTCATTGTTTGATGTGGACAAACTTGCTCGATTATCTTCAATTTATCATGCAGATTTTTCTAATGGTGACCCTGCAAACCATAAGAGGCCAAATTGAGAATTATATTCACCATGTGAGAATCCATGCTTCTTTTTCTACTTGCAAAAATCTTGAAAGTTTGGCTACAAAGATGGTTGAAACTGGAAAGCATTTGGTCTTCCCATTAGTGTACAAGCTTATTGAGTTGTCTTTAATATTAGCGGTGTCAACTGCATCAGTTGAGAGGGCTTTTTCAGCAATGAAGATCATCAAGTCCAAATTGTGTAATAAGCTCAAGAATGAATGGTCCAATGACTTGATGATATGTTACACCGAGCAAAAGATATTTAGACAACTTGATAGTGATGTTATTGCTCAATGGTTTCAAGACATGAAGAAGAGGAGGAAAATTTTACCTCGTAGGCCTAGGGCTAATTAGCACATCCTTGGTAATATCTTGGTATATTTCTTTGTCTCATGAATCGACATGAATATATTTTGAAGGCATGTCCATATGATTTACTAACCCATCTTTCTTCTCTTGTCATGTAGATCTTGGTGTGTGTGCTTTTGGACTCTTGTCGTCGATAAATGGAGTTTTATTAGTCTTTTGTGAGTTCTTGCTAAGTCCTATCATATCTAATATTAGCGCATATGTGTATTTGAACGTGTTGTAAACTTGTGGACATTCGAGTGTGTTGTGAACATTGGAATATGTTGTGAAACTCTAATGTAATGTATTTGTATTTCCGCACTAAATATTATGAAAACATGCTCCATATGATGTTTATTTTGTTCTTTTTTTAGATGGCCAAGAAATTTTTTAGTTGCCTTTGTTGCGCTCCCAGACTTCGACAAATTCCTGGCTCCTCCTATGGGTGGACTACTCCAGCGTCCAGGTGGTGCTGAAGAAGAACTACCCGGAGATGGTGTACAAGTACGATCTTTAGCGTGACGACCTTGTGGATTTCAAGCTTCAGACGTTCATCCTAAAGATCATGATCTACAAGGGCAACTCCTCCACTGCCAGGAAACACACATGTCCTGATCATGGCTAGACGACGACCTGATGTTATGTAATGTAAGTACATAGTAGTAGTTGTACTGTGTGCTGGTGAACAAATAATTACTCATGGCTTTTGATCAGGGTATTAAAACCTTGGTGGTTCAGGGGCATGGGATACCCCTATTGATGGTGCTTTTTGATAAAGGGTGTTAGTAAGAGCCCCTGATTATGGCCTGAATGTGTTAAAGAACCTACTAAGTAAGATGTTTAAGGTGATCTGTTCGTGTGTGATGTGTGTTGTGTGATGTGGGCGTATGATGTGATGTTGGGCCTACTGTGTGAATGTAGTGGTAAGATCATCCAATTTTAAATGGGTAACCGTATCTTAGACATGGAAGTAAAAAAACAAAAAACAAACAAACCTAATTGCGTCGCTAGTGAAATAATCGACATATCCATGCAAACAAACAGCAGGCCAAAACTTCACCAAAACTAGATGTGGGCAATCAATCAAGATGCCCAAGTTGGCCTAGGAAAATCTTGCCAGATGCAGGTACCAGTGGGCCAAGTGCCAAAAACAGAAAAATTCTGTCTGAACAAGCAAACACGCCTAAGATAATCCCAATGGTGTGCCCCAAAATCGTACACAAAACGTGTCCAATTCTGTCCATTTGGGGTGCGTCAAGGGCCGACTATCCTCCCGTATCCACGCCCACGCCCAACTGGGGAGCATTTAGTTTTTTACCTTTCGTCTACCCCTAGCTTCCTATCCCCTTCCATGGTAGGCATGTCGTATTATCGGCGGAAGCATTTCCCACACAATGGACAGGTTCCCGTGTGCGCGAATCTCTTCTCGTGCCCGCCTTTTGGCGCTCCTGTGCGCGTTGGGCTTTTCCGCGGCGGCCATGCTAAAAATAGGGGGCGGCGAGTGCAATAGCAACCGACCGCTAGCCAGCCACCATGCCTCACCTCCTTCCTACTACTTGGGCCATGCTTTCCACTATCGCCCATGCTCACTACCCGAGCTTGCCGCTGAGGGCTGGCGGAGGTGCCGAAGGCGAGGTGTCGGTAGAGAATCCGACGGTGGAAGAGGAGCAACCTGTGGAAAACTTAGTCACGTAGGAGGTCAAGTTCCTCGATGACGCGGACGATGAGGATGACCAATCGGTGGAGGAGGACACCGAGGAGCTGGAATTCCTCGACATCGCCAATGGAGAGGATCCCGTGGACTAGTGGACGCTCCTCGGGTCCTTCCATGTGGCACAGGACGAGCAGACCGCCGACATATTAGTGCCTCCGTAGAAGCTCATGTCATCGCGACCTCCATATAATCGGTCGCATAGGAGGAGAGGGTCCACCGCTTCATCCCTGCCGAGCGGGAGGCCGAAGTGAAGCAGCGCGTCAAGCGGGAGGCCGAGCGGGTAGCCGCGCTACTGAGAAGGAGATTGCTATGGAAGATCATGCCGCCAACCAGCATGACGTTGATGAGGTCACGCGCTACAATGACCTTCTCGTGAAAGCCACGCTTGCGGGCGGCGTAGTGGTGGTTGGGAACCCCCAGCATTACTACCAGCAGCGCACCGCAATGGCGGAGGAACATCGTGCAGCCTGTGCCGGCAGGGCTACGAGGAGGGCATCCGTGTTAGATCTGGCAACCACATTAGCTACAGAAGACCCACAATCACTGCAGGAGAGCGTGAGTAGCTTACCACACGGTAGCACTGACCCTGACTTGGCCAACCTATAGTGTTAGGGGTAGGGTAGCATCGCAGGCATCCTTGCTGGCCCAAACTCTAGGAACTACTTGGTGAACAGCCGACCTCATGTATTTGTAACTCTTATAACTGTAATGAAAAATTGTCTCTCGATGACATGTGGTCCATGGGAGGATGGAGGAAGGACGCTTGCGCTCTCTGTGTGGATAGGCACGAACAGAAATGTTGTCCTGATTTGTGTCACAAATGCGCCAGTCCAAGGCCAGCACATGGTTTCCTCCCTCGTTGGATGCTATTTTTGGGGCCTTGCTGTCCACAGACAACGTAATAGATACAAAAGACATCCAGGCCGCGTATTTGGGTATGCTCTTAGAACATCTCCAACAGACGCGATAAAATGCGCTTGCGCTAGAAAACTTGCCGATTTAGCGCCCCATAGGTGGATTCAGACACTCCAGCATACGCTGTAAAATAGCATGTGAGGTAAATTTTTATTTCAACGCATCAATTATCCTATCGCATGCTGCTTACTCAATATGTTGAGCTCGTTGGGGAACCCCAAGAGGAAGGTATGATGAGTATAGCAACAAGTTTTCCCTCAGTTATGAAACCAAGTTGTCGAACTAGTAGGAGCAAGGAAACACCTCCAAGTTGTTGTTTCTAACTTGGAATCCTGCATAGTACAATCACAGAACTTTGCCCCCAACTTACAGTGAGGTTGTCAATCTCACCGGTTTTGCTGAAAACAAAAGATTAAATGTATTGTGTGGAAGATAGTAATTGCTTGCAGAAAGTAAACAGAAAATAGTAAATAGATTGTAGATTGATGGTATAAGAAAGGACCGGGGTCCATAGTTCAGTAGTGGCGATTCTTCTTAAGATAGATGACATCTTGGGTGAACAAATTACAATGGAGCAATTGATAAACATTGAGAAAGCATACATGCATATACTAATCATCTTGACTCCTATGAGATTTGATTGGGCATTACAACATTATACATAGACCGTAATCCAACTGCATCTATGACTAATAATCCACCTTCAGGTTATCATCCGAACCCCTGGAAGTATTAAGTTGCAAGCAACAGATAATTGCATTAAGCATTGTGTGTAAAGTAAACAATACGATTGTTCTATGAACAAAGGATTGTTGTTTTCTCCCTAGTAGTAACAGCACATCTAGTATCTTAGAGATTTCTGTCACTTTCCCGGATTACTAGAGGCATGAACCCACTATCGGGCATAAAAACTCCCTCTTGGAGTTGCTAGCATCTACTCGGCCAAGATAGCTACTAACAACGGAGAGAATGCAAGATCACAAATAACAAAGACATGATAGAATCAATAATAAATCAGAAATAGCATCTCAATATCCATCGCATCCCCGCAAACACAACATGTATGATTACAAATAGATGATCTTGATCATGAACATGAAGGGGATCCGCAGCAGAAAACAAAAAATTTCCTACGTTGGAACCCCAAAACTGCCTAGGATTTATCTATGTAGTAATGCGGTAACGACCGATGCATAGAGAATACATACCCTTGTAGACCATACGCGGTTAACGTTCCGCGAGGAACGTGGTTAATGTATTCGTACTCGTAGCCAACCTCAAGGTCACGAAGTTCCTCGCAGGTCACCCCTTGCTCCTTCTTCATCGTGCAGCAGCTTCGGCTCACGACATTCAAGCGCCCCAAGTGTTGCGCCTCGTGTCTTCGTACACATCCGATGCATGATGAGACCTCCGGCTCCCTGATCCCACCGGGAGTGCGGAAGTTGATATCCAGCTAGGAATCTCGCAGCTGAACGGCAGATCTAGGTGTGCCTTGTTCGCACAACCCAAACTTGGGGCCATGGTCACAAGGACTAGAGAGAGAGGGAAGGAGGAAGTCAACCAAAGGACTTCCCCAATTGATGGTGTGTTTACGTACTGCAGGTGTGCCTTGTTCGCACAACCCAAACTTGGGGCCATGGTCACAAGGACTAGAGAGAGAGGGAAGGAGGAAGTCAACCAAAGGACTTCCCCAATTGATGGTGTGTTTAATCCCACCCATGGGCACCCCTTTATATAGGCTAAGGGGTGTGCCTTTATCAAAGGATAAGCCATGTGGGACTAATTACTAAAGGAAAAAGGCAGCAGAATTTCGTCTAGTCTAATGGGCCGATTTCAGCTCAGCCCAATAGCCAACAGGCAACAAACAGGAATAGCAGCCTGAGAGGGGGCTGGCTGGGTGGGCCTTGCGTGACCCACTACGTCTGCCCTGCTTACTTGAGCCACAAGGCCTCTGCCGGCTGAGCCTGTGCCCCCGGCCCAGCCTTCCCCGGCCTACCAAAGGTGGGCCCGTGTGGCCCACCTGCCCGTGGCCCGCTTGCGCCCGCCTTTGGCGCCAGGATGGGCTGGTCGAGCAGGCTGGTGGGCGGCTGGCGGGTTTCGCCTGCAAGTGGATACTATCCGCTGCCTAGTGGACTGGGTTATTTTCCTTTTTTTCCTTTTCTTTTCCTGCAGATTTTCTCTTAGGCTAATTTCCTCCGGGGTTTTGGCCTAATATGAAAGTTGATTTTATAAATCTTAATTTAAATATTATTTTAGAATATATTAATTCATAATTAACATATAATAAATGTATATTTAAATTCCCATTTATCTGAAAACACTTTTCCGGTCTTTTCCTTTATTCTTTCTCCGAACAACTTCGGATCTCTCCGCGGAATGATTCCGGCTTTCTCTTTCTCTACTATGATTCCGTCTTACGAATGATCACTCTCATCGTACCCTTAAGTGTATCCTTGCATGGCTCGGGAATGCTCTAGACATGATCTATATCAATGGTCAACAGAGGGACCAGGGATATCCATGTGACCCCTATGCATTCCTGATGACAATGTCGTTTGAACCGCTAAATGTAGCATCCAATTCCTTTTGTTTCTTGATACGACTTGTCCGAGATCCGATCATTGGTATCACATACCTTGTTCAATATCGTTCACAACAAGTTATGTTTTCTTGTTATCGTGATATTACATCCCCGTGACCTAGTCACATGTTGCAATATTTATGGATGTAATCTCACCAAGCCGGCCGTATGTATCTTTACCCATAATGTGGGTGAACAAATCTCGGTCTTGCAGTCACATTTCATCTACTGTTCCTTTGGAATATCCAATGTACACCTTTATGGCCACCGTATTACCAGATGACGATTGATGCAGTCTAAGCAGCCTCGGGAAACAGTGAGTAATATGAGCTCATGGTCTAAGGAAAAGGAGTCTAGGTATAGCTGTTGCAACAATGAACTTATATGACTTGATCGTGTTGCAATCCTTCGAGGAATGTCCATCACATCATTCTCCAATGATATGACCCCGTTGTCAATTGGCATAAATTGCCATGATCTTGAAACCCAGATCATCCTCATGATCAACGAACTAGTATGAATAGAGGCTACTAGGGACTTGGTTGTTTCATACCACACCTGTACCAATGTTTCTACTTGGCATAGTTATAGCACAATATGAAACTATTATAAACTAATTGAGATATGACAATAAAAACCTATTTATTATTTGCCTCTAGGGCATATCTCCTTTAGTCTCCCACTTGCACTAGAGTACAAATGATCTAGCTCGCATTTTACTCATATAAACCATATACCATATGCGTTTACAGATCATGCATGCTCATGGGATACGTCATGTCCATGTTCTGTTTTACCATATCAATTGTTAATGTCTTCCTAATTTTGACATTCACTCCATTATCGTATAATGGGTCGAAGCATTTGTTTCACGACAAAGTGATACTTTGTTTCTAGTGTTTATAATGATGGTCGCTTTCACTGTTGTCATCTAAACTTCGAAACACACTTTGATATCCTTTGTGTATATACTGTAGTCATGGCAGCAGAACGAGGCCGGATTCCAGGAGCTTATAGTGACTTTAGATCAACCTCGAGGGCTTTCTCATGGGCACTGTGCCCTGGGACACATCATTCTACGTTAAAAGCAAACTAGCCCCGCCATAACATTATACATCACATCAGATGGAGCCTTTATACTTCTATATCTATGTAGATCCTAGTGCATGAAATGCATCTATGCCACTTACATTGCTTCTTGCCATTTATGTACAAACTTAATTCTGGTTCAGTGATCAACTCAGGAATCACTTAAAAACACGTTCTTACAGTTAATATTTTGTCCTATCAACCAGAACCTTGGGTCACCTTATGTCGAGTATACAACATGGTTGTATGGAAGAACCTATGACTGAGGCATAGGATATGCAACACATCTCTTTCTTTCTTCCATAGTTGAAATACTAACTTAATCCTTCATACAACAAGAACTACTTTCTTACCTTGTTCCATTCTGAGCTTCTTCAGAATCTTGCTTAGGACATTCTGAACATCTTTTAGAACCAAGTCTAGGAAGCATTCGACATTCAATGTTTATTAAACTCACCAATCTATCTCGATAGATCTTATTGTTTAATAACTTCAACTTCTCCTTATTTATCTAACTTAAATATTATTAATACCAATCACATCATTCACATATGTCGTCCACATATCCTAGAATGATTTCACGCTCCCACTCAAATATGACATTCATGTTTGAGATCCAGGGATTTCACTTAGCTCCCACTCAAAATATGTCAGCTACATATTATGAATTAGCCAAGCTAATTTGCTCCCACTCAAAACCAGGTCCTCTCAATAATCTTGGACATTCCAAAATTCTTTGATCATCATCAATTTGAGAATTCCAATTACGAGACTTCAATATCCATATATTTCTAGTGTAAATCCAAAAGACTTAAGCATCACTACTATTGTAGTCAACTCCTTGAATTTGTCCAAACTTGTGACAAATCGAGCTTTTTGTCATTCATTAAGTTTCATTTCCTTCTTATGACTTTGCAGTCATTCAGAAATATCAAGTAAACTTCTTTACTTTAATAAGATCAAGTAACATGTTACTTTGCAATCTTAAATGTAACACTTCTTTGTAATTTGCAGGTATGTCTTGTTCAAAACATGACAAGTGAATCAAAAATTTAATTCTACAAACTTGTAGAATATATAGTTGAATCCTACTTTCTTTAGCAAAAGTATTTATTTGAAACTTTATGATCATCATCATTGGTTTCTCCTCTATTTGTAGAGTTTGGTTTCACGAAACAAATTCCGCTGCGCCACTCAACAGTCTAGAGGTAAGGTCTAATACCTTGTTTTGATCTTTTACTTTCTTCCACATGTATCTTCATCAAGACACGTCAACTTTGGATAACAATAGTTTTGCCCCTTTTGTGGAAGACGCATTCATAGCTTCCTAAGAATGCTCTACAAAGACTTGTTTATTCGCCATGACTTCGACTTGTCGAAATCTCCAGAAACTCGAACTTTCCATAACACTTATGGTGTTGTTTCCACGAATCTTTAGATGGTCCTTTGTATTTCAAATGAGTGTTTGCTTATTTTGATCTTTAACTCTAAACGACAACTATAACCCCTATAAGAGATGATATTATACCATATGCATCTAATACATATTGATTATGATGTTTAGACATTTCAACACAGTTTGAATTCATCCAATTATCATAATTTGTGAAACATCTTTCACAAGTTCCTTTTATGCTAAACTTAACTTGAATACTTCATTCATGTCGATCAAATCGAAGAGACTTCGTATTCTTGTTAATTTCAATATCCTCCTTTTGTTGTGAACTCATTTGAACAATTCAAATCATTTCGAACTCATGTCTCATTAAGTAAATACGCTTATTCACTTAAGTCCATAATAAATGATTTCCACTACTTGTTGAAAATACGATACATCACTATGTATAAGATTCAACATTTCTTTGCATATCACTGTTTTACCAGAATGCGGAGTTTTAGTCATTCTGCCCAAGAGGCATGGTTTTGCAAAGTCTCTAGATTAAGCATCTAGGACCCCGATCTTCATAAAGAACATGCAATAACCAAAATGACTTAAACTATAGTGTCATCTCATTATTAAACTTTGGATATCTTTTAGCATTCTAATCCTCTTATAAATGTTTAAACCATTATCATTAACATAGTGATGAGAATAACGTATTTATAATCATAATGTGACCATAAGGTATTGTTCATAAGAATAGTACAAACTGGCTTGTAACTTGTTCATATGAATAATTGTCTCGCCAAAAGCAATACACACAAACAAGGATTACAAAATTATATTCAAGTCCACTAATCCAAATGACAAACTTTGAGGTAAGAGGTGATGTCGGCCATCAACTGTTTTGCTTGCTGTCATCAAGTCACGTTGCCTCAAAACCAGCAATTCTCAAGCAGATCCTCCTGTTTTCACAAAACGGTACAAGTATCAAATACTTTGCAAACTGCAACGAGTTTTGCAAGAACCACATTTATAATTTTGTATATCTAACATATAACTTTTCATCCATGAACTCCATTGCAACCAAGCCCTTCCAAGAGTTCTCAACTCTAATGCAAGATCGCTAAGTGTTTTTCCAAACATTCTCTTTTCATCCATGATGGAGGAAAACCCATCCAACGGCTCATACTCTATGTGCCTTATTCTGTAGAATACAAAATGTAGCCCAACTATCCATTGAATGGAGAATGGCTTATTGGATGATTATGGAGAAAACACAAACATTCCAGAGTCATTGAATTATCTCCTAATGGTTATTGTATCAAGAAGAGAAGATCACCTTTTACGAGGATATCCCTCAGGCGTGGGTATTAATCTATGAAGTTGAACCCTTTTGTTAAGTTCCATATTAAGCAATATATTCCATGGTCGCAAAGGACCTCAATGGGATAGGCCATGATCTACTAAGATATTTGCAAACAGACATCTAGACTAAGTTTGTAATAAGAGATCAATTTATAATTGGTCTCCACTAAAATTGTCATCCCCTAGACGATTTTAGTGATCACATGATCCCTATCCTCTGCACCTCCCCCGATCATCATGGCCATCAGTGCATTATCAAAGGTAGATGATGACCCACAAGTATAGGGGGTGTATCGCAGTATGTTCGATAAGTAAGAGTGTCGAACCCAACGAGGAGCAGAAGGTGCTGGCTAGTGGTATGGATCAGGAATTCTCTGCAAATACTTAGCAAACGGTTTTTTAAGGGTTTTTGATAATGTAAGTAAACAAGTACGAGTAAATAAAAGACAATGGGAATAAACGCAGCAAGTGGCCTGATCCTTTATGCAGCAAAGGACAAGCCGGTTGTATTACTTAAGATGACCAAATGGTCTCGAGGACACATGGGAAGACTGTCAAGTGCTTTCGCTTCATATAGTTGATTAATCTTCTTTAGCTTGCTAAGTGTTGTGTGGGTGAACCTGTGCTAATGTACTGACCTTCCTAGGACTAATATATACTTGTGATTATACCCCTTGCAAACATCTGTAAGTTCAAGAAAGTAATTAAGGTAGAAACCTAACCACAGCTTTAACTCTAAGACCCTTATGTCCCTTGTGCAATGGTTTCCTAATGGGGGTTCAGGTTTCTGTCACTCTGGCAACCCCTACGATTAGTAGCCAAATACACAATGCATTCCCCTAGGCCCATATAGGTGAAGTATCATGTAGTCAACGTTCACATGACACCACTAGAAGAAGTACACCACAACTTAAATATCAAACTATTGAATCTTTCTCAACACAATTCCACTACTAACAACATGACTTCTCGCATGTCCTCAAGAACAAAATGAACTACTCACAAGACATCATATGGATCATGATCAGAGATCGAATAATGATGTATAAAAATCTGAACATAAACAATAATTCAATGGTTCACTCAATAGCATCAACTACAAAGATTAATCAACACCGGGAAAGTTTCCCCTATGAACTATGCAAGATTCAACCCAATTGTTACAGCAATATGGAGATGGTGATGAGGGTGCTGATGGTGATGATGGTGGTGATGATGATGATGATCCTGATGAAGTCTAGCTTGATGGTGGTGTTGATGGCGACGATCTCCCCTCTCCGGGAAGGAATTCCCCCGGCAGAAATCTATCTGCCAGAGAGATCTTTCTCTCTCGGTGTTTTCCACCCTGCAGAGGCGGCGGAATCTTTCTATGGTCGCTCACCGAGTCTTAGGGTTTCGGGAGGATAATATACGCTAGAGGGGAGTGCCAGGGGTGGACCAGGGCGGCCACACCACCTGGTGGCATGGCCTAAGCTGGCCCGTGCCAGGGGGTGGTGTGGGCCCCCTGTGCCCCATCTCCAGCCGCCCTTCTGGCTTCCTTCGTCTTCTGGAAAAATAGGATTTTCCATGTATTTTCCCGGATTTTCTAATCTTCGCGAATTTTGCCTCCAAACAGCACCTTTTCCATCAGAATCCTGAGTATAGCGGTCCATGCTCCAAAAGTCATCAACCATGCAAAAACAGATGAAGTAACATAAGTATCACCCCTCAATATGAAATATATCAATGAATAACAGTGAATTATGACATAGAATAGTGATGCAAAATGGACGTATCAGTAGACATTCAATAATGCCAATCACATCATCCATGTGACTCATGCTCGATCTTTCGATCTCTTGTGTTTCGAGGCCACATCTCTGTAACATGCTAGGCTCGCCAAATCTAACTTGTGTGTATTCACTGTGCAACATGGTTTACACCCACTGACGAGGGTTTAACTCATCAATGCCCATTATTATGGACTTGGGTTTTGGAGAAGGAGGGAGCACTGGAGACATCTATCGGCTAGCAAACAAGCACACAGGGGACTCAAAGATTTACCCAAGTTCAGGCCTCGCAGAGGTCCCTACTCCTGCTTGTCTGCTTGTGGAATTATCGAAGGAATCGAAGATTACAATGGTGCGTAGATGCAATCTGGCGAGGGTTGTGGAAACTAGGGTTGCGTGTGTCCTCCTCGCCACCCCCTCCTAGCCTTTATATAGATAGGCTAGGTCTCGGGTAGCAGGTCGAGTCGGTTACAAATTAGGGTTTTCCCCTTTGAACTTTCTATCTTTGCTTCTTCTTGTTCTTCAAGCAATCGAGAGTCTGTAGGTTACTCGAGTTCTTCATTTGGGCCTTGGCGACACCGTGGGCTTCCGTTGTATTCAGACCGTATATACCAAGCTCGAGTACCTGTAGGGTATACCCATGTCAATAGCCCCCGAGTGTCCAGTGGAATCGTAGATTCGACTGAGGACTTTATGAATCCTTTCGAGTGCATGATTGAGTATGTTTTTTGACTGTTCTGTTTGTGTCATAGGGATTGTTGATGTGCGTGCGTGATTTAACCAATGTATCGGTATCAGTTAACTACCTTAGGGTAAAACAACGCCATCTACTCGAACTCGAGTCCCCGGACTCGAATCCGGAAAAGTGCTGGTGTAATTCGACTCAAGCCGCGGAGGTCTTACAGGAGTCGAATTCCATTATATGGGTGTGAGCACTCGACGCGTCCATCAAGGCATGTTCATCGTACCTGTTGGCACGGATATATTTCTGGTAGTGCACAGAAAATGCGTTGCCAGGCCTTATTCAGGTCTTATCTTCACGCTGCAAGCGCGACATCTGAATTTTATCATCACGGAGATGATTCGGGTGACCCAGGAGACGCGATCTCTTTGTAGGGCAATGTCATGAGGCGGTGTCGCCATAAGCTTCGAGCGTGGATGTCATCAACACATAGTATGATGTCCAAATAATCATAGGGTGCGCGACCAGCGCTCCCTATGGGAGTAGCCCCCGAGTGCCTGGTTGAGTCGAAGACTCGGGCAGGGACTAAAGAACTTTTGCGACTGCTGTCGTCTTTTTTTTGCTTGTTTCAGTCGAATTTATTTCCAGCGCTCCCTATGGGAGTAACCCACGTCCATAAACGAATCGCGGATTCGAGCGGTTGGGTTTGTTTCGATTGTCCATGTTCCTGCAAAAAGAAAAAAGAAAAAGAAGAAAAGTCGTAGGGTGCGCGATCAGCGCTCCCTATGGGAGTAGCCCCGAGTGCTTGGTGGAGTCGAAGACTCGAGCAAGGACTAAAGTAGTCGAAATCTTGTGCTGCGTAATTTTGGATGACGTCAGTGCTGATGATGCGATGACCTCAGTTGCCCGCGTGAGCGAGTTTGACGGGACGTGACGAGCAGTGGGTCCCATTTTCTGACTCTGATTTGACTGGGCGTGCGTAATCTTTGTTTTAACTGCGCCTCCTCGATTTCCACGCGTAATGGGGGTAGTGGGGGACGGTTCGCGCTTCAGGTCCTCCACGTGTCGAGCACGATGAACACCACGCGTCTGATAGGGTTTTTCTTAGCCGTTGGATTGCATATTCTAGGGGGTTAAGTAGCGATGCAGCGACGGTAATTTTCACATCTGCTTCTTTTCTGCCTTTGCCTCCGTCGCCATTGCCGTTGCTCCTCTGCTTCTTTGCGCTCCTTTCCTTCACGGCGTTGGACCAGCTCCGCGCATTTCCTAGCTACTTCCTCCGGTCACACCCCGCCGCGGAATGGGGAAGAAAAAGGAAGGTACCGCGGCCAATTCCGCTGCTGCCGCGGTTGCTACGAAGAAGAAAGGTGGCTCCCCGCTGCGGGCACCAGCACCTCCGCCACCAGAAAAAAGAAGGGCACAGGCACTCGCGTCACCAATGGTGTGTGGCGTGCATCCGTGATAAAGTATTCAGATCTTCGTCTTCTACGCCAGGATGGAGTTTTGTCTTCCGCAGTCGCGGACGCGCGTGTTCCTGGCAGCGAGGTAACCCCCTCTCCTCCTGTCGTCTTTCAGGTGATGTTCCTAGCGTTCATCATCTGCGGTCTTTCGTTGCCCCTATATCCTTTCTTCAGGGGGCCTTCTCTGTTTTTACATTTTACGGGCTCCAGCTCCATCAGCTGTCCCCAAACTCCATCCTCCATGTAGCTTGCTACATTACTCTTTGCAAGTGCTGGCTCGGAATCGAGCCGCATTTCAGTCTCTTCAAGCACCTCTTCAAGTTGAAGCGTCAATCGGCGTCTGGTTCCGTAGTCTATGATGTAGGCGGCTGCGGTATCCATGTCGATTCCTCCGCCACATATTTCGACATCAAACTCATGGCGTCTGTCCAAGGGTGGAGGGACAAGTGGTTCTACATCCGCGACCTGAAGGCCGAGGGAGACCACTTCGGACTCGCGCCTTTCGATCCCGCGACGCCGTGCAAGAGGAGGCGTTCCTGGAAGAACGTAATTATGCCCGGCAAGTCCGTGGAGACAGATGTGCTATACAAGCGCGTCTGCGACCTCGAGAGTCGCATAGGCAAAGAGAAGGGAGGTTGCGCCCTCATTCGCACATGGCTGCGCCGTCGTGTCCAGCCCCTACAGGCCAGAGTCCACCCTATGTTCTCGTGGGTTGGCGCGGACGATGTCACTCGTTTGTCTGTCGATGGCATGTCCGCGAGTGAGGTAGATAAAAGGGTGCGACTGGTCACCAAGTACACCGTCAAGGATGTGCTCCCCAGTGAACCAGACGTTCCTCCGTTCGATGCTGCTAACCCTCCTCCCGAGGTACAATTGTGCTACGTAGTAGCTTTGTTTGTCGACTGCCTCTTTGTTGTTTCTTAACTTTGTGCTAAATTGTTTTCTGTATGCAGGATTGGGCGGTGTCACCCTGTATGCCCCTCTTCCCGAGGGGTTTATTCCTCGTGAAGCCTTGGAAGAGGACGAGTTGGAGTCGACCGTCCCATCTGATGTGGAGGAGGAAGCCCCCGAGTCGAGTGGTCCGGACACTCTCAAGCGTTCACGCAGCAAGGATTTGGATGCGTCGTCCCCTTCGACTCCAGGAGGTGCAGGTGTTGGTGCAGAGTCGCCAATACCTGCCGTTCCTATGAGTGCTGTGGCGCCATCTTCTCGCAAGAAGATGCGGCTGCCGAAGGATTCATCGTCAGAGTCAGGGGATCAAACCTTCGATTTTGATAAATTTGTTTGTTAAGTGTTCGAGTCTTCCTTTTGGTTATTCCTTGGAGTTGCATTCTCTTGATGTTGGTTTTATTTTGCAGTCAGCAAGCGTCGTCATCTTCTGGCGACGTACAATTTTTGAAAGAGTCTTGAGTTCGCGACCTCCAAAGCCAAGAAAGTGGCTGAGCGCACTCCTTCGCCTCCATTGGCGGCCCACTCCGGCCATAATTCATCGAGTTCTCCGCACAATGTGGAGCACCAGATGGTTATCCAGACGACTGCGAATCCATCGAACTCGGAGTCTTTGGAGGATCATGTAAGTGTGGTATTTGTTTCCTCTATTTTTTCAGTCGAATGTATCATCTTCTATCATCTTGCTTATCCTTTGATGTTTTCTCCTATCGCGGCTTATTGTGAAGGAAGCCGCTCGTTTAGCAGAGCAAGTTCTTGCGATGGGTCGCCAGCATGCAATGCTGGATACTCGCCATCGCGTAGTTGAAAGTAAGTGTCTTGCTTCTTCTTTGTCCTCTTTGTGATATATCCGGTTGATAGCCTATCTTGTTTGTTTCGTAGCTGAGCATAATGCACTCCTCCGTGACGCCGCTTCCCTTGAAAAGGCGCTTGCCACAGCGGTAAAGAGTCGCGATGAGGCAATCGCAGCACGTGACGAGTCGCAGAAACGCGAAGAGGATCTGCGCGCCTCCGTCGTGGCTAGAGAGAAGTTGTTTGAGGAACAGCTTTTCTCGATTGCCAAGGCTCTCTCAGGTATTCCTCTGTCTAGATTTTCATTGTTTTTCTTCTTTCGAATTTGTCATTGGTGCTGACCTTCATGCCCATGCTTGGGTTCTATATAGATGCCAGCGATTTGAGCTTCGACCCTCAGGCCCTCCGCCGTGACGATGCCTTGGCGGGTGCCCTTTCAGCAGTCGAGGACCGCAGCGCTGCCATTCAATGGATGCTCTCCAAGGCCATGGGCGTGCTCAGTCGCCTCCGGGAAGAGCTGGCGCCCAAGGCTGAGCTGATCGAGAATATGGACGAGCTGGTGGAGTCTCTTGCCGGGGGCGTCCCTGCAAGCTTCAAGAACTCGCTCCGTGCGGCAGGCGCTTCGATGTCACTCACCATGGTTCAAGCCCATGGAGTCGAAGTTGATCCTGCGGTGGTCTCCAAGGCGATGCATGTCATCGCTGATGGCCAGCAGGTAGTCTTTGCTCCTTCAGAATCGCCTTGTGGCAAAGTACGGCCCTTGACTGATCAATACAGTTGCGAAGTACTCTGAGGAGCTTCAGCGCACCAGGAAAGCTGCGAAGGCTGCGACGTCAGGGGCCGGTGGGAAGTCTGTGGCATATGATACTACCACAGACACGATGAGGCCCCCAAAGCCGAAGTCGAAGAAGCCAATCGCTCCTCAGTAGTCGCATCTTGTAATATTTAAATAGCTTATGGCCTTTGTCAAGAACATGCCTGTTGGCGAGTGTATCTGCTGATACTTTTATTAATCTTGAATGCACTCGAATCTTTTGTCTATGCCTCGCCTTAGTCCTCTTATTGTCCCTTGCTTGACTTGTGATAGGGCACATCGAGTGACCCCTTGAGGGAGCCTCAGGATTCACCGCCCCTTGATGACACTTTGGCACCTCCACGCTCAAGGGTGGATGAGCTTTCTTTGCTCTCATGACTGCGTGATCGCGTGAAGCAGTTGGAGCGTGAACTGCCCGTGCTCCACGGAAATGCAGACGTATGGTAGTCGAAGGCGGAGAAGGCCTCCGCCCGAGAACCGTATCTACTAGGGGAGGTGACACAGCTGGGTGACCAATTCAAATGTTAGTCTTCTTCCTTCCTGTCGATTCTGTGTAGTCTCTCGCAGCAGTTCGTTGTCCTTATATTTTGCCTTTTCTTGGTATAGTTGTCAGCGCACGCCATCCGCAGGATGAGAAGGATAGAATTGCCATTCGCATGAATGACCTAGCCCAAGAGCAGCTTCAGGCGAGTGGATACTTCTGGGTAGATCATGATCGTGCAATTGCATTGGTGACCCTGCAGGATCGTGCGTCACGAGTGCTTCACTTCTTGAAGAAGTCGCAATCATGCTTGAAGAATATTTACCAGACAATGTTTCTGTTAGGCGTCGTTCCCTCGAGCCTGTTGGCCCTTCTTGCTAAATTCCAGGATTGAGTGCGGTCCACGAGTGTGTACGGCAACAGTTAGTGGCTGGTGCCAAAGCTGCTCTATCACTGGTGCGACTGCATAGGCCTATTGCGGATGTTGCAGCAATTGCGGCTGGACCACCTGTGCCGCCAGCGGGTTCTACTTGGAACATGGTGCCGCACTACCAGGCAGTGGATCGCCCAGCAGAGGAGATCGTCGATTTCTTCGAGGAGCAGACCAATGTTCTTTCTTTTGCTTGATGGTTTAGTTTGTATCCTGCACATAGTTGTACCAATGTTGTAAAGTTCGTATATATGCTGTGTATAATTGATTGAAAATGATGTGTAAAAGAGCTTGTTAGCGTGTATGTTTTGTGAGTGCGTTGCACTATGCGACTCCTTTTCGTTAGCCTGGCTTTGTGTTTATCTCAGTCCCTTGTCAACCTGTCAGGTACGTTGCAACTGGGTTGATGTTTGCCAAGGGTTTCGATTGGTGTGCCAGCTACTCAGGCTATCACGTTTAGTTCGTAGAACAGATGTGTATAGGGTGGCGCAGCCCCCGAGTGGATAATTTGCGAAAAATTAAAGAAAAACACAGAGTTTCGGGGCACTTAGCTTTATTTATTCGCGGGATAGTACGAAGTACAATGTGTGGCTAAGTAGCCTTGGCTGAGTAGCCTTATTTGCAATATAAAAGTAAAAAGCGACTAAGGGTAGAAGCATCGCAGCTGCACGACGTTCCAGGGGTTGGAGTATGCGACTCCTGTCTCGAAATATTGAAGGCAATAGGCGCCACCTAGGATTACTTCTGTAATCACGTATGGTCCCTCCTAGGGGGACTCGAGCTTGAGATGCTCTTGTTGCTTCAGTCGCAGGACCAGGTCGCCTTCGACGAAGGACCTAGGGCGTAGCCTCCTGCTGTGGTACTTGCGCAGGTTCTGCTGGTAGATCGTTTATCTTTCCGCGGCGATTTCCCTTGCCTCGTCAAGGAGGTCTACGGAGTCTTCGAGTGTAGGAGTTGACTCCTGCTCGCTGTAAGCGACCACACGCGGTGCTTTGTATTGTACTTCGGCGGGTAGCACCGCTTCAGCCCCGTGCACCATGAAGAACGGGGTGTCCCCTGTAGCACTGTTTGGAGTTGTGCGTAGGCTCCAGAGTACTGATTATAGTTCATCTGGCCAACAACCCGCGGCCTGTTCGCGTGGCCGGAGGAGTCGCTTCTTGATGCCGCCGCAAACGAGCCCGTTAGCTTTTTCGACCTGACCGTTGATCTGTGGATGTGCCACCGAGGCATAGCTGACGTTGATTCCCAAATTCTCGTAGAATTCTTGGAACTCCTTGGATGTGAAGTTCGTCTCATTGTCCGTGATGATGTTATGTGGTACTCCGAAGCGGTAGACGATGGACTCGAAGAACTTGAATGCGCTGTATCTTGATTGATTGGTCACTGGCATGGCCTCTATCCACTTGGTGAATTTGTCGACTGCGACCAGGAGGTAGACGTAGCCTCCTCGTGAGGACTTTGGGAGCTTGCCGACCATGTCGAGTCCCCATTGCGCGAAGGGCCAGGCCAATGGGATTGGTCGGAGTTCTGCGCCAGGTGCGTGCGGCTTGTCCGTGAATCGCTGGCACGCGTTGTATTTCTGGATGATGTCCTTGGCGTCACGCATGGCCGTAGGCCAGTAGAATCCAGCTCGTAGAGCTTTGGCAACGGGTGCGACTGCCGGCGTGGTATGCGTGGAGAACAACTCTTCCATCGGTCGTGGAGACGCATTGTTGGAGCACTCCTGTGATGCTGCGCTTGTATAGTTCATCGTTGATAATAGCGAATGCCTTGGATCGCCGCGCAATGTGCCATGCGTCAGTCGGATCGTCCGGTAACCTCTTGCTGAGAAGGTACGTGATGTACGGTTGAGTCCAGGATGGATCGATCATCATGACGCTCATTTGTCCTTCGAGTCCTGTATCCAGCTCTAGGTCGTCGAGTGCCATTGGCTCATTGGGCGGCATAGCCCCCGAGTCCGTTGTTGCGCTTGTTTTCTTCTCTGCGGCCTTTGGCTTGATGGAGTGTTTGCAGATGCGCTCGAGAAATACCCCAGGTGGTATGGGGGCGCAGGTAGAGCCTATGTTGGCGAGTGCGTCCGCATTTTCATTGCTTTCACGACCTATGTGTCGCAGCTCGCAGCCGTCGAAATCCCCTTGGAGTGTGTCGTAGAGGTCGTGGTAGGCAATCATGTTGTCGTTCAGTGTGTCGCACGACGACCAGCTTGGAGTCGCCATATATTATGAGCCTTTTGGCACCGCAGGCTTTTGCCATCCTCATCTCGTGTAGCAGGGCCTCGTATTCAGCTTCGTTGTTGGAGGCGGTGAACTGCATTCACATGATATATTTCAGCTTGTCTCCCTGGGGCGATGTCAGTATGACACCTGCACCTGCTCCGTCTTTCCGCTTAGATCCGTCAAAGTGCATTGTCTAGAGGTAGGACATATCTGGTTTTTCAAGGAGCTGGTTCTCCATCCAGTGCACGAGGAAGTCAGGAAGAACTTGCGATTTGATTGCGTCGCGTTTTTCATATGTGATGTCTCGTGGAGACAGTTCAATTCCCCAAAGTGCGACTCATCCGGTGGCGTCAGGACTGTCGAGGATGTGCCCAAGCGGGGCGTCGTTGACTACCATGATTGCGTGTTCCTGGAAGTAGTAGCGCAGTCACTGGGCCGTCATGAGGACGCCGTACGCCAGTTTCTGGTAGTGCGGGTACCGCTGTTTTGTTGGCGTAAGTAGCTCGCTGAGGTAGTAGACTGGGCGTTGTACCCCGTGGACCTTGTTTTCTTCGGCTCGTTCGACTACGAGCACTGTGCTAACCACCTGGTTGGTGGCGGAGATGTATAGCAACAATGGTTCCCTTTCGCGTGGGGTCACCAGTACTTGCGAGGTGGATAGCAGGCGCTTGAGGTCTTCGAATGCTTCCTGCGCCTCATTGGTCCACTCGAACTTGTCAGCTTTACGGAGGAGTTAGTAGAAGGGCAGTGCCTTTTCACCCATCCGACTGATGAATCGACTGAGAGCCGCGATTCGCCTAGCTAGCTGCTGGACGCCTCTTATGTTTTCGGCTTCTCCATGGCCAGTATGGCTTTTATTTTCTTCGGGTTCGCTTCGATCCCTCTCGTGGAGATAAGATACTCGAGTAGTTGCCCAGATGGTACGCAGAAGGCGCACTTGTCCGGATTGAGCTTGATCCGGTAGCGGTCAAGATTGGCGAAGGTTTCACGCAAATCATCGATTAGTGAGGCTTCCTCTTTGGTCTTGATTACTATGTCGTCAACGTAGACTTGAATTTTGCGACCGAGTTGGTTCTCGAGGCAAGCCTACATGCACCGCTAGTAGATGGCTCCTGCGTTCTTTAGCCCAAAGGGCATTGTGTTGTAGCAGAACACACCAAAAGGCGTTTTAAACACTGTTATTTCTTGATCTTCCTCCTGCATTCAAATCTGGTTATAGCCTGAGTAGGCATCGAGGAAGCAGAGGCGCTCGCATCCCACAGTGGAGTCGATGATCCGGTCGATTCGCGGTAGCGGGAAGTGGTCCTTTGGAATGTTGTGTCTGAGTCCTCTAGGCAGGTCAGAGGGATCCTCATTGCTCGCAAGGTACTCGCGAACATAAGGTTGATGCCGCTTCCGTCGTCCATAAAGACACGACTCATGTCGAAGCCTCCAATTTATGCCTCAAGGACGAGGGGACAATGTCCTGGATGAGGTACTTGGCACGGGTGGTCGCGCTTGTCGAAGGTGATGCAGGACTCGCTTCCACTGAGGTACTCAGTGGTAGATGGTGGCGAGTTTGTGGCCAAGTTGACTTGGCGAGTGATGGTCTTCTGGACCCTATTCGAGGGGCATCCCTTTTGGATCATCATGGTACCCATGGCCCGTGGGTACGGTTCGCCTCCCTGGTGCTGGTCCGGCGTAGCTGCGTTTGGGAGTAGTCCAGGTGGTGGTGGCGGAGCTCCATGTGCCACGGCGCCTGGGGCGGCTCTGTAGCCCCTTTCGACTGCGATGCGATTCATCCGAGCTAGTCCCTCATGTAGTTTGAGGAACTCACGGCAGTCCTTGAGGAGGTGGCTGGACTTCTTCTTTCTGGCATGCTTGTCGATGTAGAAGTGCACAGTGCATGGCCCGGACAGCTTGTCTTTAATGGATGTTGCAGGTGCCTCATCACGATTGTGGCGCTGCCACACTTGCGTGGTTTTTCTGGAGTCGCGGTATCCACCGCTGCGGTAGCCGCTGTTGCGGTTGTCGTCGCATCTATCAGCGCAGCCGGCTGCGACCATGTTGACATCGTCACGGTCATCGTAGATGCGCATGCGGCGTTTGCTTCAGCGGTCGCGTCTACACTCGAGTTCTGCCTCGTCGTCGGAGTGAACGCGATTTTTCACCGAATCTTCTCCATCTTCCCAACGATTCGTGATTTCCATCAGGTGGTCGATGGTTTTGGGCTTTAAGCGACCCAGCTCCTCCCTGAGCTCTATGCGACGTACACCGCCGTTGAATGCGTCAATCGCGCGATCCTCTGAGATGTTCTCTATGGAGTTCTTGATGATGGACCACCTCTGGATGTACGAGCGTAGTGACTCGCCCGACCTTTGCTGGCAGCATCTTAACTCTTCGATTGATGTGGGCCGTTTGTAGGTGCCCTTGAAGTTGCACACAAAGTTGTAGACCAGTTCTTCCCAGCTGCGAATGGATCCGCGTGGGAGGTTGTTGAGCCATGATCGGGCGGCGCCCTGCAGCTGCAGCTGTAGGCATTGCATGGCCGTGCTTCGACTCCCGCCATGGAGCCTGACGGAGGAGATATGGTCCTCTAACCAGATCTCTGGGTCCTGCAGGCCATCGAACTTTGGGTTCTCTGACGGGAGCTTGAACCCCTTGGGCATTCGCTTTTGTCCGATGGCCCTACTGAAGCATCTAGCACCACAGAGCTACACGTCTTCGTCTTCTGAGTCAGTCGACCGGGCGCGTCGCGCCCTTGATTTGTCAATCTTGCGCTGCATGAGGTCATCGCACGCATCATAGTCGTGGACGTGTCGCCGTGAGCGGCGACGTCGAGACAGATTGTGACTGTCGTTGCTGGATGAGGGCGAGGAATAGCGTTTGGCCAGAGCCTTGCCTTTCTTCGGTTCTGATGTTGGCTCTTTGTCGAGGGCGTCTTCGATTAACCCGAAGCTTGCAATCATAGATCGGTGCATGGCAGCTCGAGGGTCTCTAGCTGGCGGCTGGTTGTTAAGGAGGTACATGGTGGCCGCCGTTACCGCGGCTTGCGGCGTTTTTGGGAGCATGTTGCCGCGCGTATCCACCATCATGGAGCTGAAGTCGAGGACTTTAGCGGCTTCCACACGTTCTTGTTCGGTGAGGTGGGCGAGTCGAGATCGTCTCTTGTTGGCGATGTACTCGTTGCACTTAGAGGAGGATCCTCCATGGGAGGAGAGCCCCGCTCGTCGGAGGCTTGACTCATCAGCCGCCTTTTTACGCGCCTCGAATTGCGTGATTGTTTGTAGCTGGCGCTTGTATTGCTCTTTCAGGAGCCAATGGTAGCCCATTAGCAGCTCTTGTGGGGAGCCGAAAGGTAGGGGGTGGCCTCGTAGGGCTTCTCGGCAGCGAGCCCACTCGAGGTCATTGAGCTTGATCATGACGCGTTCGCCCATTTGCTCGTTTATCATAGTTGGAGGTTCGACTGCTCCTCCGTTGTTGGCGGGGGCACCGTTGTGTTGGGTCCGCAGCATAGAAAACAAAAAAATTCCTACGATGAGAACTAAACGCCAAGATCTATCTACTAAGTACAAAGCAACGGGTGGACATACATCCATCAAGAACTTACCCTCGAAGACAACAAGTTTTGTTAACGAGTAGGAACTCGTGGTTAATGTAGTCGTACACTTGCCGATCTCAAGATCGTGAGGAAGTTCGAGCAGGTCCAGCTCCAGCACGTCCTTCAGATCCAGCTCCAGCACCACCAAGTCCAGCACCGCAAAGCAGCGGTGCATCCGTGATCGCACACACATCCGATACCCCGACAACCTCCGTCCCTCGCTCTAGCAATCAGTAGAAGCAGCAACTCCTTTCCAGATAAAGCCACCGGGAACATGTATCTCGCTAATCCGAGACCATGGGGAAATAATACTAGAGGGGGAGAGAGATCCTTCACGAGGAGGTGTGAGGAAGAAGGGGAGTGAGGGGGCCTTTTATAGGAGGAGGGGGGTGCCCCTCTCTCCATGGCCGACGCATGGGGGGTGACTCCTCACCTCCCCCATTCATGTGGTGGTAATCCCTCCACACTAAAATGCCCCTTCACATTCTCTTTTAAAGTCTCCACTTTAAATGCATTAAATTTCTCCAAATTTAATGCTCTCTCATTTAATAAAACTCTTTTATTATTTTTTATTCAGAATTTTGTTAATTACTTTAATTAACAAACATTCACATAAAACCCCCTACAACATTTCAATATTACATGCAGAACCAATTTCAGCAATTTCACCCAAAACAGTTTCGGTGTCTATTGAAATAATTCCGGCGCTTTCTTAAATCTTTATCTGAAACATATTTGCTCCAAATGGTGTCGGTATCCCTTAAGTGTGTCACCCTACGGTTCGCAAATAATGCAGACATGATCGAGACCCTTCTCAGATCAATAATCAGAAGCGGGACCTGGAGATCCATACTGACTCCTACACATTCAACGATGACTTCTGTGATCGTGAGAACCTTTAACGCTAGTAACTAAATCCCTTTGTCTCGCGATATATTACATGTCCGAGATTCGATCATCGGTATCTCCATACCTAGTTTGATCTCGTTACCGACATGCACTCTTTTCTCGTTCCCGTGATATAACATTCTAGTGATCACATCACTTGCTTGCAAGCTATCTTAATGTGATATCACTGAGAGGGACCAGAGTATATCTATCCGTCATCGGGATTGACAAATTCCACTCTTGATCCATGAGCCTCAACATAACACCTTCGTAGCACTGAACCCATCTTTATAGTCACCCTGTTACGGTGTGACGTTTGATGTTATCAAGATACTCTTCCGGTGTTAGCAATTAACATGATCTCATGGTCTAAGGATAAAGATTACTTCGTATGATGTTATAGAAATATAAACATAATGACTTGATCGTAATGCTATACTTCGGATGAATGTTCATCACATCATTCCACCAATGTTGTGACCTTGTTATTAACAACATCCAATGTCCATAATTAGGAAACCTTGATCATCTTGTTAATCAACAAGCTAGTCTATAAGAGAGGCATAACTAGGAACCCTTTTTGTTTATTAAACACACATGTATTGATGTTTCCGATCAATACAATTATAGCATGCAAAATAAACATTTATCATAAACATGGAATAAGATAATAACCACTTTATTATTGCCTCTCGGGCATATTCCCTTCAGTCTCCCACTTGCACTAGAGTCAATAATCTAGTTTGAAAAACTTTGTGTATTGAACACCTATGGCTTTCTGGTGTTGCATATATGCGATTGCTAGTGGTTAACATAATCTCCGGATCTGACAGTTTCAGGTCCGTGTGTATTTGCATGTCTTTGCGTCTCTACGCATCACTCATTCTCAAATAAGATGGCATTGTATAAATTTGGTCCTTTGGTGAGACCTTTAGTTCGTTCAGGTTAAAATATGTTGATATTATTGTCACACAATATATCTTCATAGTATTAGCTCACTTTGAACCACACCTAGTTTGATAACAAACTACATAACACAAATGCCCTCCTTTGATGCTACTATAGCAGTTATATACTTAGCCTTTTGTTGTAGTATCCGTCACAATGTCTCAACTTTGGAACTCATCCAAATCCATCATGGAACATCCTTTCCATTACATTGTGCCACCCATAGTCTAAATTGAGATAAATTTAATTTGTATCTTGTGACAAAACTAGTATCAATATAACACTTTACAATGAACTACCTTTAATTATTTGTCACTTATACGTGATATATTCTTAGTTCTTCCAAAGCTCATAAGAATATCTTTACTATCGTCCAATGATCATCTTATGAATTATTCTGGTATGTGCTCATAACATTTAGAGCATAGGACATTCTGGATATATACATATCATGGTATAATCGATCAAAATCTTCATGTGATTTTACTCACCAAGTGTTGAAACACTTGAATTTTGATACAATCCTTTCCATGTAGCAAGAACCTTTCTTGTTGTTTCCATATTGAACCCTTTCAATATCTCATATATGTATGTCTGGCACAACCATATTAGCGCCTCAATCTATCCAAATAGATATTGATGCCTAATATTCCGGTTTTGCTCAAGTCTTTCATTGAAATCTTATTTTAATGAAATTCTTAACTTGTGTCAATACAAGATACATCATTTCCAATCAACAATATGTCCTCTACATAATGTATTTGAAATATGTCTCAGCGCTCCCACTTAATTTCTTGCAAATGCAAGCATCTTCATCATCTCCGATGAATTTAAACTCTTTTAACATTTTCATCATGGTGAAGATGTTGGGTCCGCAGCATAGAAAACAAAAAAATCCTACGATGAGAACTACACGCCAAGATCTATCTACTAGGTACAAAGAAACGGGTGGACATACATCCATCGAGAACTTACCCTCGAAGACAACAATTTTTGTTAACGAGTAGGAACTCGTGGTTGATGTAGTCGTACACTTGCCGATCTTAAGATCATGAGGAAGTCCGAGCAGGTCCGGCTCCAGCACGTCCTTCAGATCTATCTCTAGCACTACCAAGTCCAGCACCGCAAAGCAGCGGTGCATCCGTGATTGCACACACGTTCGGTACCCCGACAACCTCCATCCCTCGCTCCAAAAGCAGCGGAAGCAGCAACTCCTTTCCAGATAAAACCACCGGGAACATGTATCTCGCTAATCCGAGACCATGGGGAAATAATAGTAGAGGGGGAGAGAGATCCTTCACGAGGAGGTGTCAGGAAGAAGGGGAGTGAGGGGGGCCTTTTATAGGAGGAGGGGGTGCCCCTCTCTCCATGGCCGGCGCATGGGGGGTGACTCCTCACCTCCCCCATTCATGTGGTGGTAACCCCTCCACATTAAAATGCCCCTTCACATTCTCTTTTAAAGTCTCCACTTTAAATGCATTAAATTTCTCCAAATTTAATGCTCTCTCATTTAATAAAACTCTTTTATTATTTTTTATTCAGAATTTTGTTAATTACTTTAATTAACAAACATTCACATAAAACCCCCTGCAACATTTCAATATTACATGCAGAACCAATTTCAGCAATTTCACCCGAAACAGTTTTGGTGTCCATTGAAATAATTCCAGCGCTTTCTTAAATCTTTATCTGAAACATATTTGCTCCAATTGGTGTCGGTATCCCTTAAGTGTGTCACCCTATGGTTCGCAAATAATGCAGACATGACCGAGACCCCTCTCAGATCAATAATCAGAAGCGGGACCTGGAGATCCATACTGACTCCTACACATTCAACGATGACTTCTGTGATCGTGAGAACCTTTAACGCTAGTAACTAAATCCCTTTGTCTCGCGATATATTACATGTCTAAGATTCGATCATCAGTATCTCCATACCTAGTTTGATCTCGTTACCAACATGCACTCTTTTCTCGTTCCCGTGATATAACATTCTAGTGATCACATCACTTGCTTGCAAGCTATTTCAATGTGATATCACTGAGAGGGCCCAGAGTATATCTATCCGTCATCGGTATTGACAAATTCCACTCTTGATCCATGAGCCTCAACATAACACCTTCGTAGCACTGAACCCATCTTTATAGTCACCCTGTTATGGTGTGACGTTTGATGTTATCAAGATACTCTTCCGGTGTTAGCAATTAACATGATCTCATGGTCTAAGGATAAAGATTACTTCGTATGATGTTATAGCAATATAAACATAATGACTTGATCGTAATGCTATACTTCGGATGAATGTTCATCACATCATTCCACCAATGGTGTAACCTTGTTATTAACAACATCCAATGTCCATGATCAGGAAACCTTGGTTATCTTGTTAATCAACGAGCTAGTCTATAAGAGAGGCATAACTAGGAACCCTTTTTGTTTATTAAACACACATGTATTGATGTTTCCGATCAATACAATTATAGCATGAAAAATAAACATATATCATAAACATGGAATAAGATAATAACCACTTTATTATTGCCTCTCGGGCATATTCCCTTCAGTCTCCCACTTGCACTAGAGTCAATAATCTAGTTTGAAAAACTTTGCGTATTGAACACCTATGGCTTTGGTGTTGCATATACGCGATTGCTAGTGGTTAACATAATCTCCAGATCTAACAGTTTCAGGTCCGTATGTATTTGCATGTCTTTGCATCTCTACGCATCACTCATTCTCAAATGAGATGCCATTGTATAAATTTGGTCCTTTGGTGAGACCTTTAGTTCGTTCCGGTTAAAATATGTTGATATTATTGTCACACAATATATCTTCATAGTATTAACCCATTTTGAACCACACCTAGTTTGATAACAAACTACTTAACACAAATGCCCTCCTATGGTGCTACTATAGCAGTCATATACTTAGCCTTTTTGTTGTAGTATCCGTCACAATGTCTCAACTTTGGAACTCATCCAAATCCATCATGGAACATCCTTTCCATTATATTGTGCCACCCATAGTCTAAATTGATATAAATTTAATTTGTATCTTGTGACAAAACTAGTATCAATGTAACACTTTACAATGAACTACCTTTAACTATTTGTCACTTATACATGATATATTCTTAGTTCTTCCAAAGCTCATAAGAATATCTTTACTACTGTCCAATGATCATCTTATGAATCATTCTGGTATGTGCTCATAACATTTAGAGCATAGGACATTCTCGATATATACATATCATGGTATAATCGATCAAAATCTTCATGTGATTTTAATCACCAAGTGTTGGAACACTTGAAACTTGATACAGTCCTTTCCATGCAGCAAGAACCTTTCTTGCTGTTTCCATATTGAACGCTTTCCATATCTCATATATGTATGTCTGGCACAACCATATTAGCGCCTCAATCTATCCATATAGATATTGATGCCTAATATTCCGGTTTTGCCCAAGTCTTTCATCGAAATCTTATTTTAATGAAATTCTTAACTTGTGTCAATACAAGATACATCCTTTCCAATCAACAATATGTCCTCTACATAATGTATTAGAAATATGTCTCAGCGCTCCCACTTAATTTCTTGCAAATGCAAGCATCTTCATCATCTCCGATGAATTTAAACTCTTTTAACAGTTTCATCATGGTGAAGATTCCAACTCCGCTATGCTTACTTCAACTATTGAAGTTTGCATGCCCTTTTAGCACCCTTTGAATTAACAAAACCCTTCGGACCATGTCTTGTACACGTCCTAGGTAACCATTCTATTAGAAGAACATTGTTTTGTTTGTTCAACTACCATACATCAAATTATATGTAGTGGTTGCTACATTAATCCGTCAAGACTAAATATCGCTATGAAGGATCAAATCTTGTTATAGTCAACTCCTTGAACATTGTCGTAAACTTCTTTCTGACATGTCGAATATTTCATAGATGTTAAACATCCATGTCTTATTTATTTATAGATCCAAACACGACTGATATGCTTCACGACTTTTCGGAGGGTCTTCCAAGTTCAGAAACTTGATTTCTCGTGTATGGATACTATCACGGATTCTATGACTTCTAGTCATTTTATGGAGTCAGGGCCCATCATCGCTTCTTTGCATGTAGTCGGTTCATCATTGTCAAAACAATAACGACTTGCTTATCAAATCACACTATTTGATTCTTACCGACCCACACAGTTCAATAGGAACTCTAATCTCCGAGATCACAACCTTTGTAATCACGGGAGTCATGAGCATTGTGGCCGCCACCGGGACACTTTCTGGTGCTGCGCTACTTAGCACATATAGCTAAGGTTCAACAACCTTATCCAAGTTCTATTGTCCTCCCACTTAACTTTTCACGAAAAATTCCTTCTCAAGAAACTTGACGTTCCAAGTAACAAACTCTTTTGCCCCTCTGTCCATGGCCGGCGCATGGGGGGTGACTCTGTTGGAGATATGCCCAAGAGGCAATAATAAAGTGGTTATTATTATATCTTTATGTTTATGATAAATGTTTACATCCCATGCTATAATTGTATTAACCGGAAACATTAATACTTGTGTGTTTTGTAAACATAAAAGAGTCCCTAGTAAGCCTCTTGTTAAACTAGCTTGTTGATTAATGGATGATCATGGTTTCCTGATCATGGGCATTGGATGTCGTTAATAACAAGATCATATCATTAGGAGAATGATGTGATGGACACACACCCATAGTAAGCGTAGCATAAGATCAAGTCATTAAGTTCGTATTGCTGTAAGCTTTCAAATACATAGTAACCTAATCCTTCGACCATGAGGTTATGTTAATCACCATCACCGGATGTGTACTTTGATGACATCAAACGCCGCTTCGTAACTGGGCGGTTATAAAGGTGTCATTGGGTATTCTGAAAGTATGTGTTGAAGCGCATAGACCAAGATTGGGATTTGTCCATCCATATGACGGATAGATATACTCTGGGCCCTCTCGGTGGAATGTCATCTAGATAGCTTGCAAGCATGTGACTGGGTCACAAGGGATGACATAACATGGAACGAGTAAAGAGTACTTATCGATGTGAGTTAGAACTAGGTATGGAGATACCGACGATCAAACCTCGGATAAGTAGAATATCGTGTGACAAAGGGAATTGGTTTCGTATGTTAATGGTTCTATCGATCACAAAGTCATCGTTGAGTATGTGGGAGCCGTTATGGATCTCGGATCCCGCTGATGGTTATTGATCGGAGAGGTGTCTTCATCATGTCTGCATATTCACGAACCGTAGGGTGACACACTTAAGGTTCGAAGTTGTTTTAAGTAGATATGGAATATGTGTTGGAGACCGAATGATGTTCGGAGTCTCGAAATGGATCCGGGACATCACGAGGAGATCCGGAATGGTCCGGAGAATAAGATTCATATATTGGGGATCATTTTCTAAGTTAGGAAATGTTCCGGAGTGTTTGTATGGAGATTCTAGAAGGTTTCGGAATGTTTTGGAAGGTTCTAGAGGATTTCTTGGAGTTTACTTGAAAACCAAGGAAGGGATCAAGGAGTCCAAGTGGGGCAAGACATGGATTCGTGGGGGAGGAGGACTCCTCTCCCCTTCCCACGCCGGCCCTAGGAGGGGAGTCCTACTAGGACTCCCCCTCCCCAGGCGCGCCTCCCTCCCTTAAATAGAAGGGAGGGGGCGCCCCCTCTCGTCTCTCTTCCATAACACCCAATCTCTGCCGCCTCTCTCCTCCACCTTTCTTCTGCACCGGCTTAGGCGAAGCCCTGCAGAAATCTCTACTCCACCACCACCACCACACCGTCGTGCTGCTGGGATTCCGTGGAGAAGATCTACTACCTCCGCTGCTCGCTGGAACGGGGAGAGGAAGGTCTGCTTCGACTCCACACGTGTGACCGTCTGCGGAAGCGCTGCCGGAACGCGGTGCCGAAAGGATCGTCCACACGATCTTGAGATCGGCAAGCGATCGACTACATCATCCACGAGATCTAATCTCGTAACGCGTTTGGTTCTACGAGGGTTAGTACCGATCTATCTCGTTGCTCATGTCTAATAGAATAGATCTTGGCTTTTGTCTAGATTAGATCTGGGTTTTGTTCGTTCTTGCGGTAGAATTTTTTTGTTTTCCATGCTACGAACCCATCAGTTGTATCAGAGCCGTGTCTATGCGTAGATCTATTGCACGAGTAGAACACAATGGTTTTGTGGGCGTTGGTGCTCGTGTCGTCTTTTGCTTTGTGTACTTTGCATCTTGCGGTATGGTGGGATGAAGCGGCTCGGGCTAACCTTACATGTCATCGCACATGAGACTTGCTCCACAGTTGACGTGCAACTCGTATTGGACAAGTGGCTTTGCGGGTGTCTGTCTCTCCCATCATAGTATAGATCAATTTACACTTTGCACTTGATAGCACTTGTATCAACATTGTGGTTCAGTTTCGTAGGTAAGATCCGTTCTTATTCGAAAGCCCCAAACCACGTAAAACTTGCAAAGAAAATTAGAGGCGTCTAACTTGTTTTTGCAGGGTTTTGTGATGTGATATGGCCATCATGTGATTGTGACTATATTTGATGTATGCAGTAATCCTTGTTGTAATATGGCAACCGGCAGGAGCCTAATGGTTGTCTTTAATTCTGTTAAGACATGTGTGTCTATTCATCTTGTAATAGCTTTATTCCAAGTAGTTGTAATAGTTGCTAGTGATGATGGACAACCATGAAGCAGCGCCACTGACCTTGACGCAATGCTGGTGATGATGGAGATCATGTCCGTGCTTTGGAGATGGAGATCAAAGGCATAAGAAGAAAGGGCCATATCATATCACACTAATTATGAATTGCCTGTGATGTTAATCCTTTATGCATCTTGTATTGCTTAGATCATGACGGTATCATTATAAGATGATCCCTCTCACTAAATATCAAGTAATAAAGTGTTCGTCCTTAGTTGGCACCATTGCTAAGACTCGTCATTTCGAAGCATCTCGTGATGATCGGGTGTGATAGATTCTACGTGTGCATACAACGGGTGCAAGCCAGATTTGCACATGCGGATACTAAGGTTAACCTTGACGAGCCTAGCATGTACATACATGGTCTCGGAACACGGAATACCGAAAGGTAAAGCATGAGTCATATGGATGATATGATGAACATGTTGATTGTTCGCCTTTGAAGCTACATCATCTCACGTGATGATCGGACTTGGTGTAGTGGATTTGGTTTGTGTAATCACTAAAACAACTCGAGGGATGTTGTTTTTAGTGGGAGTTTATTTGTAATTTGGATTAGTCAAACTCATTTTATCATAAACACAATCAAAGTGAATTTGCATAGTTTGTTGTAGTCATTGGCATCCGTTCACCACCTTACGCTTAGTTATAGTTGAGATAGTAGAACTATAGAAATTCTGGATATTTGCTTTATGAACTGATATCGTATTGTTTTGAGTGTCAAACTAAAGTTTAAAAGTCATATTGCAAACTTTCAGCAAACTCCGTTTACTCTGTGAAGTTTAATAAATAGTATTAAATCAAGAGTAACAATTCCAGTGTTAGTATCTAATGTATCATGTTTGCCTCCATGATTCTTGATACTCAAAAGATTGTTTTTAATATCAAGTTTATCTAAGAGCTGAAAGTAATGTTTCATAAACCATCATATGTGAAAGGTATTGCGATATCTAAAACAATATGTTGGTTACAACATGATAGAGTATACGTCCTCATATTTGATGAGAATTTGTGAAGGTTGGAGACGCCAGTCGTCCTAATCCTCCAAAAGGTTTTGGAAAAGAAACATTATACTCGCAATTCACCTTTATAAGCTATAGCAGCTTGATCATGAAAGTTGTCATGATAATGATGAATAGAAGATGTAAGTAAAATGTTTACTACACTAAAAGATTACTAAAGAATGGAACTTTGAAAGAATGCCAAACATTTGATGAAGGTGATCCACTTCAAAGTGCAAGTCCAAAGGTATTAGTATTTGACTATACACACTTTGTACTATGTGTCATGTGAATGACACCACTATTGATGTTGATAGATTCTTTTAAAAGAAAAGGAATTGTTGAAAGAGAATCTATAAAATATTTGGCACAAAGATTGGAGATATCCAACTTAGGTATATAGAAGATACATGTTATGGCTGTATTCCTTGGTTGTTAAACAATGTGGTTCTGCGGTATTGGATACCGAATTGGTTGGTATGAAGTGTCATACAGGACAACACAATTCATGAATTGCAATGGCCTAAGTAACTAGCAAGAGAATATGTGATGATGTTCATCGAAAACAAACAAAGGGTTGTTGTGTTGCTCGTTAACATCAAAGCTTGCCTTCAAGATTTGTTTCAATAATTGTTATTTTGATCAGGTATTATGACGACAAAAGGTTGTTCAAATAATTACCGTATTCCATAATAGATGGATGATATACAAGTCTAGTTGGAGAAATAACAACCATAAAACTAATGCTAAAATGTCGCAAGACATTGAAAGATCACTTGCAAAGTGACATCGCCGTTTAAATTATATTGAAAGGGATACATGAAGAAACTCCATGTTTATAGATTTTGGGAGTCTTTGATTTTGATCAAATGACGCTTGTGATACTTTCCTGGAGATAATTAAAACTCCGTTCGTAGGCCAAAAGAGGAACGGACGACTAGCTGATTGGAATTTGTACATACTGATGTATATAGTCCATTATGTGTAGTCGTGGGCGATGGATTTCAACTTCATATGCTTTCTCCGAAGATTTGAGTGAGTATATGTATATACTTACTCAATAAGGAAGAAGTATGAAACATTTGAAAAAGTTCAAAGACTTTCAAGATGAAGTGGAAAATCATTGTAACAAGAAAATAAAAAGTTTATGATTGGATCATAAAGAAAGATGTTTGAGTTACAAGTTTAGCAAAACACCTAAGATTTGAGGAATCGTTCCATGGATTTGCATTTCCCAAAACACCATAGGAGTATGGAGTATTCGAGATATGTAATGAAACCTTGTTTGACATGGTAAGATCAAAGGTGTCATTTATAAAACTGCCATTATATTTTAAAAGATTAAAGCTTTAGTGACTACCGCTTTTACACTAAAAAGAGATCCATCGTGATCCGTTGAAATGACACCATATAAGTCATGGTTTGGGATAAAACCCATGTTGTCCTTTCTTAAATTTTTGGTATGCTAGGCATAAGTAAAATGTTTACAACCAAAGTCGGATGAGCATGTCTTTGTAGGTTATTTCGAATAACCATTGGGTATTCCTCCATAACACCGAAGACAAAAGTGTTTGTCACTTAGAATGTCAAGTTTCTTGAGAAGGAATTTTTGGTGAAAAGTTAAGTGGGAGGACAATAGAACTTTGACAAGGTTGTTGAACCTTGGCTAATATGTGCTGAGTTGCACAGGCAGCAACAATGCTCATGGCTCACGTGCCTCAAAGGTTGTGGTCATGGAGATCTAAGTTCTTATTGAACCAAGTAGGTCGGGTAAGTAATCAAATGCCAAGATTTGAGAGTTAAATCATTGTTGTTTGACAATGATGAACCGACTACATGCAAAGAAGCAATGATGGGCCCTGACTTCGTTAAGTGGCTTGAAGCCATAAAATCCGTGATAATTCCATACACGAGAAATCAAGCTTTGAATTTGAAAGACCCTCTGGAAAGGTGCAAGACCTTACAGTCGTATATGGATCTATAAAGAAATAGACATGGATGTTTCACATCTATGAAATAGTCGACATGTCGGAAAGAGTTTACGACAAAGTTCAAGGAATTGACTATGATAAGATTTGATCTTTCATAGCGATATTTAGTCTGGACGGATTAATGTAGCAACCACCATATATTTTGGTATATGGTAGTTGAACAAACAAAACAAGTTCTTCTAATAGAATGGTTACCTAGGATGTGTCCATGAAACGATCCAAAGGGTTTTGTTAATTCAAAGGACGCTAAAAGAGTATGCAAAACTTCAATGGTTGAAGTGAGCATCGCGGAGTTGGAATCTTCACCGTGATGAAACTGTTAAAAGGTTTAATTTCATCAGAGACGATGAAGATGCTTCATTTTGCAAGAAATTAAGTGGGAGCGCTAAGACATATTTCTAATACATTATGTGAAAGACATATCGATTAGAAATATATCCTTTCCAATACAAGATACATCCTTTCCAATCAACAATATGTCCTCTACATAATGTATTAGAAATATGTCTCAGCGCTCCCACTTAATTTCTTGCAAATGCAAGCATCTTCATCATCCAAAATTAAACATATGTCATGAAGTGAATCCTAGTAATTGACTCATATTGTTTTGTAAACTTGAACATAGATATGTAGATGTTAAACAATGTCTTGTTCAATAGATAGTCAACATGATAGGCTTCACGACTTTAGGAGGTCTTCAACTTGATTCGTGTGTATACTATCAGTTCTATGACTTCTAGTCATTTTATGGAGGGGGCCCATCATCGCTTCTTTGCATGTAGTCGGTTCATCGTGTCAAAACAATAACGACTTTGCTTATCAAATCACACTTTGATTCTTACCGACCCACGATCAATAGGAACTCTAATCTCATGAGCATTGTACAACCTTTGTAACTTGAGTTGCATTAATATTATTGGCAACTCCATGGACACTACGGTGCTGGCTACTTGTTCTAGCTGCCTCCTCCGGCAATTCAACCTTCTCATTCTGCTCAAGAAAAACGTTCAAAATCACAAACTCTTTCCCCCCAATCCATGGCGGTATGGGGGTGACTTCATGGAGATATGCCCAAGAGGCAATAATAAAGTGGTTATTATTATATCTTTATGTTTATGATAAATGTTTACATCCCATGCTATAATTGTATTAACCGGAAACATTAATACTTGTGTGTTTTGTAAACATAAAAGAGTCCCTAGTAAGCCTCTTGTTAAACTAGCTTGTTGATTAATGGATGATCATGGTTTCCTGATCATGGGCATTGGATGTATATAATAACAAGATCATATCATTAGGAGAATGATGTGATGGACACACACCCATAGTAAGCGTAGCATAAGATCAAGTCATTAAGTTCGTATTCTTGTAAGCTTTCAAATACATAGTAACCTAATCCTTGACCATGAGGTTATGTTAATCACCATCACCGGATGGGTACTTTGATGACATCAAACGCCGCTTCCGTGGCGGGCGGTTATAAAGGTGTCATTGGGTATTCGAAAGTATGTGTTGAAGCATAGACCAAGATTGGGATTTGTCCATCCATATAGCGGATAGATATACTCAGGCCCTCTCGGTGGAATGTCATCTAGATAGCTTGCAAGCATGTGACTGGGTCACAAGGGATGACATAACATGGAGCAGTAAAGAGTACTTATCGATGTGAGTTAGAACTAGGTATGGAGATCTACGATCAAACCTCGGATAAGTAGAATATCGTGTGACAAAGGGAATTGGTTTCGTATGTTAATGGTTCTATCGATCACAAAGTCATCGTTGAGTATGTGGGAGCCGTTATGGATCTCCAGATCCCGCTGATGGTTATTGATCGGAGAGGTGTCTTCATCATGTCTGCATATTCACGAACCGTAGGGTGACACACTTAAGGTTCGAAGTTGTTTTAAGTAGATATGGAATATGTGTTGGAGACCGAATGATGTTCGGAGTCTCGAAATGGATCCGGGACATCACGAGGAGATCCGGAATGGTCCGGAGAATAAGATTCATATATTGGGGATCATTTTCTAAGTTAGGAAATGTTCCGGAGTGTTTGTATGGAGATTCTAGAAGGTTTCGGAATGTTTTGGAAGGTTCTAGAGGATTTCTTGGAGTTTACTTGAAAACCAAGGAAGGGATCAAGGAGTCCAAGTGGGGCAAGACATGGATTCGTGGGGGAGGAGGACTCCTCTCCCCTTCCCACGCCGGCCCTAGGAGGGGAGTCCTACTAGGACTCCCCCTCCCCAGGCGCGCCTCCCTCCCTTAAATAGAAGGGAGGGGGCGCCCCCTCTCGTCTCTCTTCCATAACACCCAATCTCTGCCGCCTCTCTCCTCCACCTTTCTTCTGCACCGGCTTAGGCGAAGCCCTGCAGAAATCTCTACTCCACCACCACCACCACCACACCGTCGTGCTGCTGGGATTCCGTGGAGAAGATCTACTACCTCCGCTGCTCGCTGGAACGGGGAGAGGAAGGTCTGCTTCGACTCCACACGTGTGACCGTCTGTGCGCCGCCAGGAGCAGTGCCGAAAGGATCGTCCACACGATCTTGAGATCGGCAAGCGATCGACTACATCATCCACGAGATCTAATCTCGTAACGCGTTTGGTTCTACGAGGGTTAGTACCGATCTATCTCGTTGCTCATGTCTAATAGAATAGATCTTGGCTTTTGTCTAGATTAGATCTGGGTTTTGTTCGTTCTTGCGGTAGAATTTTTTTGTTTTCCATGCTACGAACCCATCAGTTGTATCAGAGCCGTGTCTATGCGTAGATCTATTGCACGAGTAGAACACAATGGTTTTGTGGGCGTTGGTGCTCGTGTCGTCTTTTGCTTTGTGTACTTTGCATCTTGCGGTATGGTGGGATGAAGCGGCTCGGGCTAACCTTACATGTCATCGCACATGAGACTTGCTCCACAGTTGACGTGCAACTCGTATTGGACAAGTGGCTTTGCGGGTGTCTGTCTCTCCCATCATAGTATAGATCAATTTACACTTTGCACTTGATAGCACTTGTATCAACATTGTGGTTCAGTTTCGTAGGTAAGATCCGTTCTTATTCGAAAGCCCCAAACCACGTAAAACTTGCAAAGAAAATTAGAGGCGTCTAACTTGTTTTTGCAGGGTTTTGTGATGTGATATGGCCATCATGTGATTGTGACTATATTTGATGTATGCAGTAATCCTTGTTGTAATATGGCAACCGGCAGGAGCCTAATGGTTGTCTTTAATTCTGTTAAGACATGTGTGTCTATTCATCTTGTAATAGCTTTATTCCAAGTAGTTGTAATAGTTGCTAGTGATGATGGACAACCATGAAGCAGCGCCACTGACCTTGGACTTAATCTTTGGTGATGATGGAGATCATGTCCGTGCTTTGGAGATGGAGATCAAAGGCATAAGAAGAAAGGGCCATATCATATCACACTAATTATGAATTGCCTGTGATGTTAATCCTTTATGCATCTTGTATTGCTTAGATCATGACGGTATCATTATAAGATGATCCCTCTCACTAAATATCAAGTAATAAAGTGTTCGTCCTTAGTTGGCACCATTGCTAAGACTCGTCATTTCGAAGCATCTCGTGATGATCGGGTGTGATAGATTCTACGTGTGCATACAACGGGTGCAAGCCAGATTTGCACATGCGGATACTAAGGTTAACCTTGACGAGCCTAGCATGTACATACATGGTCTCGGAACACGGAATACCGAAAGGTAAAGCATGAGTCATATGGATGATATGATGAACATGTTGATTGTTCGCCTTTGAAGCTACATCATCTCACGTGATGATCGGACTTGGTGTAGTGGATTTGGTTTGTGTAATCACTAAAACAACTCGAGGGATGTTGTTTTTAGTGGGAGTTTATTTGTAATTTGGATTAGTCAAACTCATTTTATCATAAACACAATCAAAGTGAATTTGCATAGTTTGTTGTAGTCATTGGCATCCGTTCACCACCTTACGCTTAGTTATAGTTGAGATAGTAGAACTATAGAAATTCTGGATATTTGCTTTATGAACTGATATCGTATTGTTTTGAGTGTCAAACTAAAGTTTAAAAGTCATATTGCAAACTTTCAGCAAACTCCGTTTACTCTGTGAAGTTTAATAAATAGAAGGGAGGGAGGAGGACTCCTCCCCCCTTCCCACGCCGGCCCTAGGAGGGGAGTCCTACTAGGACTCCCCCTCCCCAGGCGCGCCTCCCTCCTTAAATAGAAGGGAGGGGGCGCCCCCTCTTGTCTCTCTTCCATAACACCCAATCTCTGCCGCCTCTCTCCTCCACCTTTCTTCTGCACCGGCTTAGGCGAAGCCCTGCAGAAATCTCTACTCCACCACCACCACCACCACCACACCGTCGTGCTGCTGGGATTCTGTGGAGAAGATCTACTACCTTCGCTGCTCGCTGGAACGGGGAGAGGAAGATCTGCTTCGACTCCGCACGTGTGACCGTCTGCGGAAGCGCTGCCGGAACGCGGCGCCGGAAGGATCGTCCACACGATCTTGAGATCGGCAAGCGATCGACTACATCATCCACGAGATCTAATCTCGTAACGCTTTCGGTTCTACGAGGGTTAGTACCGATCTATCTCGTTGCTCATGTCTAATAGATTAGATCTTGGCTTTTGTCTAGATTAGATCTGGGTTTTGTTCGTTCTTGCGGTAGAAATTTTTTGTTTTCCATGCTACGAACCCATCAGACTCCTCACCTCCCCCATTCATGTGGTGGTAACCCCTCCACATTAAAATGCCCCTTCACATTCACTTTTAAAGTCTCCACTTTAAATGCATTAAATTTCTCCAAATTTAATGCTCTCTCATTTAATAAAACTCTTTTATTATTTTTTATTAAGAATTTTGTTAATTACTTTAATTAACAAACATTCACATAAAACCCCCTGCAACATTTCAATATTACATGCAGAACCAATTTCAGCAATTTCACCCGAAACAGATTCGGTGTCTATTGAAATAATTCCAGCGCTTTCTTAAATCTTTATCTAAAACATATTTGCTCCAAATGGTTTCGGTATCCCTTAAGTGTGTCACCCTACGGTTCGCGAATAATGCAAACATGATCGAGACCCTTCTTAGATCAATAATTAGAAGTGGGACCTAGAGATCCATACTGACTCCTACACATTCAACGATGACTTCTGTAGGGGTTCGTAGCATGGAAAACAAAAATTTTCTATCGCATACAAACAAACAAGCCAAGATCTATCTACTAGATTGTAGCAATGAGTCGATGGAATAACTCACCCTCGAAGATTCCAAGGTGTTTAACGAGAGCAGATTCTCGTGGGTGATGTAGTCGTACTCTTTCCGATCTCAAGATCGCGTAGACGATCCTTCCGGCGCCGCGTTCCCGCAGCGCTCCCTTGATCGGTCACTGCGTTCGGTACTGACGAAGACCTTCCTCTCCCTTGTTCCAGTGAAAGCGGAGGTTGTAGCACTCTCCTCGCGATTCCTAAAGACAACGGGCGTGCAGGAGGTAGAGGGAGATCATGAGGCTTCGTCTTAAGCCGGTGCGAGTATGGTGGAGCTTATGAGAGAGGCTATTAGTGGTCTAGTAATTAGACACACCAATTAGAGGGCTCTAAACCAATTAGAAGGCTCTAAACCGAATAGCTCTAAACCGGGGTCTAGATCTAGGGTTTAGTTTAGAGGATAGGAAACTTGTGTGTCTAGGAGGGGAGCCCTGCCCCTCCTTATATAGGTTGGAGGGCTGGCCGGCCAAGGGGAGGAGTTCCTCCCCAACTCGGCCTAGGTAGGTGCGCCGGCCAAGGGGAGGAACCCTCCTCCAACTCGGCCTCCACCTCTCCTCCTCTTTTCCCACTTCCCAAAACTGCCGTTTGACTTTCAAACTAGCCGTTTGACTTTTCAATTTAGGATTTAAATAAATCCTTTATTTGGGACAGCAAGAATACTTAGTACATGATGCAATCATTCCAATATGTAATGACACACTCATGTACCCTTCCCCCTCCGGAGTGCCGGACATTCCGGGACCTTCTAGAATGTTCCCGATGAAAACACCGGAATCATTCCGCTACTCCGAAACGGGACTTTCCTTATATGAATCTTATTCTCCGGACCATTCCGGATCTCCTCGTGATATCCCGGATCCCATCCGAGACTCCGAACAACATTCGGTCTCTTTCTCATAATACCATAACTACTCAAAACAACGTCGAATCCTTAAGTGTGTCTCCCTACGGTTCGTGAATTATGCGGACATGATCGAGACACTTCTCCGAACAATAACCAATAGAGGAATCTGGAAATTCATATGGCTCCCACATATTTCTACGATTACTTTGCGATCGAATGAACCACTTACATACGATACCAATTTCCCTTTGTCTCACGATATGTTACTTTATCCGAGGTTATGATCGTCGGTATCTCTGCATACCTAGTTCAACCTCGTTACTGATAAGTACTCTTTTCTCGTTCCCGTGATATGTGATCCCTTGTGACCCAGTCACATGCTTGCAAGCTAATTGGATGACATTTCACCGAGAGGGCCCAGAGTATATCTATCCGTCATGTGGATGGACAAATCCCTCTTGATCCATGTGTTTCAACCAATACTTTCCGAACACTCAATGCCACCTTTATAGCCACCACATTACGGTGTGGTGTTTGATGACATCAAAGCATCCATCCAAAGAAAGGTGATATGCATGATCTCATGGTCGAAGGAATTAGGTTACTATGTATCAGAAAGCATATAGCAATTGAACTATTGAAATGACTTGATCTTTATGCTACGCTTGTCTATAGGAGTATGTCCACCATATCATTCTCCTAACGATATGATCTTGTTGTTGATAACATCTCAATGTTCATGATAGGGAAACCACAATCATCAATCAACCAACAAGCTAGTGAAGTATAGAGGCTATACTAGGGACTTCAAATTAAGTTTACAAATCACACAAGTATTAATGGTTTCTTTGTTAATACTATTATAGCATGAATGTAAACATTTATCATAAACACAAAGATATATAATAATAACTATATTTATTATTGCCTCTAGGGCATATCTCCAGTCTCCCACTTGCACTAGAGTCATCCAATCTAGATTACATGGTAATATACGAACACCCATGGCAGTTTGGTGTTGGTCATGTTTTGCCCTCGGAGAGGTTTAGTAAACGGATCCGCCACATTCAGATCTGTGTGTACTTTGCAAATCTTTATATCCCCATCCCGGATATGTTCTCGAATAGCGTGAAAACGCAGCTTGATATCTTGACTTCTTGTGTGACCTTGGTTCTTGCGCATTGGCTATGGCGCCCATGTTATCACAGTAGATAGACATTGGGTCCAACAGACTTGGAACCACACCCAGCTCTGTAATGAACTCTTTCATCCATATCGCTTCTTGTGAAGCCTCCAAGCGACCATGTATTCCGATTCAGTTGAAGATCTCGCCACAACGCTTTGCTTTGCACTCCTCCAGCTAATCGCTGCACCATTCAAAATAAATACGATCCAGATTGTGATTTAGAATCATCCGGATCGGTGTTCCAACTAGCATCGGTGTAACCATTAACAACGAGCTGTTCATCACCTCCATAAGAAAGAACCATATCCTTAGTTCTTCTCAAGTACTTAAGGATGTTTTTGATCAGTCCAATGATCCACTCTGGATCACTTTGATATCTGCTAGTTAGACTAACGACATATGCGATGTCGGGTCTAGTACATAGCATGGCATACATTAGAGATCCTATGGCTGAGGCATAGAGTCTTACTCATTCTTTCTCTATCTTCCGCCGATGTCGGACTTTGAGTTTTACTCAAGGTCAGTATTAGCAACATGGGCAAGAACCCTTTCTTGCTATCTTCCATTCCAAACCTCTTTAGAACTTTGTCCAAATATGTACTTTGTGACAATGATATTTGGCGTTCGATCTATCTCTATAAATCTTTATGCCTAATATGTAAGCTGCTTCCAAGATCCTTCATTGAAAAACTATTATTCAAATACTCTTTGACACTATTAAGAAGGTCTACATCATTCCCAATCAACAATATGTCATCCACATACAGTATTAAGAATGCTCTGAGCTCCCACTCACTTTCTTGTAAACACAAGCTTCTCCATAAGTTTGTATAAAACCAAAACTTTTGATTACCTTATCAAACGTTGATTCCAACCGGGATGCTTGCTTCAATCCATAGATGGACCGTTGAAGCTTGCATACCTTGTTAGCATCTTTAGGATCGACAAAACCTTTGGGTTGCATCATATACAACTCTTCATCAATGTCTCCATTGAGGAATGCTGTTTTGACATCCATCTGCCATATCTCATAATCATAATATGCAGCGATTGCTAACATAATCCTCACAGACTTTAGCTTCGCTACCGGTGAGAAAGTCTCATCGTAGTCAACTCCTTGAATTTGTCGAAACCCTTTTGCGACAAGTCGAGCTTTATAGACGATAACATTACCATCAAGATCTGTTTTCTTCTTGAAAATCCATTTGTTCTCGATGACCTTCCGCCATCCGTAAGTCCACCAAAGTCCATACTTGGTTTTCGTACATGGATCCAATTTCGGTTCATGGCTTCTTGCCATTTATTGGAATCTGGGCTCATCATCGCTTCCTCATATGTCTCGGGGTCATCGGTGTTGTCCACCAACATGACATTCATAACGGAATCATACCAATCTGGAGTGGTACGAGTTCTTGTTGACCTCCGAGGTTCTGTAGCAACTTCGACCGAAGTTTCATGATCACCATCATTAGCTTCCTATCTTATTGGTGCAGGCACCACAGGAACTTCTTCCGGTGCGCTACTCGCAATTCGAGAGAAGGTTCGACAACCTCGTCGAGTTCTACTTTCCTTCCAGTCACTTCTTTCAAGAGAAATTCCTTCTCTAGAAAGGATCCATTCTTAACGAAGATTTTGCCTTGGATCTATGATAGAAGGTATACCCAATAGTTTCCTTCGGGTATCCTATGAAGACGCATTTTTCCGCTTTGGGTTCAAGCTTGTCGGCTGTAACTTCTTTACATAGGCTTCATCCCCAAACTTTAAGGAACGACAATTTAGGTTTCTTCCCAAACCATAATTCATACGGTGTCGTTTCAACGGATTTAGACGGTGCCCTATTTAAAGTGAATGCGGTTTTCTAATGCAAAACCCCAAAATGATAGTGGTAAATCTGTAAGTGACATCATAGAGCGAACCATATCTAAGAGAGTTCGATTCGACGTTCAGACACACCATTACTGTTGTGGTGTTCCCGGTGTCAATCGCGAAAAGTATTCCACATTTCTTCAAATGCTCGCCAAACTCGTAACTTAGATATTCACCTCCACGATCGTAACGTAGAAACTTAATCTTCTTGTTACGTTGATTCTCTACCTCACTTTGAAACTCCTTAAACTTCTCGAAAGTTTCGGACTTATGTTTCATGAAATAGATATACCCATATCTACTCAAATCATCCGTGAAGGTAAGAACATAACGATAACCACCGCGCGATGCTACACTCATTGGACCACATACATCGGTATGTATGATTTCCAATAAGTCCGTAGCTCGCTCCATCATACTGAGAAAATGGAGTCTTAGTCATTTTACCCATCGACATGCTTCGCATCTTTCAAGTGATTCAAAATCAAGTGATTCAAGAAGTCCATCGAATGGAGTTTCTTCATACGCTTCACTCCAATGTGACCAAGACAGCGATTGCCACATATTGGTCGAGTTATCGCTTGATTTCAAACGTTTAGCTTCAATGTTATTAATATGTGTATTTCCATTATCGAGATTCAATATGAATAGACCATCTATCAAAGGTGCATGTGCATGAAACATGTTACTCATATAAATCGAACAACCATTATTCTCGGATTTAAACAAGTAACCGTCTCGCAATAAACAAGATCCTGATATAATGTTCATGCTTAACGCAGCACCAAATAACAATTATTTAAGTATAAAACTAATCCCGATGGTAGATGAAGAGGTAGCGTGCCGACCGCGATCACATCAACCTTTGATCCGTTTCTACGCGCGTCACCTCGTTCTTCTCTAGCTTCCGTCTATTCGCAGCTCCTGTTTGAGTTACAAATATGAGCAACCGAACCAAAGATCAAATACCCGTGCACTACTACGAATACTAGTGAGATACACATCAATAACATGTATATCAGATATACCTTTCTTCTTGATGTTGCCGTTCTTCAAATCTGCCAAGTACCTTGGGCAATTCCGCTTCAATGACCTTCTCCCTTGCGGTAAAAGCATTCAGTTTCAGGCTTAGGTCCAGCCTTGGTCTTCTTCGCGGCGTGGCAGCTTTCTTACCACCCTTCTTGAAGTGTCCCTTTGCTTAGACTTGCCTTTCTTGAATTTGGTGGTCTTATTGACCATCAACACTTGGTGCTCTTTCTTGATCTCCACTTCGCAGATTTTAACATAGCAAATAGTTCGCAACTCTTTGTTCATGTTACGCATGTTGTAGTTCATCACAAAGTTCTTGTAACTTGGTGGAAGTGATTGGAGGATGCGGTAAACTCCCAAAGTATTAGGAATCACTATACCCAAACTTTGAAGTTTATTTGCGTGCCTGGACATCTTAAGCACATGCTCACTTGAGCTACCCTCTTCCATCTTGCAGTTAAAGAACTTTTCGAAGCTTCATAACTTTCAATTGCCGCATGAGTCTCAAAGATTAATTTGAGATCCTCGACAATATCATATGGATATGACTCTTCAAACCTTTTACAAGCTCGATTCTAAACCATACAAGATAGCACACTGAACTATGGAGTCTTGATTCTTCCGGCGAGGTAAACATTCTTTACTTCATCGGTAGCATCACCGCAGTGGGTCACCTAGCGGTGCATCCAGACATAGGTCAAATTACCAGCTGTGAGGACAATCCTCAAATTGCGGAACCAATCCATGAAGTTGCTTCCATTGTTTTTCAACTTTTCTTTCTCTAGGAGCATTAAAATTGATGGTAGGCTGCCATTGATCTACAACATATTTGCAATAGTTTAGACTAAGTTTATGACAAATTGAGTTCAAATTAATTAATGAAATTAAACTAGGTGAACTCCCACTCAAAACAACATCCCTCACATTGTTTTAGTGATCACACCAAATCCACTACATCAACACCGATCATCACGAGAGTTGATATAGTTTCAATGGCGAACAATCATCATGTTCATCATATCTACTATATGATTCATGCTTTACCTTTCGGCGATCCGTGTTCACGAGGCCATGTCATACATGCTAGGCTCGTCAAGATCAAACCTTAGCTTCGCATAAGCAAATCTGGCTTGCTTACGTTGTATTCACCCGGAATCAAAGACACCCGATCATCACGTGGTGCTTGAGCGACAAGCTTTGGCAGTGCATACTAAGGGTGAACACTTTAGAACTTGAAATTTATGTGTATGAGGGATCATCTTATAATGCTACCGTCGTCTACTAAGCAATACAAGATGCATAAAGGATTAACATCACATGCAATTCATAATATGTGATATGATATGGCCTTTCTTCTTTGTGCTTCCGATCTCCATCTTCAAGCGAATATGATCTCCATCATCACGGCATAGCATCAAGGTCAATGACGCTTCTTCATGGTTGTCGTCCACCAGCTTCAACTATTACAACTATTTTGAATAGACACGCAGGTCTTAACAAATTAAAGACAACCATATGGCTCTGCCGGTTGCCAACTTACAATAAGGAACATTGCATACATCAAATATAATCACAATCATGGCCATATCACATCATCGCACACCTGCAAAACAAAGTTAGACGCCTCTACTTTCTTTGCATATTTTACGTGGTTTGGGGCTTTCAATAAGTGTCGTTCTAACTTACGAACAAGAACCACAACATTGATACTAGCATTATTGATCACCCGTTGTAAATTGGATCTTTACTATGCTAGGAGAAACAGGCACCCGCAAAGCCACTTATGCAAAACGAGTTGCATGTCAAGCGTGGAGCAAGTCTCATGAACGATGTCATGTAAGGTTAGCCCGGGCCGCTTCATCCCAACATACCGCAAGATGCAAAGTACACGAAAAGCAATCTACAATAAAGCATCAACGCCCACAATGACCATTGTGTTCTACTCTGTGAGATCTACATATAGACACGGCTCTGATACCACTGTAGGGGTTCGTAGCATGGAAAACAAAAATTTTCTATCGCATACAAACAAACAAGCCAAGATCTATCTACTAGATTGTAGCAATGAGTCGATGGAATAACTCACCCTCGAAGATTCCAAGGTGTTTAACGAGAGCAGATTCTCGTGGGTGATGTAGTCGTACTCTTTCCGATCTCAAGATCGCGTGAAGCGATCCTTCGGCGCCAGCGTTCCCTGGCGCTCCCTTGATCGGTCACACGTTCGATTTTCGACGAAGACCTTCCTCTCCTTGTTCCAGCAGACGGAGGTTGTAGCACTCTCCTCATGATTCCTAAAAGACAACTGTGGCGTGGTACCGGAGGTAGAGGAGATCCCGAGGCTTCGCCTTAAGCCGTGCGGTATGGTGGAGCTTATGAGAGAGGCTATTAGTGGTCTAGTAATTAGACACACCAATTAGAGGGCTCTAAACCAATTAGAAGGCTCTAAAGAATAGCTCTAAACCGGGGTCTAGATCTAGGGTTTAGTTTAGAGGATAGGAAACTTGTGTGTGTCTAGGAGGGAGCCCTCCTTATATAGGTTGGAGGGCTGGCCGGCCAAGGGGAGGAGTTCCTCCCCAACTCAGCCTAGGGAGGTGCGCCGGCCAAGGGGAGGAACCCTCCTCCAACTCGGCCTCCACCTCTCCTCCTCTTTTCCCACTTCCCAAAACTGCCGTTTGACTTTCAAACTAGCCGTTTGACTTTTCAATTTAGGATTTAAATAAATCCTTTATTTGGGACAGCAAGAATACTTAGTACATGATGCAATCATTCCAATATGTAATGACACACTCATGTACCCTTCCCTCCGGTCTTGGGACATTAGGACCTTCTAGAATGTTCCCGATGAAAACACCGGAATCATTCCGCCACTCCGAAACGGGACTTTCCTTATATGAATCTTATTCTCCGGACCATTCCGGATCTCCTCGTGATATCCCGGATCCCATCCGAGACTCCGAACAACATTCGGTCTCTTTCTCATAATACCATAACTACTCAAAACAACGTCGAATCCTTAAGTGTGTCTCCCTACGGTTCGTGAATTATGCGGACATGATCGAGACACTTCTCCGAACAATAACCAATAGAGGAATCTGGAAATTCATATGGCTCCCACATATTTCTACGATTACTTTGCGATCGAATGAACCACTTACATACGATACCAATTTCCCTTTGTCTCACGATATGTTACTTTATCCGAGGTTATGATCGTCGGTATCTCTGCATACCTAGTTCAACCTCGTTACTGATAAGTACTCTTTTCTCGTTCCCGTGATATGTGATCCCTTGTGACCTAGTCACATGCTTGCAAGCTAATTGGATGACATTTCACCGAGAGGGCCCAGAGAATATCTATCCGTCATGTGGATGGACAAATCCCACTCTTGATCCATGTGTTTCAACCAATACTTTCCGAACACTCAATGCCACCTTTATAGCCACCCTGTTACGGTGTGGTGTTTGATGACATCAAAGCATCCATCCAAGAAGGTGATATGCATGATCTCATGGTCGAAGGAATTAGGTTACTATGTATCAGAAAGCATATAGCAATTGAACTATTGAAATGACTTGATCTTTATGCTACGCTTGTCTATAGGAGTATGTCCACCATATCATTCTCCTAACGATATGATCTTGTTGTTGATAACATCTCAATGTTCATGATAGGGAAACCACAATCATCAATCAACCAACAAGCTAGTGAAGTATAGAGGCTATACTAGGGACTTCAAATTAAGTTTACAAATCACACAAGTATTAATGGTTTCTTTGTTAATACTATTATAGCATGAATGTAAACATTTATCATAAACACAAAGATATATAATAATAACTATATTTATTATTGCCTCTAGGGCATATCTCCAACATCCTACACATTCAACGATGACTTCTGTGATCGTGAGAACCTTTAACGCTAGTAACTAAATCCCTTTGTCTCGCGATATATTACATGTCCGAGATTCGATCATCGGTATCTCCATACCTAGTTTGATCTCGTTACCGACATGCACTCTTTTCTCGTTCCCATGATATAACATTCTAGTGATCACATCACTTGCTTGCAAGCTATCTTAATGTGATATCACCGAGAGGGCCCAGAGTATATCTATCCGTCATCAGGATTGACAAATTCCACTCTTGATCCATGAGCCTCAACATAACACCTTCGTAAAATCGAACCCATCTTTATAGTCACCCTGTTACGGTGTGACGTTTGATGTTATCAAGATACTCTTCCGGTGTTAGCAATTAACATGATCTCATGGTCTAAGGATAAAGATTACTTCATATGATGTTATAGCAATATAAACATAATGACTTGATCATAATGCTATACTTCGGATGAATGTTCATCACATCATTCCACCAATGTTGTGATCGCGTTATTAACAACATCCCATGTCCATGATCAGGAAACCTTGATCATCTTGTTAATCAACGAGCTAGTCTATAAGAGAGGCATAACTAGGAACCCTTTTTGTTTATTAAACACACATGTATTGATGTTTCCGATCAATACAATTATAGCATGCAAAATAAACATTTATCATAAACATGGAATAAGATAATAACCACTTTATTATTGCCTCTCGGGCATATTCCCTTCACGTTGGTGGGGCTGCCGTTTGGTGGTGGTCCGCCATTGGGTATGCCGCCGTTTGGTGGTGGTCCGCCATTGGGTATGCCGCCGTTTGGCGGGTCGGCTCCGTGGCCACCGTTGCATGTGTTGTAGTGATTGGCGGAGGTGTCGCCCGCATTGATGACGGTGCACATGAAGTGGTTGGGGAAGCTGCTGCTCCCACAACTTTCAGATCCGGAACCGTAGGCTCCGTCTTCAGTTGCCAGATCGCCCAGATCGGATTCGCGACTGCTGTCGCTGACCGTATTCTCGACTATTGTCGAGGTGTGGAGCTCACTGAGGGTGCCGATTGGCGGAGGGAACCATGATGCTGGAGAAATCGATGGTACCGTCGGCTGGTCAGGCATGCGAAGCGTGCCCATCTAACCAATTTGGAAGCGGAAGCTCCCGATCGCCAAGCTGATCCCGTCGCCCACGGATTCGAAGACGGGGCAAGTGGCTGGCGTGTGGACGGTGAATTTGAACGCGCCGAAGAGCTGGCGAATCTCCGCTGTTGCGGAGTTGTAGATCGCGGTTGATGGGGCCGAAGAATCCGCAACATCAGCACTCCCAATTCCCACAGACGGCGCCAATTGACGAGGGTTTAACTCATCAATGCCCATTGTTATGGACTTGGGTTTTGGAGAAGGAGGGAGCGCTGGAGACATCTATCGGCTAGCAAACAAGCACATAGGGGACTCGAAGATTTACCTATGTTCAGGCCTCGCAGAGGTCCCTACTCCTGCTTGTCTGCTCGTAGAATTATCGAAGGAATCGAAGATTACAATGGTGTGTAGATGCAATCTGGCGAGGGTTGTGGAAACTACGGTTGCGTGTGTCCTCCTCGCCGCCCCCTCCTAGCCTTTATATAGATAGGCTAGGTCTCGGGTAGCAGGTCAAGTCGGTTACAAATTAGGGTTTTCCCCTTTGAACTTTCTATCTTTGCTTCTTCTTGTTCTTCAAGCAATCGAGAGTCCGTAGGTTACTCGAGTTCTTCATTTGGTCCTTGGCGACACCGTGGGCTTCCATTGTATTCAGACCGTATATACCAAGCTTGAGTACCTGTAGGGTATACCCATGTCACCCACTATATGCGAACGTAGATATGCCTGACCCCTACTCACCGTAGGGCGCCTCATACCGAAGAACTTTCTTGGTGGTGCACACACAAGGGGAACATGGAACATTGGAATTCAATAGGGATTATCTTATTTGCTACCGTTGAGTATCTAAATACTAGCACACAATAAGATGTCAAACAGATATCAACATCATATGTATATTGTGATATGATATGGTCTTTCTTGCGCCTTGATCTCCATCGAGCACTCCGGCATGATCTACATCTTGCCCTTGGTTTGATGCTAAGTCCACAACGCCTCCACCAGGTCGTCCATCGGAACGATGACTATTACTATACTACTTAGTAACAGAAAAGTAAACTACTTTACCTTCATAATGACTAATGCCATAATAATCACATGCCCCCTGCAAAATAAAGTTAGACGCCTCTACTTTATCTATTGCAAGTTTTACGTGGTTGTTAGGGCTTTCGCAATAGAACCGTTTCTAAACTACGAACTTTCCAACCACAACATGGATCCGATAGTTGTCTCTATTACACCACTTTCGGGGCCCTCCGTTGTAAATGATATATCAACTATTAAATGAGAGACAAACACCCGCTAGCCACTTATACGGTACAAGCCGTATGTTGAGCGTGGGACCAGTCTCGCGTATGAATACGCGTAAGGTTGGTCCGGACTGCTTCATCAAATAATACCGCGATATAAACAAGTACACGTTAGAGGGTAACAACTAAGGGATCAATGCCCGCACAATACATGTGTGTACTAGCCGTACAACACTCCTACGCATAGATCAGCCCTGATACCACTGAAGGGGATCCGCAGTAGAAAACAAAAAAATTCCTATGTTGGAACCCCAAAACTGCCTAGGATCTATCTATGTTGTAATGCGGTAACGGCCGATGCGTAGAGAATACATACCCTTGTAGACCGTATGCAGTTAACATTCCACGGGGAATGTGGTTGATGTAGTCGTACTCGTAGCCGACCTCAAGGTCGCGAAGCTCCTCGCAGGTCACCCCTTGCTCCTTCTTCATCATGCAACATCTCCGGCTCACGACATTCAAGCACCCCAAGTGTTGCGCCTTGTGTCTTCGTATATATCCAGTGCATGATGAGACCTCCGGCTCCCCGATCCCGCCCGGAGTGCGGAAGTTGATATCCGGCTAGGAATCCCTGCAGCACAACGGCATAGTGCAGGTGTGCCTTGTTCGCACAGCCCAAACTTGGGGCCATGGTCACAAGGGCTAGAGAGAGAGGGAAGGAGGAAGTCAACCAAAGGACTTCTCCAATTGATGGTGTGTTTAATCCCACCCATGGGAACCTCTTTATATAGGCTAAGGGGGTGTGCCTTTCTCAAAGGCTAAGCCATGTGGGACTAATTACTAAAGGAAAAAGGCAGCAGAATTTCGTCTAGTCTAATGGGCAGATTTCAGCTCAGCATAATAGCCAACAGGCAACAAACAGGAACGGCATCTTGAGAGGGGGCTAGCCAGGTGGGCCTTGCATGGCCCACTCCGTGCCCTACTTACCTGCCACTCGCGGCGGCCTGCGGCGGTCGAGGCAGACCGGCCTCCCGTGCGGGCCTCTACGCCCCGGTGGCCCAGCAGCTTCCTCGGCCCGGGTGGGTAGCCTGCCCGCGGCCCACTTGCTCGAGCGGCTCGCCCGCCCGCCTTGCTCCCTGGCGCCCGTGTGGGTCGGGTCGAGCAGGCTGGGTGGCGGTCGGCGGCTGTGGCTCACCCCGTGCGGTGGATACTATCCGCCGCCCAGTGGACTGGGCTGTTTTCCTTTTTTTCTTTTCTTTTCCTGCAGATTTTCTCTTAGGCTAATTCCCTCCGGGTTTTGGCCTAATATGAAAGTTGCGTTTATAAATATTAATTTAAATATTATTTTAGAATATATTAATTTATAATTAACATATAATAAATGTATATTTAAATTCCCATTTATCCGAAAACACTTTTCCGGTCTTTTCCTTTATTCTTTCTCCGAACAACTTCGGATCTCTCCGCGGAATGATTCCGGCTTTATCTTTGTCTACTATGATTTCGTCTTACGAATGATCGCTCTCATCGTACCTTTAAGTGTATCCTCTCACGGCTCGGGAATGCTCTACACATGATCTGTATCAATGATCAACAAAGGGACCAGGGATATCCATGTGACCCCTATACATTCCTGATGACAATGTCGTTTGAACCGCTAAATGTAGCATCCAATTCCTTTTGTTTCTTGATACGACTTGTCCAAGATCCGATCATTGGTATCACATAACTTATTCAATCTCGTTCACAACAAGTTCTGTTTTCTTGTTACCGTGATATTACATCCCGTGACCTAGTCACATGTTGAAACATTTATGGATGTAATCTCACCAAGCCAGTCGTATGTATCTTTACCCGTCATATGGGTGAACAAATCCTGGTCTTGTAGTCACATGTCATCTACTGTTCCTTTGGAATACACAACGTACACCTTTATGGCCACCGTATTACCAGATGACGATTGATCCAGTCTAAGTAGCCTCGGGAAACAGTGGGTAATATGAGCTCATGGTCTAAGGAAAAGGAGTCTAGGTATAGCTGTTGCAACAATGAACTTATATGACTTGATCGTGTTGCAATCCTTCGAGGAATGTCCATCACATCATTCTCCAATGATATGACCTTGTTGTCAATTGGCATAAATGCCCATGATCTTGAAACCCAGATCATCCTCATGACCAACGAACTAGTATGAATAGAGGCTACTAGGGACTTGGTTATTTCATACCACACCTGTACTAATGTTTCTACTTGGCACAGTTATAGCACAATATGAAACTATTATAAACTAATTAAGATATGACAATAAAAACCTATTTATTATTTGCCTCTAGGGCATATCTCCTTTTGAACGAAGCTCACAAGATCTAAACATGGTAGCACAAAGGAGAAGAACCAACCATCTAGCTACTACATGGACCCGTAGTCCAGGGATGAACTACTCACGCATCACACCGAAGGCAGGCATGGTGATGAAGAAGGCCTCTAGGGTGATCTCTCCCCTCCGGCAGGGTGCCGGGAAGAGTTTCAGATCCCTCCTGATCTAGGGATGGACATGACGGTGGCTACAGACTCTTTCATGGAATTTTGATCGGTTACTTAGGGTTTCTATATCGGAGGCTTCTTATAGGCGAAAGGGAGACCGAGGGGGTGCCCTGGGTGGCCGCACCACCCCTTGGCGCGGTCCAGGCCTGGCCACGTGGCTAGGTGGTGTGGCCGCCCCTGGCCCCTCTCTGTCTCTTATTATGGCTCTGTGTTCCGAGAATATTCATTTTCTGGCTTTCCTGGAACCAAAAACAACAAAAAATAGGGAACTGGCACTATGGCATCTTGTTAATAGGTTAGTCCAAGAAAATGTATAAAAATACTCCAAAGTGTGGACAAAGAATAAGAAAGTAGATATAAAACAAGCATGGAACATCAAAAATTATAGATACGTTTGCAACGTATCGACATCCCCAACCTTAACTCCTGCTCGTCCTCGAGTAGGTAAGTGATAAAAAGAAAGAATAATTTTTTAGGTGACATGCACCATCACAAACTTGATCAAAGTATTTGTAAAACATTGATAGCTGGGATCATAGTACTTTAACATAGCATGAAAGATATAGTTCTAACAATAAGACAAAGCAACTATGTTGTAACATGAAAAGTTACAAACAAAAGATTCATGAGTAACAATGCTTTTCAAGACGTTTGTTTGTTTCACATATAGAAAACATAATGAGAATGGTATTCAGCTTGTCCCTCATAGTGTAGCAAAACATAAATGCATAGGACACCTTCAAAGTTCATAAGGGTGACTAGATACAAATAGTTTAAGAACAAGTAATATCAAAGTTATGCATAAATCAACAAGTCTTGGGACAATGCACATTAAACTAAGAATGGCCACTATGCTCTCTTAATAAGTGCATAAAGATAGAAGATGAAGACTCAACATAAAAGTAAAAGAAAGGCCTTGATAGAAGGAAGCAGGGATTCAAGTCTCATAAAGAGCTTCCAAAAATTATGGTACTTATTAGCTTTCATCTCTCATTGCCCCTATCATAAGCATCTTTAGGTGATTAAGGTTAAAGTGGCACAACTAAGAGGATATGCTTGACAAGTAATAAGTTGAAATCTTATGCCCCTTGCTTACGAGTACCGAACCTCATGCTACTCAACTTCAGTCACAAGTAAGCTCTTGTCATTGTAGGTACATATGTATCATAGAGAACTGCCAATGGGGTACCCCTTGCCCCATGACACAGGAGCTATCCCATATCAAAATGACAAGGCAGCAGACAATGAGCATCTCAACGATCTTTTTATTTGCTATTTGCATAGGTTTTTATTGAGGATGCTTCATAGAATGCTTATTATGGTTATGCTGCAAGTTTCCACCATGATTAGGCATGGCTTAGGCTAGCGGCCCAGGCATTTCTCTAACACACATACACACTCCATGATCTTACAAGTTCCCCTTTTATTTCACACCGCCGGGATCCATAAGCAAAAGAACATGATATCAACGAGCTACAAAGTACAAGTGCAATGTTGAAAGCGTTCCCCATGATACATGGTTCTTCTAACTTCAACTTATAAAGCGCAAGCATATACGCAACAAAGATGGACGCAGTTGTTCAAGTTTATTAAGTGCAAGAAAGTAAAGTGTGCCATCAAGTTCGTGAGAGCTTTAATCACTAGTTTTCTCATAACAAGTTTAATTCGGAAGGAAGATAAAAACATGAATATACTTGGAATAGAAAATGCTAATAGGTAGGTATGGTGGACTATTTGGAATAACTTGGTTTTATTTGGAGTTGGATGCATGAGTGGAACTCATACTTGGTTATGGAGGCTAGCAAAAGACTGGGAGCGACCAACTAAGAGAGCAATAATGGCCATAATCATGCAAAGCGAATCATTAATTAAAGCATAAAGTGATATTACAAGTTAAAAACTAAAGGATCATAGAGGCTATGGTGACTTGGGATAGTCTTAATATGGTGTGAGCATGCGCCAAGTCAATCCAAATAAAACATCAAAGGAGAATACCACAATATTATGCTTTAATATGCTAAAACAACGCATGATTCTTTCAAGGCACATTAAGCAATCTCAATTGTTTATAACATGTCATGATACAACAAAAATCACTAAGCATAAAGCCAAAACAATATCAAGCATGACATGACAAAGCATAGGCCACAGTCAAAAACAAGCTCCTTTTTACCACTTAAGCATGAACTTTTCCTACTCTTTTCCAATCCAAACCAATCTTATTTGAAAACTTGTATGAATGAGGGGGTCCAACCAATTTATTAAAGCAAACTAAGCAAACAAAAAACAAAAACGAAGATGCTCCAAGAACAACACAACTATGCATGAAACAATAAAAATGAAGTGTTTGGAAGAAACCTGAGATTTTTATTAATGAAGAAGGGGATGCCTTGGGCATCCCTAAGCTTTGACGCTTGTACTTATTGGATATTTCTTGGGGTAACACGGGTGGCATCCTCAAGCTTGAGCTTTAGTCCATTCTTCATCTCATTACATCATTCTTTCTCTACACCTGAAATTTTTCCTTCATACAAAACTTCACACAATCTTCATTAGCAACATTAGTGTACTCGAGATAATAAGTCTTTCGGTTCAGTTACAACACAAGTAAAACTTTCATTAAAACACAAGCTACTTTAGCACTTCGCTCAAAAATCTCAATTTTCCCAAAAGGAACCCAAAAAGGAATCAACAAGAAGCAAATGCAAATAATGGCAGAAATCTGTCAAAACAGACCAGCAGGTAGAAACCGATTTTTTAGAAGACCTTCTGTTGCTCAAATAGAAAAGTGTTGATCTAACGAAAGTTGGATAACAACCGGGGGCAGAAGCACAAAAAATTACAGCTCAAACCGACATACAGAGATCTTTCATGAATTTTTACAGCGAAGCACAAAAATCTGTTTCGGGACAGCAACTTTCCCAAGCATTACTTCTCTCTCAATAGAGGTTACTCTTGGCACAAAAATCACACAAAAATGATAAGGAGAGGTTATTACTGAAGCAATAACTTCCAAGACTCAACTAAAACTTTTGGATTATCTCCCAATAAGTACTTTTCTTTAACGTCTTTAAGTTAGGCATAATGAGCAAGAAAGGAATCAAGTATTCTCAAATGAAGAAGCATTAAGATTAATACCAAAAATATCTTCAACAAGGCAAGGTATCTAATCCAAATAAGTTCTAGAGGATCCTCTCTCAATGCTCTTGGGTTCACTATTTTCATCAAACGGGTTTTCAGGAACAATCCAATCAAAATTCTTTTCAAAGGCTTCATGCATTCCTACAAGTTTAAAAGGTATTGGTATCTTAATTTCCTCCCCATTAGGTTCGGTTTTGTTCATCTTTTCTCGTGTACCAATAACATCTACACATGAGCCTAGCATATTGAAATGATCAAAGACTTTTCTAGCTTCCTTAGCAACATCATAGAATTCTTTAAGCAAGGTTTCCAGAATAAAATCTCTCTTTTCGGGGTTCTCAATTTCTTTAAGTTTAAGAAACATTACTTGCATTATGGGGTTAAGATTAACAAACCTAGCTTCCAACATGTGAACTAAAGAAGCTGCAGCAATTTCATAATTCGGAGCAAGTTCTGCAAGGGATTTATCCTCAATATCCTCATGCTTACTAACATGATTAAAGAATTCTTCAATATTATATTTTCCAATTATAAAGCCACTACCTATTGCAAGGTATTTTAGGGTGAACTTGGGGATCAACATGGTGAGCTAAGAACGAGGAAACAAAAAAATTATGTTTTTGATAAAGAAAGCAAACTAGTACAACTAATTTTTGTGTGTTTTTGATAAAGAAACAAGCAAACAAAGCGGAAATAAACTAAGAAAACCAAAAATAACAAAGTAAAGAGATTGGTTATGAGGGACTCCCCTTGTGAAGATGTCCTTGACTCCCCGGCAACGGCGCCAGAAAAAGTCTTGCTTACTCAATATGTTGAGCTCGTTGGGGAACCCTGATGTCTACGCACTTCTATTCTTGTAGACAGTTGTTGGGCCTCCAAGTGCAGAGGTTTGTAGAACAGCAGCAAGTTTCCCTTAAGTGGATCACCCAAGGTTTATCGAACTCAGGGAGTAAGTGGTCAAAGGTATCCCTCTCAAGCAACCCTGCAATCAAGATACAAGAAGTTTCTTGTGTCCCCAACACACCCAATACACTTGTCAGGTGTATAGGTGCACTAGTTCGGCGAAGAGATAGTGAAATACAAGTGGTATGGATATAAGACAACGGTGCCAGAAAAGAGCTTGACGGGAGGAAAAGACTAAAGGCAAAAAGATGGAAGCAAGCAAACATGTAACAGATCTAGTTTCAAATGGTGTTTTAATGCTTAGAAACAAGGCATAGGGATCATACTTTCGCTAGTGAACACTCTCATATAAATATCTTCTCTTCATGATACTACTCTGAACTACTCTTCGGTTGGACACTCTAATCCATGGTAGGTCTATAACATCACTCCTCAAAGTCCGCTTTCCCCATCTAGATAACCCCTCACTATCACCTTGAGCGCTAGATGGTTCCAACAAACATCACAATTTCCTAGAGACATCCAAGTCCAAATATAACTCATAACAAGTATTTGTAATCTCTAGCCTAAGTGCCACCCGCTGTGCACACTGTCAACTTCACACACGTGGGGATAGGAGATATTAATTAAAGCACTTGAGTAGCAAAATAGATCTATAGATTACAAGCTCATGATCTCAATAAGATCATGCATAGATAGAGAGGAGATGAACACATAGCTACCAGTAGAGCCCTTAGCCTCGAGGAAGAACTACTCCCTCATCATCATGGGAATCAGCAACGGCGATGGAGATAGTGGTGGAGATCGATGGAGATGGCTCCGGGGGCACTTCCCGTCTCCCAGTGGTGCCGAACAGACTTTCGTCCCCGAATCTCCCCTTCGGTGGTGGCGGCGCTGCGAAACTTTTCGTGGCTGGAGGCTCGATTTCCTAGGGTTTCTGGATCGAGAGGCTTCTTATAGGCGAAGAGGCTAGGTCAGTGGCCGGCTAGGGGGCCCACACCATGCCCTGGCGCGGCCTAGGGCTGCCCGCGCCAAGGGGGGTGTGGCCTCCCTGTGGCCCTCCTTCGTCTCTCCTTCGGACTCCATGTGTCTTCCGGTAAAATATTGACTCTGGCTTTTGTCCCGTCCAATTTTGATAATATTCGTTTTCTAGCTTTTCTGGAACCAAAAATAGTAGAAAATAGGCAACTGGCACTGTGGCATCTTGTTAATAGGTTAGTCCCAGAAAACATATAAAAATACCTCAAAATGTTGACAAAGCAAAGCAAAGTAGATACTAAACAAGCATGGAACATCAAAAATTATAGATATGTTTCCAACGTATCAAAACCCAAGAGGAAGGTATGATGAGTATAGCAACAAGTTTTCCCCTAGTTATGAAACCAAGGTTATCGAACTAGTAGGAGCAAGGAAACACCTCCAAGGTGTTGTTTCCAACTTGGAATCCTGCACAACACAGTCACAGAACTTTGTCCCCAACTTACAATGAGGTTGTCAATCTCACCGGTTTTGCTGAAAACAAAGGATTAAACGTATTGTGTGGAAGATAGTAATTGCTTGCAGAAAGTAAACAGAAAATAGTAAATAGATTGTAGATTGATGGTAAAAGAAAGGACCGGGGTCCATAGTTCACTAGTGGTGATTCTCCTTAAGATAGATAACATGTTGGGTGAACAAATTACAGCAGGGCAATTGACAAACATCGAGAAAGCATACATGCATATACTAATCATCTTGACTCCTATGAGATTTGATTGGGCATTACAATATTATACATAGACCATAATCTAACTGCATCAATGACTAATAATCCACCTTCAGGTTATCATCTGAACCCCTTCTAGTATTAAGTTACAAGCAATAGATAATTGCATTAAGCATTGTGTAAAGTAAACAATACGATTGTTCTATGAACAAAGGGTTGATGTTTTCTCCCTAGTAGCAATAACACATTTAGTACCTTAGAGATTTCTGTCACTTCCCTATATTACTAGAGGCATGAACCCACTATCGAGGATAAATACTCCCTCTTGGAGTTGCTAGCATCTACTCGGCCAAGATAGCTACTAATAACGGAGAGCATGCAAGATCACAAATAACAAAGACATGATAGAATAAATAATCAATCTGAAATAGCATCTCAATATCCATCGGATCCCCGCAAACACAACATGTATGATTACAAATAGATGATCTTGATCATGAATGGAGCTCACAAGGTCTAAACATGGTAGCACAAAGGAGAAGAACCAACCATCTAGCTACTACATGGACCCGTAGTCTAGGGATGAACTACTCACGCATCACACCGGAGGCAGGCATGGTGATGAAGAAGGCCTCTAGGATGATCTCTCCCCTCTGGCAGGGTGCTGGAAAAAGCTTCAGATCCCTCCCGATCTAGGGATGGAGATGACGGCGGCTACAGACTCTTTCGTGGAATTTTGATCGGTTACTTAGGATTTCTATATTGGAGGCTTCTTATAGGCGAAAGGAGAGACCGAGAGGGTGCCCTGGCGCTGGCTAGGCCTGGCCGCACGGCCAGGTGGTGTGGCCGGCCCCTGGCCCCTCTCCGTCTCGTATTCTGGCTCCGTGTTCCCCTCGGTGAAATATTGACTTTTGATTTTGTCCCGTCCAATTCCGAGAATATTTATTTTCTAGCTTTTTTGGAACCAAAAATAGCAGAAAATAGGCAACTGGTATTATAGTATCTTGTTAATAGGTTAGTCCAAGAAAGTGTATAAAAATACTCCAAAAGTATGGACAAAACATAAGAAAGTAGATATAAAACAAGCATGGAACATCAAAAATTATAGATACGTTTGCAACATATCACATGCGTCATATCTAGTATTCTCCCAACAACGTGCGACAAAACTCGAACACGCGCGTGAACTCGTAACTACCACTTCCCCATCTTTAAATATCCGCGTGTGCTCGGTGAACTCCATCCCGCACCTACCCCAGCGATGATGCCTCGTCTCTTCTGTGTGCCGGTGTTGCTCCCCACAATAGATCTGTCGGTGCCGCTCCATAGCCTCTGATGCTCTCTCTAGGTGAAGGGTTCACAACATAGAAAATAAAAAACCCTACAATATGAATAACAAAATACCAAGATCTATCTAAGAGATGTAAGCAATGAGTGGATTTATATCTAGACAAAACTTACTCTCTAAGACCAGAAGCTTTATGAGATTTGATCTCGTGGATGATATATACGATCTCTTGCTGATCTCAAGATCGAGTTATCGAGCACCGCAAACTCGTACTGGCAAGATATATTGCCGAGGGCATAGATGTTATTGGCAAGCCGTACGTGTGCTCGAAACAATTACGGTACTCCTCGAAATAATTTAGCGCTTTCCAAACCTTTCTCTGATATAATATATCTGCCCATTAGTATCGGTGTACCTTAAGCATGTCACTCTATTCGCAATACTATAGATATGATCAAGAAACCTCTCTAATCAATAGTCAGCAATGAGACCTGATGATTGATACTAACTCCCACACATTCAACTATGACTCTTGTGGTCATGAGAACCATAAAAGTCGTAATTAAATCCCTTTGTCTCTTGATATATCACTTGTCCAATATTCGATCATTGGTATCGAACATACCTAGTTTGATCTCGTTACCAACAACTACTCTTTACATATTCTGTGTTATGACATCCTTTGTGACCTAGTCACATGCTTGCAAGTTGTATCGATGTGATATCACCGAGAGGGTCCAGAGTATATCTCTACATCATCTGGATGGAAAAATCCTACACTTGATCCTTGAGCCTCTATATAACACTTTCGGAGCACTTAAAACCACCTTTATAATCACCTTGTTATGGTGTGATATTTGATGTTATCAAAGTACTCTTCCGGTATTAGTGATTTCCATGATCTCATAGTTTAAGGATTAGAGTTAGTTTGTATGAGTTGTTATAGCAATGTAAACACAATGACCTGATTGTATTGCTATAATTTGGGTGTATGTTCATCACATCAGTCTTCTAATGTTGTGACCTCGTTATTAACAACATCCAATGTTCATGATCGGGAAATCTTGATCACCGGTTAACCAACAAGCTAGTTAAATAAAGAGGCTTTACTAGAAACTCCTTGTTTTGTGTATTAAACACACAAGTATTAATGTTTCCAATCAATACAATTCTAGCATGAGAAATAAACTTTTATCATAACCATGGAATATGAGAATAACTATTTTATTATTGCTACTCGAGCATATTTCCTTCAGACTCCCACTTGCACTAGAGTTAATAATCTAGTTAACAGCAGCAGAGATCTAACACCCATGGCCTTTTGGTGGTGATCATGTTCAACTTGTGGAAGCGGTTTAGTCAAAGGGTCTGACATATTAGGTTTGTATGTATTTGTAACTCACTTGCATCTCTATGCAACACTCATCTAAAATAAGTTGATATGGCATTATATAAGTTTGGTATTTTGGTGAGACCTCAATTTCTCAGTCTGAAATATGTTGCTAATATTGCTATGGAATACAGCTTCATACTTCTAAGACATTCAAAATTACACCAAGTTTCTCAAACACCTTCCAAGAGTGTGATCAAAATAATGATATACTTAGCCTTTCGTTTGTAGAATTCATCACAATGTTCAAACTTTAGAACTCATCTAAATCCAGCATGGAAGACTTCTAGCCCATTGTGCTACTTAGCCTAATCGATATTGAATTGTTTTATATATGCGACAAACCTAATACTCGTGTAACACATTACAATGATTTTAGTTTGTTACTATCGTCTACAATATATATCCTTAGTTTTTCTAAAGTACTCAAGGATCTTCTCACTTTCGCCCAGTGATCATCATATGAGTCATCCTGGTATATGTCGTAAAACTTTAGAGCACAGAACATCTGATTTCGTACATATCAAGGTGTTTCATGATCTAAAATCACTCACATGTCTTACTCATCAAGTGTCAACTACACTGAAGTCTTATTGAAATCCATACAACAAGAAAACGTTCTTGATGTTTCTATATTGAACTACTTCAATATCTCTTCTATATACTTAAACTTAAACTTATGAGGTATCTAGATCTATTTTCATAGATCTAATAATTAATATGGTTTCAGTCTAAGTCTTTTCATTTTGAAAAACAATTTTCAAATGAAACTTAAATTGTGTCAAGTAAAGATACATAACTTCTAATCAACGATATGTTGTCCATATAAAGTATTAGAAATGTGTCTTAACACTCCCACTTAATTTCTTGCAAATGCAAGTTTCTTATCTGTTCCTGATGAAATCAAAACTCTTTCTGTTGGGTCCACAACATAGAAAACAAAAAAATTCCTACGATGAGAACTACACGCCAAGATCTATCTACTAGGTACAAAGCAACGGGTGGACATACATCCATCGAGAACTTACCCTCGAAGACAACGAGTTTTGTTAATGAGTAGGAACTCATCGTTGATGTAGTCGTACACTTGCCGATCTCAAGATCGTGAGGAAGTCCGAGCAGGTCCGGCTCCAGCACGTCCTTCAGATCCAGCTCCAACACCACCAAGTCCAGCACCGCCAAGCAGCGGTGCATCCGTGATCACACACACACATCCGGTACCCCGACAACCTCCATCCCTCGCTCTAGCAAAGAAGCGGAAGCAGCAACTCCTTTCCAGATAAAGCCACCGGGAACATGTATCTCGCTAATCCGAGACCATGGGGAAATAATACTAGAGGGGGAGAGATATCCTTCAAGAGGAGGTGTGAGGAAGAAGGGGTGTGAGGGGGGACTTTTATAGGAGGAGGGGAGGGTACCCCTCCCCATGGCCGGCGCCTCAAGTGGTGACCCTTCACCTCCTCATTCATGTAGTGGTAACTCCCTCCACATAAATTTGCCCCTTCACATTATCTTTTAAAGTCTCCACTTTAAATGCATTGAATTTCTCCAAATTTAATGCTCTCTCATTTAATAAAACTCTTTTATTATTTTTATTCAGAATTTTGTTAATTACTTTAATTACAAACATTCACATAAAACCCCCCGCAACATTTCAATATTACATGCAGAACCAATTTCAGCAATTTCACCCGAAACAGTTTCGGTGTCTATTGAAATAATTCTAGCGCTTTCTTAAATCTTTATCTGAAACATATTTGCTCCAAATGGTGTCGGTATCCCTTAAGTGTGTCACCCTATGGTTCGCGAATAATGCAGACATGATCGAGACCCCTCTCCGATCAATAATCAGCAGCGGGACCTGGAGATCCATACTAACTCCTACACATTCAACGATGACTTCTGTGATCGTGAGAACCTTTAACGCTAGTAACTAAATCCCTTTGTCCCGCAATATATTACATGTCCGAGTTTCGATCATCGATATCTCCATACCTAGTTTGATCTCGTTACTGACATGCACTCTTTTCTTGTTCCCGTGATATAACATTCTAGTGATCACATCACTTGCTTGCAAGCTATTTCAATGTGATATCACCGAGAGGGCCCAGAGTATATCTATCCGTCATCGGGATGGACAAATCCCACTCTTGATCCATGAGCCTCAACATAACACCTTCGTAGCACTGAACCTACCTTTATAGTCACCCTGTTACGGTGTGATGTTTGATGTTATCAAGATACTCTTCCGGTGTTAGCACTTAACATGATCTCATGGTCTAAGGATAAAGATTACTTCGTATGATGTTATAGCAATATAAACATAATGACTTTGATCGTAATGCTATACTTCGGATGAATGTTCATCACATCATTCCACCAATGGTGTGACCTTGTTATTAACAACATCCAATGTCCATGATCAGGAAACCTTGATCATCTTGTTAATCAACAAGCTAGTCTATAAGAGAGGCATAACTAGGAACCCTTTTTGTTTATTAAACACACATGTATTGATGTTTCCGATCAATACAATTCTAGCATGTAAAATAAACATTTATCATAAACATGGAATAAGATAATAACCACTTTATTATTGTCTCTCAGGCATATTCCCTTCAGTCTCCCACTTGCACTAGAGTCAATAATCTAGTTTGAAAAACTTTGCGTATTGAACACCTATGGCTTTCTGGTGTTGCATATAGGCTATTGCTGGTGGTTAACATAATCTCCGGATCTGACAGTTTCAGGTCCGTGTGTATTTGCATGTCTCTACGTCTCTACGCATCACTCATTCTCAAATGAGATGGCATTGTATAGATTTGGTCCTTTGGTGAGACCTTTAGTTTGTTCGGCTCAAAATATGTTGATATTATTGTCACACAATATATCTTCATAGTATTAGCCCACTTTGAACCACACCTAGTTTGATAACAAACTACTTAACACAAATGCCCTCCTTTGCTGCTACTATAGCAGTCATATACTTAGCCTTTTGTTGTAGTATCTGTCATAATTTCTCAACTTTGGAACTCATCCAAATCCATCATGGAACATCCTTTCCATTACATTGTGCCACCGATAGTCTAAATTGAGATAAATTTAATTTGTATCTTGTGACAAAACTAGTATCAATGTAACACTTTACAATGAACTACCTTTAACTATTTGTCACTTATACATTATATATTCTTAGTTCTTCCAAAGCTCATAAGAATATCTTTACTATTGTCCAATGATCATCTTATGAATCATTCTGGTATATGCTCATAACATTTAAAGCATAGGACATTCTGGATATATACATATCATGGTATAATCGATCAAAATCTTCATGTGATTTTACTCACCAAGTGTTGAAACACTTGAATTTTGATACAATCCTTTCCATGCAGCAAGAACCTTTCTTGTTGGTTCCATATTGAACCCTTTCAATATCTCATATATGTATGTCTGGCACAACCATATTAGCGCCTTAATCTATCCATATAGATATTGATGCCTAATATTCCGGGTTTGCCCAAGTCTTTCATCGAAATCTTATTTTAATGAAATTCTTAACTTGTATCAATACAAGATACATCATTTCCAATCAACAATATGTCCTCTACATAATGTATTAGAAATATGTCTCAACGCTCCCACTTAATTTCTTGCAAATGCAAGCATCTTCATCATCTCCGATGAATTTAAACTCTTTTAACAATTTCATCATGGTGAAGATTCCAACTCCGCTATTCTTACTTCAACTATTGAAGTTTGCATGCCCTTTTAGCATCCTTTGAATTAACAAAACCCTTCGGACCGTGTCATGTACACGTCCTAGGTTACCGTTCTATTAGAAGAACCTTGTTTTGTTTATTCAACTACCATATACCAAATTATATGTAGTGGTTGCTACATTAATCCGTCAAGACTATATATCGCTATGAAAGATCAAATCTTGTCATAGTCAACTCCTTGATCATTGTCGTAAACTTCTTTCCGACATGTCGACTATTTCATAGATGTTAAACATCCATGTCTTATTTCTTTATAGATCCAAACACGACCGACAGGCTTCACGCCTTTCCAGAGGGTCTTCCAAGTTCAGAAACTTGTTTTCTCGTGTATGGATACTATCACGGATTCTATGACTTCTAGTCATTTTATGGAGTTAGGGCCCATCATCGCTTCTTTGCATGTAGTCGGTTCATCATTGTCAAAACAATAACGACTTGCTTATCAAATCTTACTATTTGATTCTTACCCACAGCGGTTCTATAGGAACTCTAATCTCCGAGATCACACCTTTTGTAATCACGAGAGCCATGAGCATTGTGGCCGCCATCGGGACACTTTCCGATGCTGTGCTACTTAGCACATATAGCTAAGGTTCAACAACCTTATCAAAGTTCTATTGTCCTCCCACTTAACTTTTCACGAAAAATTCCTTCTCAAGAAACTTGACGTTCCAAGTAACAAACTCTTTTGTCCTCGGTGTTATGGAGAAATTCCCAACAAATTCTTTGGTATAACCTACAAAGACGTGCTTATCCGACTTTGGTTGTAAACATTTTACTTATGCATAGCATACCAAAATTTAAGAAAAGACAATTCGGGTTTTATCCCAAACCATAACTCATATGGTGTCATTTCAATGGATCATGATGGTGCTCTTTTCAGTGTAAAAGCGGTAGTCTCTAAAGCTTCAATCCTTAAAACATAATGGCAGTTTTATAAATGACACCCTTGATCTTACCATGTCAAACATGGTTTGATTTTATCTCTCGAATATGCCATACTCCTATGGTTTATCGGGAAACACAAATCATGGAACAATTCCTCAAGTCTTAGGTGTTTTTGCTAAACATGTAACTCAAATATCTTCCTTTATGATCGAATCATAAACTCTTTATTTTCTTGTTACAATGATTTTCCACTTCATCTTGAAAGTCTTTGAACAATTTTCAAATGTTTCATACTTCTTCCTTATTAAGTAAATATACAGATATATTCACTCAAATTTTCGGAGAAATCATATGAAGCAAAAAGATCCATCGCATATGGCTACACATAATGGACTATGCACATCAGCATGCACAATTTCCAATAAGCCAGTCATCCGTTCCTCTCTGGCCTATGGACGGAGTTTCAATTATCTCGAGGAAAGTCTCACATGCGTCAATTGATCAAAATCAAAGACTCCAAAAATCCATCAACATGGAGTTTCTCCATGTTTTCTTTCAAATAAATAGCGATGCCACTTTATAAGTGATCTTTCAATCATTTGTCTTGCGACATTTTAGCAATAGTGTTTATGGATGTGATTTCTCCAACTAGACTTGTAAAAGTTCATCCATCCTTTATGGAATACGGTAATTATTTGAACAGCCATTGTTCTCATGATACCGGAACAAAATAACAATTATTTAAACAAATCTTGAAGGCTTGGTTTGATGACAACGAAAAACACAATAACACTTTATTTGTTTTCGATGAACATCATCACTCATTCTCTTGCTGGTTACTTAGGCCATTGTAGTTCATGAATTGCGTTGTCCTGTATGACACTTCATACCAACCAATTAGGTATATAATACCGGTATCCAATACCTAAGAACCACATTGTTTAACAAGCAAGGAATATAGCCATAACATGTATATCTTCTATATACCTAAGTTGGACATCTCCAACCTTTTATTTTGTGCCAAATATTTTATAGATTCTCTTTCAGCAATTCCTTTTCTTTTAAAAGAATCTATCAACATCAATAGTGGTGTCATCAACATGACACATGGTACAAAGCGCATATAGTCAAATACTAATACCTTTGGACTTGCACTTTGAAGTGGATCACCATCATCAAATGTTTGGTGTTCTTTCAAAAATCCATTCTTTAGTAATCTATTAGTGTAGTAAACATTTTACTTACATCTTCTATTCATCCTTATCATGACAACTTTCATGATCAAGCTATTGTAGCCTATAAGGAAGAATCGCGAGTATAATATCAGTTCCCAAAACCTTTTTGGTAGATTCGGATGCCTAGCATCTCCATCCTTCACAAATTCTCATACAATATGAGAACATGTATTTTACTAAATTATACTCTATCATAATGCAACCAAAAAAAACATTATTTCAGATATCACAATATCTTTCACACATGATGGTTTCTGAAACAATTTTCAGCTCCAATATAAACTTGATATTAAAACAACTTTTTGAATATCAATAATCATGGAGGCAAACATGATACTTTAGATACTAACATTGGAATTCTTACTCTTGATTTAATACTACTTATTAAACTTCATGGAGTAAATAAAGTTTGCTGAAAGTTTGCAATAGGACTTATAAACTTTAAATTGACATTCGAAACAATACGATACCAGTTCGTAAAGTAAATATCCAGAATTCTATAGTTCTATTATCTCAAATAAAAACTAAGCATAAGGTAGAAAACGAATGCCAATGACTATAACAAACTATGCAAATTCACTTTGATTTAATTTATGACAAATTTGGTTCGACTAATCCAAATTAGAAATGAACTCCCACTCAAAAACGACATCCCTCGTGCCTTTTTGGTGATTACATGAACCAAATCCACTACACCAAGTCCGATCATCACGTGAGTTGATGTAGCTTCAAAGGCGAGCATCTATATGGGCATCATATCAACTATATGACTCATGCTTAACCTTTCGGTCCGTGTTCCGAGGCCATGTCTGTACATGCTAGGCTCGCCAAGTAAGAACCTTAGTACTCGCATGTGTAAAACTGTCTTACACCTGTTTGTATGAAAGCGTAGAGTCGAGTACACCCGATCATCACGTGATGTCTCGAAATCCGATCCACAAAACGGTGCATACTTAAGGAAGAACACATTTTTATCTTGATATCTAAAAGAGGGATCATCTTACAATGCTACAGAAAACGCCAAACTAGCAGTATAAGATGCTAACATCTAATGTGTAAAGTGAGATGATATGGTCCATGCATTTGATCTCTATCACTTGCATCGTGGTATGATCTCTATCATTCCTTTGTGTGTAAGGCCAAGGTCTATGGAACTTACACGTTAAGTGCGTTGTAAGAGTATCTATCATACATCTACTTACAACAATACCATATCAATACACTAGCCCAGCAACGATCTAAACTAGACGCCTCTAATTTATCAATTGCAAGATTTACGTGGCTTAAGGCTTTCGGAGATAGAACCGTTCTTACCTACGAACATGAACCACAACGAGGATAACTAAGTTATTAGCAACTCGTTGTAAATCAGATATTGACTATAGTAGGAGAGACAGACACCCGCCAGCCACTTATGCAAAACAAGTTGCATGTCAGTCGTGGAACCGGTCTCATGTACGATGACATGTAAGGTTGGTTCGGGCCGCTTCATCCCACTATGCCACCAATATCCAAAATACATAGAAGATGCAATAACATGATCATCATCGCCCACATACTCTTATGTGTTCTACCCGTGCAAAGCACCTACGCATAGATCAGGCTCTCGATACCCTTTGTTGGGTCATGACATAGAAAACAAAAAAATTCCTACGGTGTGAACTACACGCCAAGATCTATCTACTAGGTACAAAGCAACGGGTGGACATACATCTAGCGAGAACTTACCCTCGTAGACAACAAGCTTTGTTAACGAGTAGGAACTCGTGGTTGATGTAGTCGTACACTTGTCGATCTCAAGATCATGATGAAGTCCAGCAGGTCCGGCTCTAGCACGTCCATCAGATCCAGCTCCAACACCACCAAGTCCAGCACCACAAAGCTGCGGTGCATCCGTGATCGCACACACGTCCGGTACCCTGACAACCTCCGTCCCTCGCTCCAGCAAAGTAGCGGAAGAAGCAACTCCTTTCCAGATAAAGCCACCGGGAACATGTATCTCGCTAATCCGAGACCATGGGAATAATACTAGAGGGGGAGAGAGATCCTTCACAAGGAGGTGTGAGTGAGAAGTGAGGAGGGGGTGGCCTTTTATAGGAGGAGGGGGGGTGCCCCTCCTTCATGGCCGGCGCATGGAGGGGGTGACCCTTCACCTCCTCCATTCATGTGGTGGTAACCCCTCCACATTAAAATGCCCCTTCACATTCTCTTTTAAAGTCTCCACTTTAAATGCATTAAATTTCTCCAAATTTAATGCTCTCTCATTTAATAAAACTCTTTTATTATTTTTATTCAGAATTTTGTTAATTACTTTAATTAACAAACATTCACATAAAATCCCATCATTTCAATATTACATGCGTAACCAATTTCAGCAATTTCACCCAAACAGTTTCGGTGTCTATTGAAATAATTCCAGCGCTTTCTTAAATCTTTATCTCAAACATATTTGCTCCAAATGGTGTCGGTATCCCTTAAGTGTGTCACCCTACGGTTCGCGAATAATGCAGACATGATCGAGACCCCTCTCCGATCAATAATCAGCAGCGGACCTGGAGATCCATACTGACTCCTACACATTCAACGATGACTTCTGTGATCGTGAGAACCTTTAACGCTAGTAACTAAATCCCTTTGTCCCGCGATATATTACATGTCCGAGATTCGATCATCGGTATCTCCATACCTAGTTTGATCTCGCTTTACATGCACGCTTTTCTTGTTCCTGATATAACATTCTAGTGATCACATCACTTGCTTGCAAGCTATTTCAATGTGATATCACCGAGAGGCCCAGAGTATATCTATTTCATCGGATGGACAAATCCCACTCTTGATCCATGAGCCTCAACATAACACCTTCAGAAAGATCGAACCCACCTTTATAGTCACCACATACGGTGTGATGTTTGATGTTATCAAGATACTCTTCCGGTGTTAGCAATTAACATGATCTCATGGTCTAAGGATAAAGATTACTTCGTATGATGTTATAGCAATATAAACATAATGACTTTGATCGTAATGCTATACTTCGGATGAATGTTCATCACATCATTCTACCAATGGTGTGACCTTGTTATTAACAACATCCAATGTCCATGATCAGGAAACCTTGATCATATTGTTAATCAACAAGCTAGTCTATAAGAGAGGCATAACTAGGAACCCTTTTTGTTTATTAAACACACATGTATTGATGTTTCCGATCAATACAATTCTAGCATGTAAAATAAACATTTATCATAAACATGGAATAAGATAATAACCACTTTATTATTGCCACTCGGGCATATTCCCTTCATTTAGATGTGTCAACACCCGGATTTTTAATCCCAGATGCCCGTTATGCCATACCTCGCAATCCTAGGATTACCATTTTTGCGAGACATAACGGATTGGATATCACAGTACATCATCCATTGAAAACCATACATAAGGTTTTACACAAATAAGAATCTCATGATCCAGTCTTTAATACAACAAGCAGCGGAAATAAACGATAGCGTAGCGGTGGGGTCCATCTTTAGGGGCACAGTAATGCTTAAGCAGATAGTCCTAGTTATCATAGCCGTCCTGCTGACCATCATCTTGATAATCTCCTTCATAGTCTGGCCATGATAATAGCCAGGGACAAAAGCCATAAGTACTCTTTAAGTACTCGCAAACTACTACTAGCAAGGAGTATAAATCTAAGTTAAAGTGCTGAATCTAAGTTAACTATCAAGTTAAGTTTGAAACCTAAGCTGAGTTCAGAAGCAAAGAAAGATAAAGTAAAGTTCTAGAATCACTTAAGTTGGGAAGCTATTATCATCAACACAACCTGTGTCAAGTCAAAGTTCATCATTCGTTTCAAGTTATTTAGAAAACATCGACAACGAAAAACAAGATGACCATTCCATTCGTCTGTCATAATCATGACGCTATTCAATAGTTTGACACTCTGTAGAGGTGGTACACTTTCACCACAAGATTCGATACATCCGCTGTGATAACGAATCATCATCATACTTAGTATGTAGATAATCAAACATAACCTTCCCTTTACACACCCTAGTACAAGCACCTCTCTCCTATGAGCATGGCCTACCAACCATGACCATCAGTCATCTTGGGCCTTTGCATAGGTGGACAACATTGAGAGGTAGCCTCAGCTCAAACCTCTCCCGTGAGGGAACTAATACTAATGCATATAAATTTCCAGCTAAGCCTTACCCAATTCAGGTAATGTGGTTGTAAGGTAAATTTGGAATGGTATCGCATCCGAATCCAACCATCAATTTTATCAAAGGGTTAAGGCTCATGCCTCGTCATTTTCATCATCATAAACCAGTTGTGTTTCTCAACACATCTCAAAACATCTCAATAGAATGACTCATCATTCCAAGGTTTTCATAATTCATTTTCACCAGGTATTCCCATCTAGAGTGACTCAAGTTTTTGATCTATACTAAGATACTAAGTTAAGAGTGTTCACTAAGGTGGAAGTGATGGGTTCAATCTCATGCCATAGAGTGACATCTAAAGGTTTCTAAGTAGGTCAAAGTTTATACTTTTTATGCTACCTTCAAAATAAGTAAAGAACTTTGTGTAAACTAAGGGAGGTAAAACTTGTCAATAAGACTTGGGGTACTAATAGTCAAAGGGGTGTGATCAAAGCATGCTTAAGGCATCTTTGCTAAACCATCTAGTTTAATTCTAGCCTGCTAACAATAGCTTGCCTTGGTTGGTGCAGTGGTTGAAGTTTTTTTCTTCTTCTTCTTCTTGGTAGAACTCCTCCTCCTCGAAAGCTTGGTCGGTACTAGTGTCTATAAATACATAGGGAGTAGACAATCACCAAACAATACTTATCTAGGCTAAGTAGCATTCTAAAACACACATTTGATGATCTATTATCATCACAAACATCACAAGTTTTAATTCAATAGTTTCATCCTTTTTATTTTAGAAAAGTAATTTCTACTCATTGAAATATTAACTAAAATTTAATATTCACCACCAAAATATGGGATCATGTGGACACATGTCCTCACCACATATTCTAACATGTGGGAATGAGATTTAAGGGTGGGATCAATATTACTTTGGTTTAAGTTCATTATTTAATGATTTAAAGTGACTAGAAATGCCTATATAGCATTATTTTGGTACTAGTCCAAAGTCACTGCATGTCAACCTTAATATTATTACATATTTAGATAGATATGATGAAATGTGATTTTTGAGAGTTGGAATCAACTCAAAAGCTAACTTGGTTGATTTTATAAAAATGTTGCAAGTTGTAAAAACTTCTGTTTTGTTATTTCTATTAGGAGAGATCTATAACTCTAATTGAATTAAATCCAACGGGCTTGGATAGATCATTTTAATACCTTTCAGACGAAATTGGTTTCATACAATTTGGATTTATAAAACTCTCTAAATTGAATTTTGAAATAGGGGACAGCAACTAGATTTAACTAAAAAGGAAAAAAACCAGATTTGAATCTATGGGCTAGCGCGGGAAAGGACTTGGGCCGGCCCAGTGGCGCTCCGCAGCGCGGGCCTCAGCTGACAGGGGGGTCCCACTTGTCAGCGGCACTTAACACGCGAAACGGTACGCGCGTTGTGGGTCGTGCGATTAGAAGCGAGATCAACGGCTGAGGGTCGTCGTCAACGACGAACAGGTCGCTGGCAAGCTCGAACCCTAGCGGCTCAGTGGGGTCTACTGGGGGCGTGCCAGGGCTCTAGCAGGGTCGGCGAGGCGGGCAAACAAAGTGGAAGACGACGGTGAGGAGAGGCGTGGTCGCGGCAGAGCTTGGGGTGGCTGAAATCAACGGCACCCTTCTCCTCCAGAGGCGGCGGCTCCGGCTCCAATTCCGGCGAGCTGCTGCTCCAGTTGCTCCGGCTAAAGGTGGGTGAGGTTCAGATAGGTGAGAGGAGTGGAATGGTGTGGAGAATAATGGCTGGGGAAGGCTCCTTTTATAGCCCCGACGGTGAGACCGAGCGGGATGGGCGGTCGACGGTGGCGACATGGCTACGGCGAGCTAGCGGCATGGCGATCGATGGGCGGTTCCCTGGTGGTGCTCTAGGACTTAAATGCGGCCGTAGGGGCGGTGGCACGTCTGGCAGGCGAGGTGGCTTCTGCTGCGCGGCCAGTGTCCACGGCGGCGGTGGCTGTGAGGCTTTGGGCGGCAAGCAGGGGATGTCTGGGTGTTCTTTAGGTCGGCGGCGGCGTGGCGTGGGCCACGGTGACGGCATGTACACTGCGTGGTCTTGGCGCTGGCGTGCTCTCGGCCTGGTGCGGTGGCACTGGGCGCGGGCTCTCCTCGGTGGTCCACGGTAGCACTTGGCTTGGGCAGGGGACAGAGAGGGGCGGTGAGGTGCTGGCTACCTCCGAGACATGGAGAGAGAGGGAGGTGGTCTGCTAGGGTGAGGGCAAGGTTGGCCAGCGAGTTGGTGCTTGGCATGGCTTGGCCTTTCCACTAGGGTGTAGGGGATGGGGTGGTAATGGCATGGTTTGATCAAGTGGAGACAGAGGGAGTGTTTTGGGGTCAATTAGGTGGCTAAACTCTGTAGAAACAGTGAGCTAGCTATTTGTGTTTGATTCTGCCTGCCATGTGTTTGATGAAATAGCCGCAAGAGAAAAGGTTTTGAATTTTGGTTTCAAAATTTTTGAGTGATCTCCACTAGTGATAGGTAGTCTCTGGTTGCAAGGGTTTTGAAAATGGAGCTCAAAAAGATGGTTTTGAAATAGGGGTGATCTATGCATATGCATGAGATTCAATTTTAAACTGTCATTTAAAATAGTTAACAGAATGTTTTTAGAAGATCCAAAGGTGGGCCTTGGTACCTCATTATGTGTACTAGTAAGGGGTGTAAAGATCAAGAATTGTTTCTGTTAAGAATTGAGTACTAGGAATAGCCAAAGTAGGCATGAGAGTTAAATTTGCCAAAATGACCATTCCTTCTTTTTAATTCTTTTTGATTTGATTTTCTTTAGGAAAAGTTTGGGAATGATGTAGATGAGGTTTAAATCACCTAAGAAACATTTTACAAGCATTGGATCAATCAATCATGGCAATTCAAACAACTCCTATTTTAAATGCACACATATGTGAATGCTTTTATTTTAAATTTGGAAAAGTTTTTGTTAACCCTATTTTTGGATGATTTGATCTTGATAAGCTTGGATTAAAGTTTTAGGATGTTACAAGATGCTAATTAGATTTTAGATGTTAATCAAAATCATTGCTCTTTACATTTGAATTAGTGCAATAGAATTTTCTCTTTTCTCGACTTTCTTTAACAATACGGTACCAGTCCATAGTGTGAATATCAGTTTTAACAATTTTCAATCTCAACTAACAGGCCTAGCGTAAGGTAGAATAACGATGCCATTTCTAGAACGATTCATGCAGATAAAATCTAGACTATGTTCTTGATAAATTAAGTTCAAGTTAATTCAAAATTATTATAAGAACTCTCACTCAAAAACAATATCTCTCGATTCGTTTTGATGGTTACATGAACCAACACCAAAACTGATCATCGCGTGAGTTGGTGCAGTTGCAAAGGTGAGCATCGACATGGTCATCATATAATCCATATGATTCATACTTTACCTTTCGATACGTGTTCCGAGACCATGTGTGCACATGCTAGGCTCGTCAAGTAGAACCGTAGTATTCGCGTGTGTAAATCTGGTTTACACTGGTTGTATACGAACATAGAGCCTACCACACCCGATCATCATGTGGTGTCTCGAAATAACGAACTTTCTTAATGGTGTATACTAAGGAAGAACACATTGTTATCTTGGTATTTAAAATAAGGGATCATCTTATAATACTACTGAATGTTGTCTAAGAAAAATAAGATGCATATAAACATTATATGGAAAAGTGATATGATATGGTTTTTTCACTTGATCTCCATCTTGTACATCATGGTATGATCTTTATCATTCCATTTGTGCGACATCAAGGTCTATGACGTTTCCACCTTGGTTTGTTATAATTTTCAAAGAGTATCATACCATACTTAAAATCTTAACATTTACCAAGTCGTAACACATGCCCAGTAAAATAAATTTAGATGCTTCTAATTTATCTTTGCATATTTTACATGGTTTGGGGATTTAAAAAAAAGAACCGCTCTTACCTACGAACATGAAACCACAATGGTGATAACCAAATTATTAGCAACCTATTATAGATTAGATATTAACTACGTGGAAAAGACAAACATCCGCCATCCACTTATGTAAAACTAGTTGCATGTCAAGCGTGGAACACGTCTCATGTGCGAGGACATGTAAGGTTAGTCCGGGCTGCTTCATCCCACTATTCCAGTAATATCCAAAATACACAATAGGATGCGATAACATGATCATCAACACCCACATACTCTTGTATGTTCTACCCGTACAAAACATCTACGCATAGATCCAGCTCTGATACCACTGAAGGGTTTGCAACATAGAAAACAAAAAATTCTACGATATGAACAACAAAGTACCAAAATCTATCTAGGAGATGCAAGCAACCGGTGGATTTACACCCAGAAAAAAGTTGCCCTCGAAGACCGAGAGCTTTACGAGATTTGATCTTGTGGATGATGTAGATGATCTCTCTCAAGATCGAGTTGTCGAGCACCGAAAACTAGCAGTGCATCCATGCATGAGAACATGTCCGGTTTGCCACAACCTCTGTGCCCTCGATCCAGCGGAGCAACAAAAGTAGAGGATCCACCAAAAAAACTACTAGAACATGATAATCATTAATCCAAAAATTATGAAACCACTAGAGAAAGGGATGAGAGATCCTTGACAAGGATTGGTGTGTGAGGAGAGGAGCATCACCCTCCTTATATAGGAGAGGGTTCAACCCCCAAGGGATGGCCAGCGGTCATGGTGGTGCCCCACCTCTCCTTTCATTCATGTGAGTGGAGGTTTCACTCACATGAATTTTAATTTCACTCACTTTGTCATTAATTTTCACTAAATTAAATGCAAAATCTTATTTAATAAAAATATATTTCTTTATATTAATATTTCTCAATTATTTTAAGTAACAAATATTTACATAAACCCCCTCACATTATTCTGATATTAATCTAGAACAAATTTTAGCGATTTTCCCTAAACCGTATCTGATACTCCTAGAAATAATTTCAGTACTCCTCCATGTTAAATTAGGCCTCCAACGCTCCTCCGCCATCGCGCCGCTCCGGAGGCTCCGTCGGTCCGCCATGTGGACCTCCGCTACTCGGCGCTCCGTGTGCACCTCTGCTAGTCTGCGCTGAGAAGCTCGACGACTGGGCACACACGCGGTGTTCGACAAATTGTGCGCATGGTATGTAGCCGCCATTCGCCATCGCTTCAGCAAATCACCATTTTTTAGATAGGAAATCTTCGTAGATTAAATACTAGTTTGATTATGTGTGTAGATGAGTTCTTTGTACGATTCATCTGACGAAGAATTTGACCTCGAAGAAGAAGGCAATTTACTCATGCTCTTAGCTATGCGCGCGAACGAAAGACCGAACCACGATGGTTCTGTTTTTGGTCGACAAAAATTGTAGAGGGAACGGATTGAAGGTCACAACAAATTGAATGAAGGTCCAATCTACTCGAGAAGTACTTTCTTCGCTGTTTTAGATGAGCATCAAGTTGTTCAACCACATTGCCGAGGAGGTGATGAATAAGGATACATTTTTTGAGCGAAGGAGGGATGCTGTCGGAGAATTTGGACATAGCACTTATCAAAAGATGAAAGCCATCTTGCGTATGATGGCACACTATATTTCGGCGGATCTAGCCAAGCGACTCACTTGGCAATGGGTGAGAGTAAAGCAATAGCAATTGTGCAAGTGTTCGTTGCAACATGCTTGAGAGCCTCCAATGCACAAGATACTGCTAGATTTTTGAGATGAACAAGGAGATCAGGGTTGGCTCTATTTGTTGTATTGTTGATAGACAATTTGTTGAAGTTGTTTCTAAAATTTGTTGCGCTCATTGAAAATTGCTCTTACTAAACTCGGTATACTTCGAACATCACAAAATATTGAAACAAGTGCTGTCAGTCTCACGTGGCGCCAGCAGTGGCCAGCGGCCGCCCACGTGTAGACCAAGTAGACTCCCGGCGCCCACGCAGCACCACGCGTCGGTGCGCGCCCGAGGCGGTCGAGCCCGGATTCCGTGGCCTGGTTCCACCAATCTGTATAGATCCCGTTCCCACCTCTTCTCTTTTAATTTAAGTTTAAAAGAAACCGCGCACGTGTGGACCCCTCCAGACCTCCGGCTCAACCCCCTCTCCACGCATTGCCCATCACCGTCGCTCGTCCTACGTGGCAAGCCAGGATGATGACACATCAGCAAAAAGAGCCGCACACGCTGGCCCCGCGGTTGCATACTCCGTGACGGCGAAAGCGAAACGTAACGGCCTTGGCCTTGACGGAAACAGCGGGTAACTACTTTTCCAGGATCCGAGAGAGACAATACGACTACTACTACAGCCAGCCAGCGGGTAGAAGCAGAGGAGAGGGTCGCCGCCTATTAATACGCGCCCTCCTGCGTCTTCTCTCCTCTCTTTCCGGCTTCCGAACCAACCCCCCTCCCCCTCCCCTGCCCTCCCTCCAGACTCTCCCTGCCGTTGCCGCCGTACGTCTGCTAGCCAGCGCCGGCATTGGGCGGTTCCCCCAGAAGCTTCCACCTCCCGGTAAGCTTCCTCCTCCCGGGATATGGTGTTTCGTGCGATTTATTTATTTATTTGCGACCTCGTTGCGTCTGCTAGATCTCGCGCCGAATTGGTTTCCGGTTCCGCGTGGAACTTGCTTGTTTCATCGGCTTTTGCTCGGTGCCGTCTCGTGGTTGGTTGGATGCTCGGTCTCTGTCCCCTCCGTGCGGCGGCCGGCCCCGGCGGCTACCCGACGGGGAGCCAGCAACCAAAAGCCGTCTCCGTCCTGTTCCATATGTGGAACCCCTGGAAGATTCGGTTTTTTGGCCATTAATCAGTGTCAAGGGGAGGGTAAACGTCGTGGTCGTGGATCGTGCCGCTGTGGGATTCTTCGCGGGGGGTCCCATCCCATGGCCGTACATTTTTTCTGGCCCTTTTCCCCCCCGATCCTTTTTGGATGCATTGCGAGGAGAGAAAGGGGAAATTAAATTTATGAAAAAAATAATCGAAGCGTCGATGATTGCTGCAGTACTTGCACGGCTTGTCGTCCTGTCCTGGTTGGTTGGGGTTGATGGGGGCTGTGCCTTTCGCTGCCGCCGTTGCAAGGGGCATCGCCCGATCGACCCGACCTCCATTATGATGTGAATTATTTGGTTGATTGGTGTACTGCGCTATTCTATACCATCGCTTAGTTGGGCATCAGAGCATCGGGCATCACAGTACATAGGGTCAGCTCCTCCGATAATCCATTATTGCTTTATTACTGTACGTTATCATGGAGTAGCAAGTATCAGTAACAATGGCCATGTGCACATGTTCTGAGATTGCCCATCTATGCATACTTGACTTGCATCTGAGTATTTCCGTTCTCTGTTTATATGTGACCACTTTCTGGATTTGTTTCCTTCTGCATTTGTATTTATCCTGTTCGGATTTGCATAGGGGCGGACGTGTCATTTTGAGTTGCTAATGATATTCGGGGGTAAAAATTGATGGATGGATGATATGTCATTTTCCAACTAATATTTGGTGGTGCATAAAAGGAACCAGATCTCCAGGTCTCATCATTTCTCCTTGTCGCTCAGGAATCTTAGACAAAAAGTTGTACTGCTGTAGTATTTCCTATTTTAACTTGCAAAGACAGAAATAGTAGCTATGCTGTAAAGCAACCAGACCAGTTTTGTCAGCTGTTCTTGCTTTAGGTTTGGTGTTCCATTAAATAACAAAGGTGGTCGTCTTTCTTTTTAATGCAGTGCTGGTTGTGACTGTATTCAATTCTTCCTCTTGGAGCGGTCCAGTCAGATGCAGGCGATGAACCAGTATGCGTCCGGCTATTCTCTCACCTTTTTCAGATATCTCATATTTTTGCAGAGGCTAAATTTGTTTGTTGCCACAGAATGCAGGGGCTTTTCGCTTGATGAGGTGGACGCACTCATGCACGTCTGCAGTGACAAAAATACATTGAAACGTTGGTTTTTCATTGATAAGTGGGTTGGTTAAGTGTTCTCTGTTTCATTCTTCAATCCGGCACACTCTCCTTGTGCTCTTCGAAGTTTGTAGCTTGACTACAGCACTGAGAGGAAGTCTTGTTCTGTTGATGGATTTGAAGACAAGCCACAACTCTCCTCTTTTTGTCGACCCTCTCACTTCATTAGCCTTGCCATCTGCTGTGATGCCTTACACAACACCTACTAGCTTCCCATCTTCGGGGCTGTACTTGAACACCCCTAAGAAGAAACCTCTTCCCAGCAAGATCGAAGAAGTTCGTGCTGCTGGATGGCTCGATCTCATGCTGGCCTCATCACCTCCTCGCAAGAGGCTGAGCAAGGACTTCTTCCCCAGTGATGTTCAATCTGATGATCTTGATCTGCGATATCGTAACTGGATGGTATGTATTTGTATTGTGTTCGATAAGAGTTAAACAGAAACTGCAGAAACCCATTAATGATTTCATTATGTCGTTTTGTAGGTGAAGTATCCTTCTGCTTTGACCTCATTTGAGTCAATTACTGAGCTTGCCAATGGTAAAAGATTGGCATTGTTTCTTGACTATGATGGAACTCTTTCGCCTATCGTGGACAATCCTGCAAATGCAGTAATGTCGGATGAGGTTTGTTCTGAATCCTTGCTCCATGTACAATTTAAACTGCCATGCATATGTATTACAGTATCAGTGATTTTCCCAAGATATTTTTCACAGATGCGTGCTGCTGTGAGGCATGTAGCATCACTTTTCCCGACTGCAATCATTAGCGGAAGATCTCGTGACAAGGTATGCTGTTCATGTTCATCACAGAAACTACTCTTCATATCAGTGTCTGTATTTTGTCTCTTTTGTTGAATCTTTTCTCTGCCTCTAGGTCTTTGACTTTGTGAAATTAACCGAGCTGTACTACGCTGGGAGCCATGGAATGGACATCATGGGGCCTGTTAGGAAGTCTGAGTCCAGTGGTCACCATGTTGAATATGTTACATCCACTGATTCAGAGGTGAAAAAACTTCATTGATTTTGTTCCAACACGATTTGTTCCATTGTTTCACAATAGTAACTGTTTGCTTGTTTTCACTCAGGGTAAGGAGGTCAATCTCTTCCAACCTGCGAGTGAGTTCTTACCTATGATAGCCGAGGTATGTATCGATGTCTAAAGCTTAGGATACCATGTTATGACCTATGTTTTAGCTTGCTCACCATGGTGTCTTACCAGGTGTTCGATAATCTTAGTGAGAGTATCAAGGACATCGAAGGTGCCAGGATGGAGGATAATAAGTTTTGTGTGTCTGTGCATTACCGAAATGTCGCGCCACATGTAAGTCTACATTTATGAGTTCCCTTCATTTCCACATAGGAAATATTCCGTCGCGTAAAATGTTTGTTCAGGACTCATATTCTCTTTGTTTATCACTTCCTAGGACTACGAAAAAGTTCACCAACGTGTAACTGCTGTTCTGAAGGATTACCCTTTTCTTAGGCTTACCCATGGGAGGAAGGTGAATACTATTTACAACCACCAGGCTCTATGTCAAACTATTTGTTAATACAGTATTGTTTTATGCGGCCGCGATGTTGAATGCAGGTTCTTGAAGTTCGCCCTGTGATTGACTGGAACAAGGGGAAAGCTGTGGAATTTTTGCTTGAATCGCTTGGACTAAGCGAGAGTGAAGATGTTCTTCCTATCTATGTTGGAGATGACAAGACGGATGAAGATGCATTCAAGGTTAGTCATGCTGTTCTGCTTGCTTAACATGCAGAACCTATACATGTTCCTTCGATGTCGTGAGGTATTAAGGTATAATCTTGGTGCCATTAGGTTCTAAAGGCCAATAACCGCGGCTTTGGAATCCTGGTGTCATCTGTGCCCAAGGACAGTGATGCCTTCTACTCCTTGAGAGATACAGCTGAGGTACATATATTTCTGTATCCTCTGAAAAATGCCGCTGCTCCAGTTTCTACAATTTTTTGATGATGCATCCGTGTTACGTAAATTATGTGGTCAAGTGTCATAACCATATAATGACATGCTCTCTATATAGGTAATGGAGTTCCTGAGAACATTGGCAGCATGGAAGGAGGAATCCAGCTGAGCAAAAGGGAAGAACACTGGTTTTGCTGACCTGGAGAAGCACCCAACTATAAATACAAGCTAACCCATATGTTGGCTGATAAGGAGTTAGGCCAAAGCTTTTTTGATTTGGCATTTTGTGAAAGAGGTTGTCACATTGTTTGGCCCCCACCTTTTGTCTTTTGTTAATGGGATTATCAATCCATTCCATTCTTTTATTGTTTTGGTTCTTTTAGTACATATCAATATAAGCTGAAATTTGTCCTGCTGTATGTTACAACGGTTCATCAAGTCGTGTTCTATGTTCATTTAAGTTTAAGTTTATCACAAGACCAATTTTATTGCATTTGGTTTTTTCATTTAACTCAAAAAAACATTGTGTTTTGATGCATTGTGATAGAAAAGATGTTTATTTACATGTGCAAGATTGGACCAATACCGTAAGCCAACCCAATACAAACAGGCTAATCTGGGAGCAGCTGGCGAAGGTAAAGCCCCTGCGTTTTTTTAAATGAGGGTCCAGAGGCGTAGCAGGGCTTGAGATATATCAGCTTCTGGATGTGGGAAGACGGCGAACCTCCGAGACAGTCTCCGAGACAGTCGTCTGCTGGGGGCAGCCTGGGTAGAGGTGGTGGCCGCGGAAGGCCTTTCCCCGCGGCTTGGAAGCGGGGTTGGGGACGCATCCCTTCCACCGGCGGTCCGTTCTGGGCGACGGAGGTTCGGCTGCAGCGGGGGATGCCGGCACGGCGGTGCAGCCGTATGCTGCGGAGCTGCTGGCCCAGATCAGGGCCACCTGGGTCATGGACGGGCTGGCCTGACCTAGCCCTGCTTGATCTACGGATGGCGGTGAGGTAGATTGTGCAGGTTTCATCGGCGACCGCGACCGGCCTGTTGTAGCATGGCTACGGGCTCATGGCTACGGGCTTTACAGACCCATTTAGGGCTGGGTCGGACTCTCTTGGGACTGGTGTGCCTTCAAAGAGACTTTATAGGCCCGTTGGGCCTGGCCCGATCTAACTAGGACTTGTGTGCATGTGGCCACGTCCGGTCAACTATCGTATTCGGTGGTGGAGGCAGTTCTCTCCCGTCTAGCCATGGTATCGTTGGAACTGATTCAATCTGCTTTTCGCCTCTTTCTCGTAGACCTCGCGACGGTATCCTCGGTGAGATGATGTTGGTGGCTTCGTGACCATAGTGGCGCAAGCTCGTGGACGTCGAGTTTGGTTGTGGCGAGGCCTCGACCTCGTGGGACTCCTGTGCAACGGATCGCCCAGGGTGTGGATAGGGTTTTTTTCGGGAGAAATCCTTGTAGGCTTGACCGACACCGACACGGTACCGCCCTCGGGTGGCACCATTCCTTCCTAGAGAGTGTCGTGGCTACCCTATGTCCACTTCCCTCAGTGTGCTAGGTGAAACCCTAGGATCAGTCTCTGGTCCAGGCGGCAGCGTTGGCTTTCCTTCTTGAAGGTGCTGCTTGGTGCTTGGCAAATCGATGCTAGGAGTGTGGTGAAACTTCTTCCGCAAGCGCAACGGTTGAGGGTTTTCTTCATTTAGTTGATCCGCCTTTATCTCCATTGTATTTCTTTTTTTTGGCATGTGTTTGCTTCTACCTCAACATTTTCTTTTGTTTCGTGGATACCGTGGTTGTATTGTGGTCGCTATATTAATATAGCGGGGCGAAAGCCTATTTTGAGGAGGAGAGATACATCTTCCATCTCTACCCCCACATCAGCTGTTGAGGAGCCGCCACTAGAGAGGAGATCTTTTGACAGAAACTAGTTACTTTGGCCAGTACTGGTTCCGAGAATAGAATCATCCGGTTCTTGAGAGTTTTAAGAATCATACACCAAATCTGTTTTAAATCAGTCCATGGGTGATTATCAAAAATCATATTATTCCTAGTTTTCTAGATGCACCATAGGACACAAGAACATATTGAATTTAAAGTTGTTCAGGGGTGATCATCAAAAATCATATCATTCCTAGTTTTCCAGATGCATCATTGACCACAAGCACAAATGGAATTTAAAGCTGAGTCCTTATTCTGAGAAATCCCGAATTAACTCAGATATTCATAATCAGAGCCTAGTAGGGTGCAGAAGAAGGAGGAAATTGTTCTCCAAACTTCCTTAGCCACAACACAGTCATGAAAAGGTGTGCAATAGTTTCATTCTCTAAACAAAAGGTACACTCCTCCGGTTCATTCCAGTTCCTCCTTTTCAAGTTGTCTCTTGCCATAATTTTATTATGAGACATGAGCCACAAGAAAATTTGAACTTTTGGAGGAATCTTTGAGGGCCAAATTGCAGGAATGAAGACAGGTGTCATGCCCCTAAAATTAATAATGTTATAAAAGGGAGATAATGGAGTATACTCCTTTATTCTCATGCTGCCAAATCAAAGAGTCATCCATAGCTAAATCAAGCTTGACACTGAGTAGGATTTGCTCTAGCTCAAGCCAAAATTTCATCATGTCTACAGAGAAGGTTCTCCTAAAAGTGAGTTTGACAAAGTTATCTTCTAGAACATCAAGGGGCCAAAATTGTAGCACTATGTTAGGGGAAAAGTGTTAGATTCGTGACAAGCAAATAATAAAGAACGGAAAGAAATCAGCAAGGGGACACATATTTAACGTGGAAAAACCTCTCCAAAAAAGAGAGGAAAAACCACAGGCGCCAGCTAGCGAAACTTCACTATAATAGGGAGTGTTTACACAATGTCGGGGATTTTCACAGATGCAACTTATCTCAACTGGCGGCTTACAAGAGGTATATATAACGGTGGGAAACCTAGGTCTTCAACTTATCCCAAGCCTCCGGCGACGAGTCTCGCTCCGCTCGTCAGAAGTTAGCCTCCTTAATGAATTTGGATCATACTTTAACAAGAAGAGCCAAACCTAGTGTCTTCCCAAATTCTTATCTTCTTTTCATTTCCTACTACCCATATATATCCAAATTTAATTGCTTTAGAATCCCATTAAACACCCTTCCAGAAATTGGAGGTATTTGTTACTGAGCTAGCAAAGATATTTGGGGAGTTCCTAATATATTTCCTATCTATAATGTTTGTCCATATCTTACCATCATCAACATTATACCTTTTAACATCCCTAAGATTAGGTATACCCAAACCCTCATACTCTTTTTTCATGCAAACTAGGTGCCAATTGGCTAGATGAAGTTCCCTATGTCCTTCAAAATAATTCTAGAGGTAATTAGCCATTTGAGAGTTGATTAAATCTAGGGCCCATTTGGGAAATTTAAAGAAAAGAGAGCGGATAAATTGGGATACTAGCAAGACAAGCTCTAATTAAGATGAGTCTAGCAACATATAAGAGTAATTTCCCTCTCCACCCTGCTATTCTCTTGAGGACCTTGTCTATTAGAGGTTGTATATCCTCTCTTCTAAGCTTATCATAGTGCAAAGGGATCCCTAGGTACTTAATAGGAAAAGAGACCACATAACAGCCAAAAATGTTAGTACAACTAGTAATTCTATCTATATCTAGTGCTAGTGGAATCAATTCACTATTAGATATTTTATTTTCATACCAGAGACATTTTAAAAACAAGACAGAGTCCATTTTAAATTGTTTGATTTTTCTACATTATCTTAATAAAGAGGATTTTCTCATCTGCATATTGAAGGCAAATAACACCTCCATGGTATATATTAGAAGAAAGCCTACTAATCAGATTTTTGGCAGCAGCTTTGTAAAGCATTTTAGTAAGAACATCTACAACTAGATGTAACAGCAGAGGGGAAAGGGGGTCACCCTGTCTTAACCCCTTTCCCGTTACAAGGAAATTTTCTTCTACACCATTGAGCTTGACACATACTGAACCTCCTCTAGTAATCTAATGTATCATTCTAATCCAACTAGGGCAGAATCCCATTTTTACAAGGAGTTCATCAAGAAAATCTAGGTCAACTTTGTCAAAAGCTTTCATGTGGTCTAGTTTAAGTACTAAACCAGGAGTTTGACTAGCATGGATAGAGTGGAGCACTTCATGAGCTGTTACCACACTTTTCACAATATATCTACCTTTAATAAAAAGATGTTTGATTTCTAAAAGTAAGCTTGTTCATCACTAAACCAAGCATGTTAGTAAGTATTTTAGTGAAAATTTTGAAACTGCAATTTAAAAGGCTAATAGGCCTAAACTTCTTCATATAAGTGGCATTTTCTTATTTAGGGAAGAGAGAAAGAATAATAAAATTCAATCTATAAATGTCTAAGCTTCCCTTTGTGGAAATCCTCAAAGAGTGCTATGAGATCATCCTTGATGATGTCCTAGATACGTTGATAGAACATAAACAAATGGCATCAAGTCCTGGGGCCCCGTCAGACTAAAGGCCATATGTTTTCCCATGAAAGGCCTAGACCTTAATTGTGTCAAACAAGGAGGCCATGGCGGCACATGCCACAAAGGGTCATGCATTTTTTAAACATGATCACCAAGAAACGCTCTCGCATAGTGGGCTGGGGCTAGATCCTAGCGTCACCAACTCGCGGAAGTCGTCCTAGGCAATGAGAGTTTTGGAAGTGGATTGGATCCGCAGCAACATTGTATACCAGATTTTTCTTGAAAAGGGCAACAGGTAAGAATATGAACCACCATCTCCATGGACTGGTCGAGTGTATGGTGTGGAACTCCATGTCGCGAGTGCCGCATCCATCCATCATATGTCTTGATAAGCAGGCCAATTGAAGAATTTCAGCTTGGCGATGCCCATGACTTCCAGTTATGCTTCCATGAAGTTGATACAATCACCTCGTGAAAAGAGTGTAGTAGCAAGATTTAGAGTGAGTCGGCCATCCATCGCCAAACCAATCGTGAGATGTATGTCATGAAGCCGCACTTACATTTAAAATTTGGATGTTACATTACAAAATCTAATGTTGCTTACGCATTATACAACAATGACTAGACTAACAGGCAAGCTTCGCCTCGTCGCCAGCCAGGCGTTGTTACACAACCTGGCTTGTGTTGTCATCGATGGGTGTTTTGATTTGGATGGAGCCAGGACGCAACATGGTTTTGTTTTGATAGAGCAAAGCAACTCTAAAATGGTAACCGGTTTGATACAATGCTAGGACAAGACATGGGTGGGCATATGAGAATACATATGTGAATGGTTTACTTGAATGGACGGCTAGACAAACATCTACAAGATAGGCAAAACATTAGTCACATCTTGAGATTTAGATGGAACAATTGTCCCATGTCCCTCGGCAAGCCACACATTATTGTACCATAGATGGTCATGCGAAAAAGAACATGAATAGTTGGAACCGTTCAATTTGAATTCCTGCCCATGGTACAAGCCCATCAGTATTTTTGACAAAATGGGGATGTATTAAGTAAAGCAACAATGCTCTGTGGAATGAACAATCAATAAACTATATCATCAAAATGCTTATTATAGACTTTGCACTTCGGTGTACACCTATAACCCATATAAGGAAAACTAAAGAGCAATTATGCCTAAATTTGGAGGTAATATGGCATGAAAAAACCCAGCCTTGTTGATTGTGGCTGGGATCCTTTTGGCCTTTGATAGTTTACCTCACAAGTAGATGCTAAGATGGGCATTATGGAACCTAAAAGCTGGGATGCCCAGACCGCACACGGAAGAACACTGCAAACAAACAAGATGTACCTAGGTAAGGGGCTCTCCTATTGATATAATGCCCATACTCCTACATGTCTATCTCAATATCACAAGTAATCACTGTAGCTACAAAAGTGCTCCTTGAGTTGTATCGACTATGCCTTTGAGAGGCCTTCTCTATGTGCTTTGAGAGCTAGAGTAAGAAGAAGAAGAAGTAGAGGAAGAAGAAGAAGAAGAGAGAGAGAGAGAGAGAGAGAGAGAGATCGTGAGAGAGCTATGGGAAATGAGCCCCCCAGGGGAGCTGGGGTGATCGATCCCCTGGTGCTCCTTATAAAGGAAAGCCCAGAGGACAAGGGATACCCCACATACACTGTTCATGAGTTGACTATTGGGGTCTCATCAACTATTGATGATGTGACCACTAGAGTCTTGTCAACTGACAAAAGCATGGGCTTGGTCATGTCTTGTCTGTCCTTTCTCTTGTCCTCTTGTGCTTGTCCTTAGTATCTTCTAGTCATTGATATTATCCTCTCCTAAGGATAAGGTGGCATCTTGTACTTGTCAATGTAGCATGTGCTGGTATGAGCCAGGGGTTTCCCAAGACCAGCATAAAGTGGCAGCGAGGCAGATCTTGGCTTTGGCTTGGCGTTGGTCGAGGTTGGAGTGTAGGGGAGGTCGATATAGAGCTAGAGGAGGCCAGCATAACATGCAGCGTCCTGGTCTAGCCTGGACCAAGGTGGCCCAGCCGGGGAAGATCGATGCCTACCCAAACAGGGCGACGCGGTGAGGAGGCAGCGATCTAGGTGCGTCGTGGATGGCACCAAGGGAGCAGCCCAAGGCAGCATATGTCGGCCTACGACGGAGGAGCAACTAGGGCGGACCAGCCGGAATCGCTGAATACCGGCCCGGGTGGGGTCGGCAGCGACGAGGTCGGCCCAGGCGGGGCGGTGATGAAGCCGGGTGGAGAGGAGACCGGGAAGCGGAGTCGGGCTCAGGTGGGCCGGGATAGCAGGATACCGGTGACATGGATATGCCCTACGGGTACCCGATGTTAGCATACTTGGTCCAGCCCGACGGAAGGCCCACTCGACGACCTGCCAGGGTCCAGGACGCCCAAGACGTTTCGGATGCACGAAGCACATATGGACACGGACTCCAAAGCGCACAAGACAAGGATACCTCAAGACTAGAGTTTGAATACAACTTGTAACCTACTCGTATTGGCACCCGAGACCTAGCCTCCCCATATATAAAGGCTAGGAGGGTCCAACGAGGAGGGCACGACTACACACACGACCTAATCTCTCCACCCCCCGATAGACTAGACCACAATAGATCTTCAGATCTAACTCGACTCATACTTTCGCACACGCATCCACGCCAGATCGAATCTGTGCGCCCTGTAACCTTCGGTTCCGCCGTAATCAAAGAGCAAACAAGCAGGAGTAGGGTTTTCCCTCCGGGGGCCTGAACCTGGGTAAATCTCGTGTCCCCTGGTTGCTTGTCTGTTAACCGTGCCACGATCTCCAGCATCCCCATCTTCTCCAAAACCCAAGTCCATAACAATGGGCATTGACGAGATGAAACCTCGTCAATTGGCGCCGTCTGTGGGAATTGGGGCTGCTGATTGTGCGGTCGTGACGGTTCCGACCCCATCGATCTACAACTCCACGGCGACGGAGAATCACCTCCTCTTCGGTGCTTTGGATACGGCGACCCGATGCGGTCCTCGACTGCTGTGGTCCGTTACGGTCTCCGGATGCGGCAACTCATCATCACCAGGCGACTCCGGTCCGCTGCGTCGACTACGTCCGCCGCGTGACCCGCTGCAACGTCAACTACATGGCTGCTGCACAACTCTCGACTGCCACGTTGATTACTCGTCTGGCGTCGATCTCGCAACCTGATGTGATCCGCTATGACCTTCAGCTCTATGCTCGGGGGCTGCGGCGACTCTGTCGCATGACCCACCGAGTCCTCGACACTGGCGACCCGCCACAGTTTTCGACTCTAGCGCTCCGTGGAATCTTCGGCTGCGATGACCTGCTGCATCTTTTCGGATGCGGCGACCCGACGCGATCTTCGATTGCGGCAACTGGCCGCATCAGCTTCAGCGACCACGACTCGGGGGCTCCCTCGACATTGGCGACCTAATGCGGCTTTCGGCTGCGATGACCCGATACATCCTTCGGATGCCGGTAATCTTCGGATGCGGAGCTCGCTACCACCATCAACTACGGAAATCCGTCGCCGCTATGACTGTGGTTCGCCGCGTCGACCACGTCCGCGCGCGACCCACTACCGCATCGACTCCGTCCACGACAACTACAACCAACAAAGCTAAGTTATCTACTCAGAGTTGATTTTCTTTCTTACTTTAATCGCACTCGAAACACTCGGGAGCTGCACCCTCTTCGAGTAACCTAATGTGCCATCGTCTCCACGCACTCGAGCACCTCGAACGCGACAGCCCGAGTAGCTGATTCTGCCTGATCGTCGAATCCTTGAACTCCGAGTGCCTCGGCAAGGTACTGAGACTAAGGGTGATCAGGCTAACGAAAAGGCCTAGCATACAGTGCAAAAGTGTCTGACTCGATCGGCACCAGAATCTTACTGTACAAGCCGACAGGCAAATATTCTTTACAAGATACAAGTACTTCACAATTCTTTATGTTTTCTGCAGCTTACAAGGACATCTTCAGAGTGGAAGTATTCTATTAGGTCCTCCAACAGGAGTCGACAAAAGAGCTGGCTACGCCATACAATCAAGACCCGAGTCGAGTCCCTCCTTGGATGGTTGCATCGCTTGATGCTACGAAGACACGACATTGGTCGCTCACCCGACAGAAGCAACGGTGTTGACTTCATCTGCAACGTCGAGTCCTTCCGGCTAAATGCCGCACGACTCCGCCATGTCAACTCCGACTGCATCATCGATTCTTGGCTCCTTATGCATGAGACGCTGACTCGATGCACTTCCGGGTCAGTGATTTGTCCTCGCATGAGTCTCCACTCGAGTCTGCGACTCGACTAGACACTCGGGGGCTACTCCTATCAGGAGCACTGGTCGCGCACCCGATGTACTTCCGGGTCAGCGGTACACCCGCGAGATTGTCCACTGCGTCTACAAGATACAAGACTCGAGTCTCTGCCCGAGTCTACGACTCCGCCAGACACTCGGAGGCTACTCCAAACTGGAGCGTTGGTCGCGCACACACAAGATCTTCGAGTCCTACGCCGAGTCTACGACTCCACTACGGACTCGGGGGCTACTCCCATAGGGAGGATTGATTCAAGCATCCGAAAAAAAAATTGTGTCCTACGGACCTGAAGCAAACAACGGCTGAATTAAAGTCTCTCCTCGAGTCTACGACTCGATGCAGACACCATAGGGGCTACTACCATAGGGGGTCGTGCACCCTATAGTCCATTGTGTTGACTACGTCCATGATGTCGATTCCTTTACAACAGCCGAACAAATTCAGCTGACCCGATGAACTTCCGGGTGAAGTGCTTCGCACTCGACACAACTTTCGACTCCGACATCCAAATACAAGGTTCAAGACAACTAAGTCTCCACCCGAATCTATGTTTCGGATGGACACTTGGGGGCTACTGACATGGATATGCCCTACGGGTACCCGATGTTAGCATACTTGGTCCAGCCCGACGGAAGGCCCACTCGACGACCTGCCAGGGTCCAGGACGCCCAAGACGTTTCGGCTGCACGAAGCACATATGGACACGGACTCCAAAGCGCACAAGACAAGGATACCTCAAGACTAGAGTTTGAATACAACTTGTAACCTACTCGTATTGGCACCCGAGACCTAGCCTCCCCATATATAAAGGCTAGGAGGGTCCAACGAGGAGAACACTACACACGACCTAATCTCTCCACCCCCCGATAGACTAGACCACAATAGATCTTCAGATCTAACTCGACTCATACTTTCGCACACGCATCCACGCCAGATCGAATCTGCGCACCCTGTAACCTTCGGTTCCGCCGTAATCAAAGAGCGTATGCGAGTAGGGTTTTCCCTCCGGGGGCCTGAACCTGGGTAAATCTCGTGTCCCCTGGTTGCTTGTCTGTTAACCGTGCCACGATCTCCAGCATCCCCATCTTCTCCAAAACCCAAGTCCATAACAATGGGCATTGACGAGATGAAACCTCGTCAACCGGCCCACCCAGGAAGGATCGGTGGCGAGGAGGTTGATGGCAGGAGATGATGTCGGCCCCAGGTGGGCCGGGATAGCCGGATACCGGCCCACCCGGGAAGGACCGGTGGCGAGGAGGTCGATGGCGATGTCGAGAGATAGCGGTGTCAGCCGGGAAGAGAGGAGGTAGCGAGGTTGGCAGGCTAGGGGAATGTGGCCTAGCCGGGAAGAAGTAGTATCATCCTGGAGAAGGAGGAGAACCCGACTTGGACTAATCCAGCCTTGGGCCAGACTCGGCCCATGCGGGGAAAAGACGACCCAAGTGGGGCAATCTCAGCCCTGGAGGGGCAATTCCGGCCTCGGAGGATGTCAACTAGGCCGAGTTTATCCTGTATCATCCCAGGTACGTTTTTTTTTAATTTCTTCATTAGTACTTTAGTTTATGCCTTTTCTCTAGTTGTATCTTCCATTGAATCATTTATACTCCAACTCTGGGGTACCCGGGGTCATATCCCCGACACTAATACAAAACAACCTTCTTTTGTGGTAGAGCTGATCCAGTACTATGAATCCTAAAAGGCAAACATCCTTGTTCAGCAGTTGTTGCATTACAATAAGTGGATATTCCCTTTAAGTATTTTGTCAACAAGTTCCCCTTGTTTCGTTAGGAATATAGGTGGTGTTGATTCATGTTGCCGCTAAAACCAGAGTCCATAATGTAGTATGCCTAAATAAATAACAATGTTGAATAATTAAGTATGGACAACACAACCAATGGCATATCTCAACAGAAAGCTATATTCAGAGAAGGAGAAACATATTGAAAGATAGCGCTTGCACAACCAATCCCTATCACCAAAAAAGGGTTTAGAAATGCATGGTAAAAATTATAAGTAAACTTCAATACAGGTAATTGTTAAGATTTAAAAGATTTTCACAATTATAAGGTATGTAAAATTACCTATATACTCTGTTAGGGAAAATACATCGTGCAAATGGATAGTAACAACCATGTCTATGATGCATGTAGATACATACATGAACTTTGTAGTTTGGTAATATGTTTTGCCACATATTTGCATTATATATAATGTTGTATCCCTGTTTTACATTGATTAAATGTTAGCAAAATGATAATATTAGGAGGACATAGTTACTATTAAGTTCCCATATATGCACAAGCAGCATCAAGGTAGCACTACTGGGTAGCAGCCATGTAGTGAATAAATTGAATAACATGCTTGAATATGGTACCCATACTCGCACATACCAATAATAACAATGAACACCTGAATTATGCGTTGGATAGTGAATTAGAACTGGAAGCTTGACCAAAATAATATTTAGATATCTGAAGAAACATGTGAAGAGCCATCTATCTAAACATACATAACATATCATTACTTACATGATTAAGTGACTAGAAAGTTTTGGACGAAATTTACAATAAAATAACACTTAGCAATTTACGAATCAATCATACTCATACTTCAAGTTCTCAAATAATTCTTTTCTCATATCGACATAAAACTGGCTTTTGAATGAACTAAGACGGTTAGGAGCATCATTAAAGGTCTGCATAAAATAGCCTGGGGAATCACCAAAAAATTGATGAGCACCAAATTTGGCATTATCCATAGAGTTTCCCTGGTGAGACATTAGACAATTAGAGAATTATTCTTTCCAATGTTGGGGCATGGTGACCACGTCAGAGGCTAGGCTTACAACAATGGCACTATAAATGTGATTAATGTCAGTTATGTTGTTGGTCCTCAAGGTCATCTGTTCTTGACCTTGCAAGACAATGCTAATATGATTTTGTTGTGCTTTAACAGAATCCATATCAACTTTAGTTGCACCTGCAAATGGCATCCGTAAAAATATTGATCTACTATTGTTTTTCATGTTTTTTTATTTATGCCATGTGGGGTATATAAAGAGGTACAAAGAGGGGAGAGACTTGGAGTACAAGTAGATATCGAATTCTAGTCTATCTCTAATCCGTGTAGTACTCTAATTTGGAGTACAAGTAGATGTCGAATCATATTCTATCTCTAATATGTATATTATTCTAACATTCCCCCTCAGTCGTAGTGGGAGAGAAGCGGACGATTGCGACTGAAATTAAAGTCCGATGTGTTCTCCTTCTTGTCATCATCAACTACGTCTCTAATAGAGATGATCATGTCCAGAGCCTAGGCGGCGGTGACTACGTCCCCTTCTGGTGCCTCTCTTCCCTCCCACAGTCACAGCGGGAGTATCATGGACGAAGGTAATGACGCGAATGCTGTTGACTGGAGTTGTTGTAGTTGTGTAGCTGTAGACGTTGTTGTTGGTGTTGATGTCGAGGTAGCCGATCGTGATGTAGCCGTGGTCGAGGTGGGTGTGGTTGATGCCATAATCTTAGTAGGTTATGTGGCCTCCATTGCCGGAAGCGCAAAAAATTGCGCGTTTTTTTGGATGGAGCTGCAATCATGGAAGAGGCACCTTGCAGATGTTAGAGGGTGCTTTCCAGAGCTGACATTTTGCATCTTTAAAGGTACCGTTGGGACGATGTTTTGCACCTTAAGAGGTACCGTAGCAGGCGTCTTGCGGATGGTCAGAGGACGCGATCGTAGGTGAGACCATCAGTTTTTCCAGGACTGGAGGAACCCACCAAACACCCTAGTTGAAAAAAAACGGAGATCTCCCAGTTATCCACTAGGAGACTACGCACTGCTAGCTGACCAACTAATCCAAGCGCTTTTTGTGTCTAATATTCAGCGGTCAGCAGTTTACTTACTTGTTCTCATTATATGAGTATTTTATTATTAAAATTAATTATTTTATTTAATCACCAGTCCAGCAATTGAATCAGTCGAACCGGCGGTTGGACCAGAGAACAGTGAACCGAGAGACTGGCCGGTTCGATCACCGGTCCGGTTTTTTAACTATGCCAAGCACACATGGTTTTTCCAGAACCGTGTGCGCGGTCATAGGGGCATCACAATTGTGATGCCGGTTTGTCGATGCAGTCTTAGTCGTCGTCGGGATCATGGACGTGACCATGTCGTCGTCGTGCCTTGCAATTATACTGTCAGAGGGTGTCGTAGTTGTATATCCATCACATGGACGGTATAGCAGCGGCGGAGACGGTGTATTGACGAAGATGTTGATAAAAGACCACATTGATGTAGACCTTGGCGATGATATTATCGGCGATATCGCAGCAGGCGTGACGTAGAGCGTCACTTGAAAGACGTCTCTTGTGACGATGATGTTGTCGATGCCTTGTTATCAAAAACGTCGAATAATTTGTGTCACTTGCCACACCGGCCTGGCGTGTGGTTGGCGCTGATGTTGCTTCTCGTGTATGTGCTCGATGATCTTGTAGCTTGTAGTTTATCGATGTAGCCGTACAACTTGATATCATTGTTTGGTTTGGTGCTGCGCAGATCGGCGCAACGATCAGCTGATGATGTTGATTTCGGGTGAAGGAGGTGGACCTCCCGTTGTCAATGTTTGGTGGTTGATTCGTGGGGAGTGTAGATCTTGGCAGTGTAGCATATGTGAAATTGAAAATCTGATGGATACCTTGTCTCCTAGCGCATGAAGTTTTGGTTGGCTGCATGTGCTCCTATAGATGCATGCATCGATCGGTGCATACGAGTTGCGGTGGCAGATTTCCTGTTTAAAGCCGCCTAGTGGCTGAACTATGCCCGTGGCCGCCGTTGCTTGTCCCGGTTTGCCTGAGCTGTTCGTGCAGATCCTGGGTAGCTGCCAACGTTTAGGGTGTATTTGGTTGCTCGTGGTTTTTACTCGCACCTAGAGATCATGATTCTAGGAAGCTGCGTGCGGAAATACAATCTCTCGTGTTAAAATGGTCATTCGTTTGGTTTCATGTATTCTCATTTTCCTAGTGGTTGAAAAGCCAAGTCCCAGTCATTTGGTTACATGCATTTTAGGATTTTAGCAAATTGGTATTTGTTTGGCTAGTTGCATTGTCCGTGCTAGCCTTACCTCCTGGCTAGTGAGGTGAGCTTACCCAACATCATCATGACAGAAAACAAAGTTCAGAAAAGTGCAATGCAGAGAACTACTAGCTTGTATTAACACAGGTTCGACATAATAAGTCATGGCGTGTGTGCTGCAACACGAGTTCACGAGCAACTACCCGTGATGCAACACTAGTTCATCACATATGGAGGGGTTATAACTGAATACCACCTCCCAAAATATACAGACCAAAGTTCAGGGGCCACCGCAACCATAGTACAGATCACATCCATCATCATCAACACCACTACTAGCACCTCCTCGAATAGCTCAGTCCGCTGCTCAGAGGTAGTGCTTGTTCAAGAAGGCCGTGAAACAGTTCAACCTGCGCTCAGGTGTCATGGCAAGATACCTGGTCGCCTGTCCGATGTCCTCTATCAAGTGGGTAAGAGCACGATGTATCGCGGTCACAGAGACAGGCGCAATGGGAATGTGAGGACCATAGATGATCTTCATCTGAGCATAGTTGCAATGGTTGGGCCTACATGAGAATCACTATTAGTTCAAGATATGTAGTTCATATGTGAGCTTTACAACTACTGATGCAAGTTCAAATGTATCGAACCTTGATGTGCACATAGTAATCATCATCATCCATGATGATAGAAGAGGACTCCTCAACCTAGCACACGGTCTCAAGCCTCTTGATCCCTTAGCACCCGAATCCAGCGCACTCTCTAGTGCCTCATGTTGTTGTACACCTAGTTCAGAGTGACTGTCCGGCCACATAACTTGAAGACATCCTCTGCAATCAGGCGCATGTCCACCTATCTGAATCCCTGCACTACTGAACCCCCTTTCTCGATCAACTGGACAACCCAATTCAGGATGAAGGTGGACAGAGATGCTGGCCATGACATGGCCAACTTCCTCCTGGCCACCGCATCAGGCATCGGCAGATAACGCAAAGGCAACATAGAGGTTACGGACAGATCAAGGGACACACCCTTCTCCTACAACAGTAGGGATAATAATGTGTTAAGTTCTAGGGGGAAAACTATACTTATAACACTAATCCTACCTACAGTACATGGCAATCCTCACAGGACAACATGAATACTGACTGCTGAAATACTCAGGTCTAGATCTAAAACACCAGCTCATAGCTTAGAAGTGTGAGCTAGAACATGGCAATAGATCTAAGCTACGAGAGCTAGGGTTAGATGTTTCTTACCATGATCTCAATCTCGCCTGACGAGGACGGCATGTCCGACATAGTCAAGGAGGAAGACTTTCCGGTGATGAGCTAGACCCACCGGAGTAGGAGGCGCCGCTTACCTACTCGTCGGTGAGGAATAGGATTTGAAGGGAGAGCTCGAAATTGGGGAAATTGGAGGCGGGGATTTTGGAGCCGGGGGAGGGGCGGTGTAAATAGACGCGGCGAATCGGAGGGCGGTAACCCCAATTTCTACCGCGAATTTTGCGAGATCCCGCCATCCCTCCCTTGCACGAGCGCGTGCAACTTCTTCCCCCGTGAGCGCGAGACGAACTTGGCTCCTTGAAAATGCCCGATTTCGGCATTCCTCTAGGGCCAGGCTAAGGGGCGCTTTAAAACTCATGCGATGCAAAAGATTCCATCCGCCGTGTAGAACCAAACGCCTTTATTTCTTCTCGCCCATGCGAGAAACAGGGAAACGAGCAACCAAACACACCTTTATCCCAGGAGTTGCACGTGCAACAGTCTGGCTGATTCCAGCCAGACGATCGAACTTGGAGTCGCCAGAGTAGTTGGAGAGAACCGAACTGCACTGTTTGAGAGAGATAGAAGCAAGACGAAGAGAAATAACATGATATGCATGTCATGGTGGAAAAATATGGATACGTATATTTCCTGACAAACCCGTTACACTAAGACTGACGGAAACACATATGGGTTCTAGAAAGGGGTCCCTAAATATTGGGTAGCCGTTAAACCAGGTCGTATACTTTATGAAATGGGGTGGTATCCGAAACTATAGCTAGAGCAGTTGTCTCCATAGCTGCCACTAAAATTCCTATACGAAGTCAATTTATTTGATTAGAAATATAGAACCCCTAAAACTAAAAGGAGTATTGAAGATAAAACCGCCCTATTTTTCTTTCTAAAAAGACGATATTTCTTTCGTCCTTTTGAATTGAATTAAGTAATTAACAAATGGAAATCAAAATAATATGATTCAACCTCAGATCCTTTTAAACGTAACAGATAGTGGAGCTCGAAAATTAATGTGTATTCGAGTCATAGAAGCTGCAGGTAACCAGTGATATGCTCGTATTGGTGATGTTATTGTTGTTGTAATCAAAGACGCATCGGCTTGAATGCCCCTAGAAAGATCCAAAGTAATTCGAGCTATAATTGTATGTACATGTAAAGAGTTCAAATGTGAAGACAGTATAATAATCCGCTATGATGACAACGCAGCGGTTATAATTGATCAAAAAGGAAATCCAAAAGGAACTCGAGTTTTTTATGCGATTGCTGAGGAATCGAGAAACTTGAATTTTACCAAAATAGTTTCATTAGTTCTTGAAGTATTATAAATACTAGTAGGTGAAATTTAGATCAGATAATAAATTTAGTAGTTAGTAGATTGTGTTTTACCGTATATATTTTAAAATATAAAATGAAAAGCAAAAAAAACATGTTGATTATAGAAAAAGTTGGAGGAACCTAGAATTAGAGTCTTACGGGCAAGGGACATTTCAAGTGTGTCAAATACAAATCTTAACTTTTCATCACCCTTGCAGTAAGATTACATAGATTGTATGATTACCTTCTTTTATAAATGGAACATATTAAACTTGATGATGGTCCAAAATATATCGAGCTCGTTGGGGAACCCCAAGAGGAAGGTATGATGAGCACAACAGTAATTTTTCCCTCAGTTATAAAACTAAGGCTATCGAACCAGTAGGAGCAAGGAAACACCTTCAAGGTGTTGTTTCCAATTTGGAATCATGCACAACACAATCACAGAACTTTGCCCCAACTTACAGTGAGGTTGTCAATCTCACCGATTTTGCTAAAAACAAAAGATTAAACGTATTATGTGGAAGAAAATAAAAGCTTGCAGAAAGTAAATAGAAAACAGTAAACAGTTGTAGATTGATGGTAAAAGAAAGTACCGGGGTCCATAGTTCACTAGTGGTGGTTCTTCTTAAGATAGATGACATGTTGGGTGAACAAATTACAGTGGGGCAATTGACAAACATCGAGAAAGCTTATATGCATATACTAATCATCTTGACTCCTATGAGATTTGATTGGGTATTACAACATTATACATAGACCGTAATCCAACTGCATCTATGACTAATAATCCACCTTCAGGTTATCAATCCGAACCCCCTCCAGTATTAAGTTGCAAGCAATAGATAATTGCATTACGCATTGCGTGTAAAGTAAACAATACGATTGTTCTATGAAGAAAGGATTGTTGTTTTCTCCCTAATAGCAACAGCACATCTAGTACCTTAGAGATTTCTGTCACTTTCCTAGGTTATTAGAGGCATGAACCCACTATCGAGCATTGATGTCTACGCACTTCTATTCGTGTAGACGGTTGTTGGGCCTCCAAGTGTAGAGGTTTGTAGAACAGCAGCAAGTTTTCCCTTAAGTGGATCACCCAAGGTTTATCGAACTCAGGGAGGAAGTGGTCAAAGGTATCCCCTCTCAAGCAACCCTGCAATCAAGATACAAGAAGTCTCTTGTGTCCCCAACACACCCAATACACTTGTCAGGTGTATAGGTGCACTAGTTCGGCGAAGAGATAGTGAAATACAAGTGGTATGGATAATTATAAGTGGTAACGGTGATAGAAAATAACTTGATGGCGTGGAAGAGACTAAAGGCAAACTGAAATAAAGATGAAAGCAAGCAAACATGTAATAGATCTAGTAGCAAATGGTGTATCAATGCTTAGAAACAAGGCCTAGGGATCATACTTTCACTAGTGAACACTCTCATATAAATATATCATCTTCATGATACTACTCTTAACTACTCTCCGGTTGGACACTCTAATCAACGGTAGGACTATAACAGCACTTCTCAAAGTAAGTCTTTTCCATCTAGAAAACCCCACACTGTCACCTTGAGTACTAGATGGTTTCAACAAACACCACAATTTCATAGAGACATCCAACTCCAAATATAACTCATAACAAGTATTTGTAATCTCTAGCCTAAGTACCACCATGGTGTGCACGCTGTCACTTTCACACACAAGGGAGAGCAGAAATCTATTAAAGCACTTGAGTAGCAAGGTAGATCTATAGATTACAAGCTCATGATCACAATATGATCATGCATAGAGAGAGATGAACACATAGCTACCGGTAGAACCCTTAGCCTCGAGAGAGAACTACTCCCTCCTCATCATGGGAATCAGCAGTGGTGATGGAGATGGCGGTGGAGATCGATGGGGATGGCTCCGGGGGCACTTCCCTGTCCCGGCAAGGTGCCGGAACAGAGACTTTCTGTCCCCCGAATCTTCCCTTCGGTGGAGGCGGCGCTGCGGAACTTTTCGTGGGTCGAGGCTTGATTCTTTAGGGTTTATGCATCGGGAGGCTTCTTATAGGCGGAGGCAAGGTCGGTGGAGTGCTAGGGGGCCCACACCACCTGGTGGCGGGGGTAGGGCTAGCCCGCGCCTGGGGGGTGTGGCCAGGCCCTGGCCCTCCTCCGTCTCGTATTCTGGCTCCGTGAGTCTTCCGGTAAAATAGGAACTTTGGCTTTTGTCCCGTCCAATTCCGAGAATAATCATTTTCTGACTTCCTGAAACCAAAAATAGCAGAAAACAGGCAACTGGCACTATGGTATCTTGTTAATAGGTTAGTCCAAGAAATCATATGAAAAGTACTCCAAAGTTGGAACAAAACACAAGAAAGTGGATAAAACCAAGCATGGAACATCAAAAATTATAGATACATTTGCAATGTATCAACATCCCAAGCTTAACTCCTGCTCGTCCTCAGACGCACCATCAAAGACTTGATCAAAGTATTTGTAAAACATTCAAAGCTGGGATCATAGTACTTCAATCGTAGCATGAAAGACAAGGTTCTAGCAATAAGACAAAGAAACTATGATGCAACATGAAAAGGCACAAACAAAAGATTCATGAATAACAATGCTTTGCAAGACGTTTGTTTGTTTCACATAAAGAAAACATAGCATAAAAGTATTCAGCTTGTCCCTCATAGAGTAGCAAATATAATTGCATAGGACACCTTCAAAGTTCATAAGAGTGACTAGATAAAAATAGTTTAAAACAAGCAATATCAAGTTATGCATCAATCAACTAGTCTTGGGACAATGCACATAGAACTAAGAATGGCCACTATGCTCTCAAAGTAGGTGCATAAAGATAGAAGGTGGAGACTCAATATATATGGTGGAAGAAAGGCCTTCATAGAAGGAAGTAGGGATTCAAGTCTCATAAAGAGATTCCAAAAATATGGTACTTATAGCTTTCAGCTCTCATTGCCCCTATCATAAGCATCTTGAAGTGATTAAGGTTAAAGTGAACAAACTATGGTGTACATTCTTGACGAAGTATAAGTCGGAAATCTCATGTCCCTTGTATACGAGGGCCGCTCCTCATGCTACTCAAGTTTAGTCACCGGTAAGTCCTTGTCATTGTAAGTATATGTGTATCATAGAGAACCGCCAACGGGGTACCCCTTGCCCGATGATACGAAAGAATCCCCATATCAAAATGACAAGGCAAGCAGACATAGAGCATCTCATCAATCTTCTTATTTACCATGGGAATATGGTGCTTTTTTCTCTCTTTCCTCTTTTCATAATCTCTTTTTTTCTTCTCTTTTCTCTTTTTTTATCAGTATAGGACACTTTTTTTATAAGAAGAATGTTCATAGACAACTCATTATGGTTACGCTGCAGGTTTCCACCATGTCAGCATGGATTAGACCAGCGGCCCAGGCGTTTTTCTAACACATATACATAACTCCATGGACTTACAAGCCCCCCTTTCATTTCACACCGACGACATCCATATACAAAAGAGCATGATATCAACTAGGTACAAGTACCAAGTGCAATGTTGAAAGCGTTCCCCATGAAAGCATGGTCTGCTAATTCCCAACAAATAAATGCAGCATATACAACATAGACGACACAATGGTTCAAGTTTATTAAGGGCAAAAAAAGTAAAGTGTGCCATCAAGTTCGTGAGAGCTTTAATCACTTTTTTTTTCTCATAACAAGTTTAATTTGGAAGGTAAACAAAAACATGAATATACTTGGAATAGTGTATGCTAGTAGGTAGGTATGGTGGACTCTTTGGAATAACTTGGTTTAGGGAGTTGGATGCATGAGTGGAACTCATACTTGGTTGTGGAGTCTAGCAAAAGACTGGGAGCGACAAACTAAGAGAGCAATAATGGCCATAATCATGCAGAGCGACAAAACATCATTGATCAAAGCATAAAGTGATACTACAAGTTAAAAACTAAAGGATCATAAAGGCTATGGTGACTTGGGATAGTCATAACATGGTGTGAGCATGCGCCAAGTCAACCCAAATAAAGCATCAAAGGAGAATACCACTATACTATGCTTTAATATGCTAAAACAATGTATGATTCATCCAAGGCACATTAAGCAATCTCAATTGTTTATAACAAGTCATGATACAGCAAAAAATACTAAGCATAAAGCCAAAACAATATCAAGCATGGCATGACAAAGCATAGCCACAGTCAAAAACGAGCTCCTTTTACCACATAAGCATGAACTTTCCTACTCTTTTCCAAACCAAACCAAACTATTTGCAAACCAATGTATGAAAGAGGGGGTCCAACAAAATTATTCAGAAAACTAAGCAAACAAAAACCAAAAATGAAAACTAAAAAGAAGACGCTCCAAGAAAAACACAACTGTGCATGAAACAATAAAAATGAAGCGTTTGGAAGAAACCTGGGATTTTTATTGATGAAGAAGGGGATGCCTTGGGCATCCCCAAACTTTGACGCTTGTACTTCTTGGATATTTCTTGGGGTGACACGCGTGGCATCCCCAAGATTGAGATTTAGTCCATCCTTCATCTCATTACTCATTCCTTCCATGCACCTGAAATTTTTCCTTTATACAAAACTTCACACAATCTTTATTAACAACATTAGTGCACTCAAGATAATAGGTCTTTAGGTTCAGTTCTAACACCAATAAAACTTTCATTAAAACACTAGCTACTGTAGCACTTCCCTCAAGAAGCTCAATTCCCCAAAAGAACTCAAAAAGGAACCAACAAGAAGCAAATGCAAATAATAGCAGAAATCTGTCAAAACAGACCAGCAGGTAAAGACGAATTTTTTCGAAGACCTTCGGTTGCTCAAATCAAAAAGTGTTGAACTAACGAAAGTTATATAATAACCTGGGGCAGAAGCACAAAAATTCAAGCCTCAAAATGACGTACAGAGATTTTACACGAATTTTTACAGTGAAGCGCAAAAATCTGTTTCGGGACAGCAAGTTTCCCAAGCATTACATCTCTCTCATTAGAGGTTACTCTTGGTACAAAAAGCAAATAAAGAGGATAAGGAGAGGTTATTACAGAGGTAATAATTTCCAAGAATCATCTAAAACTTTTGGGTTATCTGCCAATAAGTACTTTTCTTTAACGCCTTTAAGTTAGGCATAGAAAGCTTGAAAAGATGCTCACATAAGAAATATGAATTGAAGTAAAAGTGAGCATCAAAAAGCAAATTCAGAACATATTTAAGTCTAACCCACTTACTATGCATAGGAATCTTGTATGCAAATAAATTCACAAAGAACAAAGTGACAGGCATAGGAAGATAAAACAAGAGTAACTTCAAAACTTTCAGCATATAGAGAGGTGTTTTAGTACCATGAAAACTTCTACAACCATATTTTTCCTCTCTCATAATAATTTTCAGTAGCCTCATGAATAAACTCAACAATATAACTATCGCATAAAGCATGCTTTTCATGATCTACAAACACATAATTTTTATCAAGCTCAAAAATAATGGGATTAAAACCTTTAAACCCACTTTTAACAAATTTATAACAAGGTAACTGATCATTCTCAAGAGGTATGGGGTTCCAAGATAAGGTCAAGACCCCTCCAATCTCATTTTTAGTAGTACAATTAATATTATCAACCAATATAGGGCCATCATCTAGAGCTTTATCATAAACATTTTCTAAGCAAAGCTCTTTAGTACTATGCATCCCGAAGTTAGGCACTAATAAAGGATTATCATAGATAACAGGAGCATAATTATTATCACAAGTTTTACCCATTGTAGATTTTTCAAAAGAATTCACAGGAACATAACATTCATCCTCCTTTGGTAAGCATCGGGGACAATCAAATAATGTAAGGGATAAAGAGTTACTCTCATTAGAAGGTAAGAATGGGTAGATCCATTCGTCCTTCTCTTAATCATCACTCTCCTCCTCTTTTTCATCCAATGAGCTTCCAGTTTCAGCAATTTCTTCTTCCATAGGCTCATGCAAGGCATTAGTCTCTTCCGCTGGTGGAGAGCATCTATTAAGATATTTAAGAATATAACCATTTTATTCCTTGTAATTATCAAAGCAAAATTTAAGTATATCATAAACCTCATATTTATAAGGTGCATCGTCAATATTTTCAAGCAAATAAGCTAGTTCGAATGCACCCTTCCAAGCAATAAATTCTTCAATTTGTTCCACATCATAAAAGTCATAATTTCCCTTACCATAAGAAGATATGGTAACATCATCATTATACTCACATTGAAAAGGGAGGTGTTTATACCTCTTACAGCAACAAGATTTATCAAAGCAATAAGTAACATTATAAGTAGAGCACACGTTTCTAGCAATGGTATACAATTTATCAATTTGTTCCCATAAGTGTTTCCCTTTTTGTGACAAGCGATGTACCTTATAATAATATTTTTGTTCTTCCGTGAACCCACCTTGGCAATTAGATTCAGTTTCAAAGAAACTAACCATTGGTAGAAAGCATGATAAAGCAAGACAATAACAGACCAACGAAAATAACAACTATAATTGAAACTAATTTTTTTTATATTTTTGATAAAAAGAATAAGCAAACAAAGCAAAAATAAACTAAGCAAAACAAAAATACCAAAGTAAAGAGATTGGTTATGAGGGACTCCCCTTGTGAAGATGTCCTTGACTCCCCGGCAACGGCGCCAGAAAAGGTGCTTGATGGCCCAAAATATATCGAGCTCATTGGGAACCCCAAGAGGAAGGTATGATGAGCACAGCAGCAAGTTTTCCCTCAGTTATGAAACCAAGGTTATCGAACCAGTAGGAGCAAGGAAACACCTCCAAGGTGTTGTTTCCAACTTGGAATCATGCACAACACAACCACAGAACTTTGCCCCCAACTTACAGTGAGGTTGTCAATCTCACCGGTTTTGCTGAAAACAAAGGATTAAACGTATTGCGTGGAAGAAAGTAAAAGCTTGGAGAAAGTAAACAGAAAACAGTAAACAGTTGTAGATTGATGGTAAAAGAAAGGACCGGGGTCCATAGTTCACTAGTGGTGGTTCTTCTTAAGATAGATGACATGTTGGGTGAACAAATTACAGCGGGGAAATTGACAAACATCGAGAAAGCATACATGCATATACTAAACATCTTGACTCCTATGAGATTTGATTGGGCATTACAACATTATACATAGACCGTAATCCAACTGCATCTATGACTAATAATCCACCTTTAGGTTATCAATCCGAACCCCCTCTAGTATTAAGTTCCAAGCAACAGATAATTGCATTATGCATTGCGTGTAAAGTAAACAATACGATTGTTCTATGAACAAAGGATTGTTGTTTTCTCCCTAGTAGCAATAGCACATCTAGTACCTTAGAGATTTCTGTCACTTCCCCAAATTACTAGAGGCATGAACCCACTATCGAACATAAATACTCCCTCTTGGAGTTGCTAGCATCTACTCGGCCAAGATATTTACTAACAACGGAGAGCATGCAAGATCACAAATAACAAAGACATGGTAGAATCAATAATCAATCTGAAATAGCATGTCAATATCCATCGGATCCCCGCAAACACAACATGTATGATTATAAATAGATGATCTTGATCATGAACGGAGCTCACAAGATCTAGACATGGTAGCACAAAGGAGAAGAACCAACCATCTAGCTACTACATGGACCCGTAGTCCAAGGATGAACTACTCACTCATCACACCGAAGGCTTGCATGGTGATGAAGAAGGCCTCCAGGGTGAATTCTCCCCTCCAGTAGGGTGCTGGGAAGAGCTTCAGATCCCTCTCGATCTAGGGATGAAGATGATGTCGGCTACAGACTCTTTCGTAGAATTTTTTATCGGGTACTTAGGGTTTCTGTATCGGAGGCATCTTATAGGTGAAAGGGGAGGCCGAGGGGGTGCCCTAGGCGGCCACACCACCCCCTGGTGCAGGCCAGGCCTAGCCACGCGGCCAGGTGGTGTGGGCGGCCCTGACCCCTCTCCGTCTCGTATTCTGGCTCTGTATCCCCCTCGGTGAAATATTGACTTCGGCTTTCGTCCCATCCAATTCCGAGAATATTCATTTTTGACTTTCCTGGAACCAAAAACAGCAGAAAACAGGCAGCTAGCACTGTGGCATCTTGTTAATAGGTTAGTCCAAGAAAGTGTATAAAAAGTACTCCAAAGTGTGGACAAAACATAAGAAAGTAGATATAAAACAAGCATGGAACATCAAAAATTATAGATACGTTTGCAACGCATCACTTGACACAATAGATATTTGTAGCAGACTACAATTTGGATCTACATAATCTAAATGGAAGAACATGGAGATCACCAAACTGGCCATACGCCTATATGCCCTACATCTTGAAAATAGAGCACTTGCTCTTATACCAATGAAATAGAATAAACTTGCATGCCTTGGAAATTAGAGAATTCATCTAAGTAATACTTAACACCAACTTAGAAGGAATGTAAATGAATCATGAGATCTCATCAAATGAGGGGCATTGAATTCCTGAACTAGATGGATCACTCACTTACTTTGAGGCATAAAGCAAAATTATGCATTATTGACCACAAAATGCAAACATAATGAATGGTTATAAACGTGAAATATTGTTATTTACATATGTTCATGGACCAGAATTGCAATCCCACGACTTCCTAATAATAATTTAAGAACCGATAAAATAAACACAAGGAAAACATAGAATTGAAGCAATAAATACAGAATTACCTCTCCGCAGCAACACAATCAATAAATACCTTATTTTTTTAAAGCTGTATTTTATTGCAGCCAAGGACCAAACTATTAGGATTTAAATCATAAGAAAACTCCAGCTTATAATGTTGCCTGAGAAAAATAAGTTTCGGGAGCAATAAAGAATGCATGATCGAACAGTTCACGATGTCAAATGAGATAAAGTACTTCTCCTCTAGACAGAAGTACTAAAAAAATAAGAATATATTGGTCAAATATAATAGTTATTTTTCTTACCATGCATAAAAAGTGTGGACTCTTCCTTCCATGCTCTCATTTAATTTTAGAAGTTCTAGCTTCAGTCGACCTCTATAAGACTGCAATAATTTGTATTAGAACGAACAAGAGGCTACCTAGGGATTCAAAAAAAATCATATAAGTTCACCAAAGCAACCTTATCAATAAATATGTGAAAGCCATAAATGTTGCTTCACCAAGATGTTTCCATTTTAGGCAACATGAAAATAGTAGATGTGGCTAAAGTGTTGTGGCGAGTTCCACATTTATATTGACAATCGAGACAGCCAAAATAACCATATCTACTTTCTTATGTTTTGTCCACACTTTGGAGTATTTTTCATATGATTTCTTGGACTAACCTATTAACAAGAGCCACAGTGCCAGCTTCCTGTTTTCTGCTGTTTTTGGTTCCAGGAAAGTCAGAAAATCAATATTCTCGGAATTGGACCGGACAAAAGCCAAAGTCGATATTTTACCGGAAGACTCACGGAGCCAGAAGACGAGACGGAGAGGGGCCACAGGGTGGCCACACCATATGGTGGCGCGGGCTAGACCTGGCCGCACCACCAGGTGGTGTGGGCCCCCTGGCCGCCCACCGACCTTGTCTCTTTGCCTATAAGATGCCTCCCGATGCATAAACCCTAGATCGTCAAGCCTCCAGCCATGAAAAGTTCCGCAACACCGACGCCACCGAAGGGGAGATTCGGGGGACATAAAGTCTTTGTTCCGGCACCCTGCCGGGATGGGGAAGTGCCCCCGGAGCCATCTCCATCAATCTCCACCACCATCTCCATCACCATTGCTGATTCCCATGATGATGAGGGACTAGTTCTTCCTCGAGGCTAACGGTTCTACTGGTAGCTATGTGTTCATCTCTCTCTCTATGCATGATCTTATTGAGATCATGAGCTTGTAATCTATAGATCTACCTTGCTACTCAAAGTGCTTTAATAGATCTCTGCTCTCCCCATGTGTGTTAAGTTGATAGTGTGCACACCATGGTGGCACTTAGGCTAGAGATTACAAATACTTGTTATGAGTTATATTTGGAGTTGCATCTTGATGACCCACAAGTATAGGGGGTGTATCGCAATATTTTCGATAAGTAAGAGTGTCGAACCCAACGAGGAGCAGAAGGTGCTGGCTAGTGGTATGGATCAGGAATTCTCTGCAAATACTTAGCAAACGGATTTTTAGGGGTTTTCGATAAAGCAAGTAAACAAAGTACAAGTAAATGAAAGACAGTAGGAATAAATGCAGCAAGTGGCCCAATCCTTTATGCAGCAAAGGACAAGCCGGTTGTATTACTTAAGATGACCAAACGTTCTCGAGGACACATGGGAAGACTATCAAGTGCTTTCGCTTCATATAGTTGATTAATCTTCTTTAGCTTGCTAAGTGTTGTGTGGGTGAACCTGTGCTAATGTACCGACCCATCCAGGACTAATACATACTTGTGATTATACCCCTTACAAACATCCGTAAGTACAAGAAAGTAATTAAGGTAGAAACCTAACCACAGCTTTAAACTCTAAGACCCTTACGTTCCTTGTGCAATGGTTTCCTAACAGGGGTTCAGGTTTCTGTCACTCCGACAACCCCTACGATTAGTAGCCAAATACACAATGCATTCCCTTAGGACCATATAGGTGAAGTGTCATGTAGTCGACGTTCACATGACACCACTAGAAGAAGTACACCACAACTTAAATAACAATCTATTGAATCTTTCTCAACACAACTCCACTACTAACAACATGACTTCTACCATGTCCTCAAGAACAAAACGAACTACTCATAAGACATCATATGGATCATGATCAGAGATGGAAAAATGATGTATAACAATCTGAACATAAACAATAATTCAATGGTTCACTCAATAGCATCAACTACGAAGAGTAATCAACACCGGGAAAGTTTCCCCTATGAACTAATGCAAGATTCAACTCAATTGTTACAACAATATGGAGATGGTGATGATGGTGCTGATGGTGATGATGGTGGTGATGATGATGATCCTGATGAAGTCCAGCTTGATGGTGGTGTTGATGGCGACGATCTCCTCTCTCCGGGAAGGAATTCCCCCGGCAGAAATCTGTCTGCCGGAGAGATCTTTCTCTCTCGGTGTTTTCCGCCCCGCAGAGGCGGCAGAATCTTTCTGTGGTCATTCCTCTAGTCTTAGGGTTTCGGGAGGATGATATACGCCAGAGGAGAGAGTTTGGAGTGGGCCACACCTGTTGGCGCGGCCTAGGGCTGCCCGCGCCTGGGGGTGGTGTGGGCCCCCTGTGGCCCATCTCCACTCCGTCTTCTAGCATCCTTAGTCTTCTGGAAAAATAGGATTTTTTCGTATATTTTCCCGGATTTTCTGATCTTCGCGAATTTTGCCTCCAAATAGCACCTTTTCCATCAGAATCCTGACTGTAGCGGTCCATGCTCCAAAATTCATCAACCATGCAAAAACAGATGAAATAACATAAGTATCACCTCTCAATACGAAATATATCAATGAATAATAGTGAATTAAGACATAGAATAGTGATGCAAAATGGACGTATCAACTCCCCCAAGCTTAGACTTCGCTTGTCCCCAAGCGAAACTGAACTCAATAAACATGGCCTCAGGTTTATGGAGTGAAGAGTCGATAAAAGAATACGGACAAGAAGCATCACATTCATCAAATGCACAGATCATAATAGAAGGCAACTCACTATTATATAACTTAACTTGTAATGAGTAAAGGAAACACAATAAAGATACATAAAGTGAATCATAATTGGTAATGGTAAACTTAGCTCTTGGTCGAAGAATAGTTGATAATTTCCTGGAGTTCACAAATAACTGGTTTTCAATGATAGCTTTCAAAGTAGTAACCATCAAGATAAGAGCAATGTGCAAAACAAGGAACATAAGAAATGATTGAATAAATCATCATATGAATGACTGAAACACATCAACTCAAAATACTTGCTGAGATAGAGAGGAAGTAGGTTTACTGACTCAATTACAAAGTAAAAGAAAGGGCCCTTCGCAGAGGGAAGCAGGGATTGCAAGTCTCATAAAGAGCTCCCAAAAATTATGATACTTACTAGCTTTCAGCTCTCATTACCCCTATCATAGGCATATTTTGGTGATTAAGGTTAAAGTGACACAACTAAGAGGATATGCTTGACAAGTTATAAATTGAAGTCCCATGCCCCTTACTTATGAGTACCGAACCTCATGCTACTCAACTTCAGTCACGAGCAAGCTCTTGTCATTGTAAATACATGCGTATCATTAAGAACCGCCAACGGGGTACCCCTTGCACATGACACAGGAGCTATCCCATAATCATAATGACAAGGCAAGCAGACAGTGAGCATCTCAGTGATATTTTTATTTGCTATTTGCATAGGTTTTTTATTGAGGATGCTTCATAGAATGCTCACTACAGTTATGTTGCAAGTTTCCACCATGATTAGGCATGGATTAGGCTAGCGGCCCAGGCGTTTCTCTAACACACATATAAACTCCATGATCTTACAAGTTCCACTTTTATTTCACACTGCCGGGATCCAGAATCAAAAGAACATGATATCAACTAGGTACAAAGTATCATGGCAGTTTTGAAAGCGTTCCCCATGATACATGGTTCTGCTAACTTCAACTCATAAAGCGCAAGCATATACGCAACAAAGAAGGACCCAATGGTTCAAGTTTATTAAATGCAAGAAAGTAAAGTGTGCCATCAAGTTCGTGAGAGCTTTAATCACTAATTTTCACATAACAAGTTTAATTTGGGAGGTAGATAAAACAAGAATTTACTTGGAATAGCAATAATGCTACTAGGTAGGTATGGTGGACACAAATGGCAAAGGTTTTGGTTTAAAGGAGTGGATGCACGAGAAGAATTCCCTCTTAGTACAGGTTTTTGGCTAGCAAGGCTGGGTAGCAAGTACAAGACTTGAAGGAAACAAACAAACATACAAGTGATAAAAAACAAACATGCAATCTTCCTTGGAAGCACAAAAGATCTTAACTAGAGAATACTAAACTTATGAGCAATTCAAGAAAGAAAGATGATGAAATTATTTTTCTTTAGAGTACTTTTATCTTTTTCATTCAACTCTCGAAAATAGTGTGCTACTGACCGAGCCAGGTTTGCCAAAACCAACTAGATTAACTCAACGATCCCGAAGTGATACCAATACTAACAACAAGATCAATCATATAACCACAAATTGAAAACTAATATAAGCTATGCAAAAGGGTGAATGATAGAACTTCTCATTAATATTCCATAACGGAAACTCACACCAAGGGATACATATCTAACGAGAGAGGGGACACTTCCATAATGGAAACCATCCTACATAATAACTCCTCTATTCATGATATGACTCTACTAATAAGGTAAAAAGATAGAAGATAGTGATGTGATACCGCGGCACTCCCCCAAGCTTGGAACAAACCAAGGGGATGCCAAACCTGATGATGAATTACTCCTTTGGTGGTGGTGGTATCCTCTCGATGAGCTCTTTGATCAGTTTCCCCAAGTCCTCAATCTCGAAGGTGAGAGTACAAATCAACTCCGAGTTGTGCTCAATACGGCTCATGATCATTTCAGTTTGTGGATCCCAGCTCTTGTGATTCTTTTTCCGTTCTTCCCTCTTGGAGTCTTCTTTTCTTGCATGGTTATGGATAAAGGTATGGAAGGGATTCTTGGTGTGTGTGGAGGAAGTGACCGTGGAGCCAAACTGTGACGGGGAGCTTTCCCCCCCAGTCTGCATCCGTGCAGTCCTTCTAACCCTGGCAGGTTTCGTCACCACTCCAATGCTTGCAATGGTAGCGCCGGTGTGCGGATGTTGGCCTTGCTCGTCTTCACCTTCAATCTTGATCTCCTTCTCCTTCCCGGGGTCTTGGAGGTCTTCCTCCATAGGCTCCTTCCCTTTATCCTTGGCACTGCAGGTCTCTGAATTTGGTATCTAGTAGATTCTTCCAGAGTCATCACTTGAATAGCATCAATATCTTCATCTTCATACACTTATTACTTGAGTCATAAAACCCTTCTCTTTCTTATTACACCATTGTCTCCACTTCCTGGAAATTTCTTTCACACAAAACTTCACACAGTTCTTATTAGCAACATTAGTATAAGTGAAGTGATAAAACCTTTTGAGTCCAACTTCAACTGAAAACCATCAAAACATAAACTACTGTAGCAACTCCTTTCGAAAACCCAAAAAGAATTCAAAAAAGAAATCGAATAAAGAAGCAAATGTAAGAATGGCAAAATCTGTCAAAACAGACCAGCGGGTAAAGATCAATTTTTTCGAAACTCTTCTGTTGCTCAAATCAAAAAGTGCAAAACTAACGAAGGTTGAATAACAACCTGGGGCATAAGCACAAAAAATTACAACTCAATCCGACATACAGAGATCTCTCACGAATTTTTACGGTGAAGCACAAAAAATCTGTTTCGGGACAGCAACTTCCCCAAATCTTACTTCTCTCTCATTAGAGGTTGATCTTGACACAAAAACCAAACAAAACGGATAAGGAGCGGTTATTACCGAAGTAATAACTTCCAAGAATCAAAGAAACAAAAACAAACTGAAAGCAAAAACAAATTGGGTTGTCTCCCAGAAAGCTCTCTCTTTATAGCCATTAAGATGGGCATGATAATTTTAAAGATGCTCACTTAGGAATATGAATTGAAGTGAAAGAGAGCATTAAGAAGAAAAACACACACACACATTTAAGTCTAACCCACTTCCTATGCAAGGGAATTTTGTAAACAAACAAGTTGTTCAAACCAGAGGCAACTTGCATAAGAAGGCAAAAGAAGTGCAACATAAGAACTTTCAGCATAAAATGAGGAAACTTGATATTATTGAGATGCATAAGAACACTTTCCCCTCTCTCATAATAACTTTCAGTATCATGCATAAACTTAACAATATAGCTATCACAAGGGCCATCATAGCAATGATCACTTATTCTAACAGAAAACACAGGAATACTAGCTCTCATAAAACTACTTTGTGAAACAATATTAGAGGTATCCTTACAAAGGATAGTGTGTCCCTCTTTTTCATATTTAGTGACAAAGTCTTTCACATTTTCTATTATAGGTTCACCAACCATTTGTTTATCAGGTTCAACAACCTTATTCATACTTTCATCAACCACGCTAGCTATCATAGAATGTTCCCTTATCTTAACTGGGAAAGGCATTTTCTCAATGTAAGGTTTAGGTAAAACATGATTAGCAGTATAAACTTCAGTATTTCTTGCAGGAACACTCTTAGAAATATCTTTATAAGGTTCATGATACTTATTCCACTTCTTTTTAGGCACTTCAATGTAGGAAGCAAAAGCCTTAAAATAAGAAGCAATAGCTTGAGAGTCTAGACCATAAGCATTTTTAATATTTTGAAAGTCATCAGTTCCCATAAAAGATTCAATGCATTCATAATCATAGTTTATACCTGACTTTCTACCTTTGTCATTCTCCCAAGCTTCAGCATTTTCTTGAATACGGTCCAGAATATCCCATTTAGCTTCTTCTCCCATACGAGTGAATGATCCAGCATAGGAAGTATCCAATAAATCCTTATCATGAAGAGGAAGCCTTGCATAAAAGTTATTAATAATAATATTGTTGGGGAGCTCATGAATGGGACATTTGAGCATTAGTAACTTCAATCTCCCCCAAGCTTGAGTTGTACTCTCTCCATCAAGAGGCCAAAAGTTGTATATTTGATTCCGATCTTTATGAATCTCACTAGGAGGATAAAACTTTGAATAAAAGAGAGGTACTATTTCCTCCCATTCCAGAGCTTGACCATTCTTTAGCAGCTTATACCATTCCTCAGCTCTTCCTTTCAGCGATAATGAGAATAACTTCTTCTTAACTTGATCTGTAGTAATACCTGCACACTTGAACAACCCGCATAATTGAAGGAAATATGCCCTAAGAGGCAATAATAAAGTTGTTATTATGTATTCCTTATATATGATAGATGTTTATTTTGCATGCTAGAATTTTATTGATCGGAAACATCAATACATGTGTGTTTAATAAACAAAAAGGGTTCCTAGTTATGCCTCTCTTATAGACTAGCTTATTGATTAACAAGATGATCAAGGTTTCCTGATCATGGACATTGGATGTTGTTAATAATAAGGTCACACCATTGGTGGAATGATGTGATGAACATTCATCCGAAATATAGCATTACGATCAAGTCATTATGCTTATATTGCTATAACATCATACGAAGTAATCTTTATCCTTAGACCATGAGATCATGTTAATTGCTAACACCTGAAGAGTATCTTGATAACATCAAACGTCACACCGTAACAGGGTGACTATAAAGATGGGTTCAGTGCTACGAAGGTGTTATTTTGAGGCTCATGGATCAAGAGTGGAATTTGTTAATCCCGATGATAGATAGATATACTCTGGGCCCTCTCAGTGATATCACATTGAGATAGCTTGCAAGTAAGTGATGTGATCACTATAATGTTATATCACGGGAACAAGAAAAGAGTGCATGTCGGTAACGAGATCAAACTAGGTATGGAGATACCAATGATCGAATCTCGGACATGTAATATATCGCGAGACAAAGGGATTTAGTTACAAGCGTTAAAGGTTCTCACGATCACAGAAGTCATCGTTGAATATGCAGGAGTTGGTATGGATCTCCAGGTCTCGCTTCTGACTATTGATCTGAGCGGAGTCTCAATCATGTCTGCATTATTCGTGAACCGTAGGGTGACACACTTAAGAGTTACCGGATACCATTTTGGAGCACATATGTTTCAGACGAAAGAATTGCAAAGCGCAGGAATTGTTTCAATAGAAACCGGAAATTGTTTCGGGTGAAATTGCAGAAAGTGGTTCTGCATGTGATATTGAAATATTGCAAGGGGCTATATGTGAATGTTTGTTAATTAAATTAATTAACAAAATTCTGAATAAATTTAATAAAAGAGTTTTATTAAATGAGAGAGCATTAAACTTGGAGAATTTTAATGCATTTAAAGTGGAGACTTTAAAAGGGAATGTGAAGAGACATTTTAATGTGGAGGGGTTACCACCACATGAATGGGGGAGGTGAGGGGTCACCCCCCATGCGCCGGCCATGGAGAGGAGGGGCACTCCCCTCCTCCTATAAAAGGCCACCCATTCCCTCCTTCATCCTCACACCTACTTGTGAAGGATCTCTCTCCCCCTCTAGAATTATTCCCCCATGGTCTCGTATTAGCGATATACATGTTCCTGGTGGCATTTCGTCTGGAAGGAGTTGCTGCTTCTGCTGGATCGCTGGAGCGAGGAGGTGGAGGTTGTCCGGTGGCTTGAACGTGTGTGCGAGTACGGATGCACTGCTGAGTTGCGGCGCTCGGACTTCCTCACGATCTTGAGATCGGCAAGTGTATGACTACATCAACCACGAGTTCCTACTCGTTAACAAAACTCGTTATCTTCAAGGGTAAGTTCTCGTGGGATGTATATCCACCCGTTGCTTTGTACCTAGTAGATAGATCTTGGCGTGTAGTTCTCGTCATAGGAATTTTTTGTTTTCTATGTTGCGGACCCAACAGTGGTATCAGACCCTGATCTATGCGTAGGTGCTTTACACGGGTAGTACACATATGCTTATATGTGGGCGATGATGATCATGTTATTGCATCTTCTATGTATTTTGGATATTGGTGGCATAGTGGGATGAAGCGGCCCGGACTAACCTTACATGTCATCGTACATGAGACCGGTTCCACGACTGACATACAACTTGTTTTGCATAAGTGGCTAGCGGGTGTCTGTCTCTCCTACTATAGTCAATATCTGATTTACAACGAGTTGCTAATAACTTGGTTATCCTCATTGTGGTTCATGTTCGTAGGTAAGACCGGTTCTATCTCCGAAAGCCCTAAGCCACGTAAAACTTGCAATTGATAAATTAGAGGCGTCTAGTTTAGATCATTGTTGGGCTAGTGTATTGATATGGTATTGTTGTAAGTAGATGTATGATAGATACTCTTACAACACATTCAACGTGTAAGTTCCATAGACCTTGTCCTTACACACAAAGGAATGATAGAGATCATACCACGATGCAAATGATAGAGATCAAATGCATGGACCATATCATCTCACTTTACACATTAGATGTTAGCATCTTATACTGCTAGTTTGGCGCTTTTGATAGCATTGTAAGATGATCCCTCATTTAGATATCAAGATAAAATGTGTTCTTACTTGAGTATGCACCGTTCTATGGATCGTGTTTCGAGACATCACGTGATGATTGGGTGTACTCGACTCTACACTTTAATACAACGGGTGTAAGACAATTTTACACATGTGAGTACTAAGGTTCTTACTTGGCGAGCCTAGCATGTACAGACATGGCCTCGGAACACGGACCGAAAGGTTAAGAATGAGTCATATAGTTGATATGATGCCCATATAGATGCTCGCCTTTGAAGCTACACCGACTCACGTGATGATCGGACTTGGTGTAGTGGATTTGGTTCATGTAATCACCAAAAGGACACGAGGGATGTTTTTTTGAGTGGGAGTTCATTATTAATTTGGATTAGTTGAACTCAATCTATCATAAACTTAGTCTAAATAAACTTTACAAATTCTGTTGTAGATGGCACCACCTGCTTTGAATTGCAATGTGTTCATGGAGAAAGAGAAACTTGCTGCGAATGGTAGCAACTTCACCAACTGGGCTATGAATTCGAGGATTCTCCTCACTGTTGCACAAAAGCAATATGTGCTAGATGCGCCGCTAGGCCCCCCACCAGCTCCTGATGCCCCTGACGAGGAAAAGAATGTCTATGTGACTCGTCAGGAGGACCACAACTTAGTTCATTGCGGCATACTGTATGGGCTAGAGCTAGAACTTCGAAAGCGTTTTGAAAATGGCGATGCCTTTGATACCATGGGAGAATTGAAAATGATTTTCGATACCCATGCTGCCGTAGAGAGTTATAATGCTACTGAAAAGTTCTTTAGCTGCATGATGGAGGAGAACAGCTCCGTTAGTGAGCATGTACTCAAAATGTCTGGGTACACCGATAAGCTTGTGTCCTTGGGAATAAAGATTCCCATTGACTTGGGCATACATCGTGTTCTCCAATCTCTGCCACCTAGCTACAAGAGCTTCGTGATGAACTATAATATGCAGGGCATGAAGAAGACTCTTCCCGAGCTTCTGTCAATGCTTAAGACTGCAGAAGTGGAGATTAGGAAAGAACATCAAGTGTTGATGATCAATAGGACCACCGGTTTCAAGAAGGACAAGAAAGGCAAGCACAAGGGAAAAAAGCGTGGCAAATCTGTTGCCGCGCCTGAAAAGAAACCCCGAGCTGGCCCTAAGTCCGTACCGAGTGCTACTATTGCAAGGATGGCCATTGAAGAATCGCCCCAAGTATTTGGCGGACAAGAAGTCCGGCAAGGCAAACAAAGGTATATGTGATATACATGTTATTGATGTATACTTGACTAGTACTCGCAGTAGCACCTGGGTATTTGATACGGGATCGGTTGCTAATATATGTAACTCGATTTAGGGGCTGCGGAACAAGTGACAACTAGCAAGGGATAAGGTCACAATGCGGGTCGACAATGGATCAAGAGTTGATGTGATCGCCGTCGGAACGCTGCCTCTCCATATGCCATCGGGATTAGTTATAAACCTGAATAATTGTTATTTGGTGCCTGCACTTAGCATGAACATTGTATCCGGATCGTGTTTGATGCAAAGTGGTTATTCATTTAAATATGAAAACAATGGTTGTTCAATTTATATGGATAATATCTTTTATGGTCATGCACCTATGTTGAATGGTTTATTTCTGATGGATCTCGATAGTAATATTACGCACATTCATAATGTTAATGCTAAAAAGATTAAACTTGATGATGATATATCTGCATATATGTGGCACTGCCGTCTAGGTCATATTGGCGTTAAACGCATGAAGAAACTCCATTCTGATGGACTTTTGGAATCACTTGATTTTGAATCATTTGATACATGTGAGCCATGCCTTATGGGCAAGATGACTAGAACGCCGTTTTCCGGTTCAATGGAACGGGCGACAGATTTATTGGAAATCATACATACTGATGTGTGTGGACCAATGAGTGTGTCGGCGCGAGGTGGATATCGTTATTTTGTTACTTTCACGGATGATTTGAGTAGATACGGGTATATCTATTTGATGAAACACAAGTCTGAAACTTTTGAAAAGTTCAAGGAATTTCAGAATGAAGTGGAAAATCATCGTAATAGAAAGATCAAATTTCTACGGTCTGACCGTGGAGGAGAGTATCTAAGTTACGAGTTTAGCACACACATGAAAGAGTGTGGAATAGTTTCACAACTCACGCCTGCCGGAACACCACAACGTAATGGTGTGCTGAACGTCAGAACTGCATCTTATTGGATATGGTTCGATCTATGATGTCTCTGACTGACTTGCCACTATCATTTTGGGGTTATGCACTGGAAACAGCTGCATTCACTTTAAATCGGGTAACATCTAAATCCGTTGAAACGACACCGTATGAATTATGGTTTGGAAACAAAACTAAGCTGTCATTTCTTAAAGTTTGGGGATGCGATGTTTATGTGAAGAAACTTCAGCCGGATAAACTGGAACCCAAAGCGGAAAAATGCGTCTTCATAGGATACCCTAAGGAAACGATTGGGTATACCTTCTATCACAGATCCGAGGGCAAGGTTTTTGTTTCCAAGAATGGATCCTTTCTTGAGAAGGAGTTTCTCGCAAAAGGTGTGAGTAGTCGGAAGAACTCGAAGAGGTTATTGAACCTTCTCTTCATGAAATAGCAAGTAGTGCAGCACCGGAAGTTGTTTCAGAGTTGACTTCACCTAATGAAGAGAGAGCTAATGATATTGATCATGAAACTCCGAAAGAGGACACTACCGAACCTCGCAGGTCAAGCAGGACACGTGCAACTCCTGAACTGTACAGCAATCCTATTGTAAATTTCATGGTTGATGAAACGGATGACCCTACGACATATGAAGAAGCGATGATGAGCCCGGATTCCAACAAATGGCTAGAAGCCATGAAATCCGAAATGGAATCCATGTACGAGAACCAAGTTTGGACCTTGGTGGACTTACCTCACGATCGAAAGGCCGTTGAGAATAAATGGATTTTCAAAAGAAAACTGATGATGGTAATGTGACCATCTATAAGGCTCGACTTGTCGCAAAGGGGTTTCGAAAAATTCAAGGAGTTGACTACGATGAGACATTCTCTCCCGTAGAGATGCTTAAGTCAGTTAGGATTATGTTAGTAATTGCTGCATATTTCGATTATGAAATATGGCAGATGGATGTCAAAACTGCATTCCTCAATGGTAATATTGAAGAAGAGTTGTATATGATACAACCTAAGGGTTTTGTCGATCCTAAGGATGCTAATAAGGTATGCAAACTTCAGCGATCCATCTATGGACTGAAGCAAGCATCCCGGAGTTGGAATCTCCGCTTTGATGAGGTGATCAAAGAGTTTGGATTTGTCCAAACTTATGGAGAGGCTTGTATTTACAAGAAAGTGAGTGGGAGCAATGTGGCATTTCTGATATTATATGTGGATGACATATTATTGATTGGAAATGATATAGATCTTTTAAACAGTGTTAAAAGTTATCTAAACAGCAAATTTTTGATGAAAGACCTTGGTGAAGCGTCATATATATTAGGCATTAAAATCTATAGAGATAGATCAAGGCGCCTAATTGGGCTATCGCAGAGTACATACCTTGATAAGATATTAAAGAAGTTTAATATGGACGGAAGTAAGCAGGGGTTCTTACCTATGTTGCAAGGCAAGACATTGAGTAAGACTCAAAGTCCGGCTACAGCGGAAGAAAGAGAGATGATGGATAAGATCCCCTATGCCTCGGCCATAGGCTCTATTATGTATACCATGCTATGTACAAGACCGAATGTGGCACATGCTATTAGTTTGACTAGTAGGTACCAATCTGATCCAGGTTCGGGACACTGGATAGCGGTCAAGAACATCCTCAAGTACTTGATAAGAACTAGGGATATGTTTCTTATATACGGAGGTGAAGAAGAGCTAGCCACTAAGTGTTATGTCGATGCTAGCTTTGACACTGATCCGGATGACTCTACGTCTCAATCCGGATACGTATTTCTCTTGAACGGAACAACAGTTAGTTGGAGGAGTTCCAAACAACCTGTGGTGGCTGGATCAACGACGGAGGCGGAATATGTTGCTGCTTCAGAAGCGGCGCAGGAAGCGGTTTGGATGAAAGAGTTCATTACGGAACTAGGTGTGGTTCCTAGTGCGTTGGACCCAATGGTGATCTATTGTGACAAAAATGGAGCCATAGCCAACGCAAAGGAACCGAGGTCTCACAAGAATTCCAAGCATATTAAGCGCTGGTTTCACTCCATTCGCGAGCATGTCAAGGATGGAGATATAAAGATTTGTAAAGTACACATGGACCTAAATGTAGCAGATCCGTTAACTAAAGCTCTCCCTAGGGCAAAACATGATCAACACCAAAACTCCATGGGTGTTAGATTTATCACTATGTGAACTAGATTATTGTCTCTAGTGCAAGTGGGAGACTGAAGGAAATATGGCCTGAGAGGCAATAATAAAGTTGTTATTATGTATTCCTTATATATGATAGATGTTTATTTTGAATGCTAGAATTGTATTGATTGGAAACATCAATACATGTGTGTTTAATAAACAAAAATGGTTCCTAGTTATGCCTCTCTTATAGACTAGCTTGTTGATTAACAAGATGATCAAGGTTTCCTGATCATGGACATTGGATGTTGTTAATAACAAGGTCACACCATTGGTGGAATGATGTGATGAACATTCATCCGAAGTATAGCATTACGATCAAGTAATTATTTTTATATTGCTATAACATCATATGAAGTAATCTTTATCCTTAGACCATGAGATCATGTTAATTGCTAACACCGGAAGAGTATCTTGATAACATCAAACGTCACACCGTAACAGGGTGACTATAAAGATGGGTTCAGTGCTACGAAGGTGTTATGTTGAGGCTCATGGATCAAGAGTGGAATTTTTCAATCCCGATGACGGATATATATACTCTGGGCCCTCTCGGTCATATCACATTGAGATAGCTTGCAAACAAGTGATGTGATCACTAGAATGTTATATCACGGGAACGAGAAAAGAGTGCATGTCGGTAATGAGATCAAACTAGGTATGGAGATACCGATGATCGAATATCGGACATGTTATATATCGCGAGACAAAGGGATTTAGTTACAAGTGTTAAAGGTTCTCACGATCACAAAAGTCATCGTTGAATATACAAGAGTCAGTATGGATCTCTAGGTCCCGCTTCTGACTATTGATTTAAGAGGAGTCTCAATCATGTCTGCATTATTCGTGAACCGTAGGGTGACACACTTAAGAGTTACCGGACACCATTTTGGAGCACATATGTTTTAGACGAAAGAATTGCAAAGCGCAGGAATTGTTTCAATAGAAACCGGAAATTGTTTCGGGTGAAATTGCAGAAAGTGGTTCTGCATGTGATATTAAAATATTGCAAGGGGCTATATGTGAATGTTTGTTAATTAAAGTAATTAACAAAATTCTGAATAAATTTAATAAAAGAGTTTTATTAAATGAGAGAGCATTAAACTTGGAGAATTTTAATGCATTTAAAGTGGAGACTTTGAAAGGGAATGTGAAGAGGCATTTTAATGTGGAGGGGTTACCACCACATGAATGGGGGAGGTGAGGGGTCACCCCATGCGCCGGCCATGGAGAGGAGGGGCACCCCCCTCCTCCTATAAAAGGCCACTCATTCCCTCCTTCATCCTCACACCTCCTTGTGAAGGATCTCTCTCCCCCTCTAGAATTATTCCCCCATGGTCTCGGATTAGCGAGATACATGTTCCCAGTGGCATTTAAATGCGGAAGGAGTTCTCGCTCACTGGATCGCTGCAGCGAGGAGGTGGAGGTTGTCCGGTGGCTTGAACGTGTGTGCGAGTACGGATGCGCTGCTGAGTTGCGGCGCTCGGACTTCCTCACGATCTTGAGATCGGCAAGTGTACGACTACATCAACCACGAGTTCCCCACTCGTTAACAAAATTCGTTGTCTTCGAGGGTAAGTTCTCGTGGGATGTATATCCACCCGTTGCTTTGTACCTAGTAGATAGATCTTGGCGTGTAGTTCTCATCATAGGAAATTTTTTGTTTTCTATGTTGTGGACCCATCCATCCAGGACTAATACATACTTGTGATTATACCCCTTGCAAACATCCGTAAGTACAAGAAAGTAATTAAGGTAGAAACCTAACCACAACTTTAAACTCTAAGACCCTTACGTCCCTTGTGCAATGGTTTCCTAACGGGGGTTCAGGTTTCTGTCACTCCGGCAACCCCTACGATTAGTAGCCAAATACACAATGCATTCCCTTAGGCCCATATAGGTGAAGTGTCATGTAGTCCATGTTCACATGACACCACTAGAAGAAGTACACCACAACTTAAATAACAATCTATTGAATCTTTCTCAACACAACTCCACTACTAACAACATGACTTCTCCCATGTCCTCAAGAACAAAACGAACTACTCACAAGACATCATATGGATCATGATCAGAGATGGAATAATGATGTATAACAATCTGAACATAAACAATAATTCAATGGTTCACTCAATAGCATCAACTACGAAGAGTAATCAACACCGGGAAAGTTTCCCCTATGAACTAATGCAAGATTCAACTCAATTGTTACAACAATATGGAGATGGTGATGATGGTGCTGATGGTGATGATGATGATGATCCCGATGAAGTCTAGCTTGATGGTGGTGTTGATGGCGACGATCTCCCTCTCCGGGAAGGAATTCCCCAGAATCACGTAGGAGAGATCTTTCTCTCTCGGTGTTTTCCGCCCCGCAGAGGCGGCAGAATCTTTCTGTGGTCATTCCTCTAGTCTTAGGGTTTCGGGAGGATGATATACGCCAGAGGAGAGAGTTTGGAGTGGGCCACACCTGTTGGCGCGGCCTAGGGCTGCCCGCGCCTGGGGGTGGTGTGGGCCCCCTGTGGCCCATCTCCACTCCGTCTTATGGCATCCTTAGTCTTCTGGATAAATAGGATTTTCCGTATATTTTCCCGGATTTTCTGATCTTCGCGAATTTTGCCTCTAAACAGCACCTTTTCCATCAGAATCCTGACTGCAGCGGTCCATGCTCCAAAAGTCATCAACCATGCAAAAACAGATGAAATAACATAAGTATCACCTCTAAATACGAAATATATCAATGAATAATAGTGAATTAAGACATAGAATAGTGATGCAAAATGGACGTATCACATGTCTTTATGAAATTCGGGTGTTTGTTGGAACCATCTAGTGCTCAAGGTGATAGTGTGGGGTTATCTAGATGCGGAAAGCAGACTTTGAGGTGTGCTGTTATAGCCCTACCATCGATTAGAGTGTTCAACCGGAGAGTAGTTCAGCATAGTATCATAAAGAAGAATATATTTATATGAGAGTGTTCACTAGTGAAAGTATGATCCCTAGGCCTTGTTTCTAAGCATTGAAACATCATTTGCAACTAGATCTATTACATGTTTGCTTGCTTCTATCTTTATTTCAGTTTTACTTTAGTCTTTTCCATGCCATCAAGCTATTTTCTATCACCGTTACCACTTGTATTTCACTATCTCTTCGCTGAACTAGTGCACATATACACCTGACAAGTGTATTGGGTGTGTTGGGGACACAAGAGACTTCTTGTATCTTGATTGCAGGGTTGCTTGAGAGGGGATACCTTTGACCACTTCCTCCCCGAGTTCGATAAACCTTAGGTGATCCACTTAAGGGAAAACTTGCTGCTGTTCTACAAACCTCTGCACTTGGAGGCCCAACAACTGTCTACAAGAATAGAAGTGCGTAGACATCAAGCTATTTTCAAGGCGCCGTTCTTGGGAGGTAAGGTAAAAGGTACTCACATCCTCCGGTGTGAGTGCTCGAAGTTATTTCCTTTAGATTCTGCAATTTTGTCTTTTTGTTTCTTGTTTTCACTAGTTAGGCTTAATGGAAAACAACAACAAAATTAGAGAGCTTTATAGTATTTATCTTGAGTTAGGACATGAAGTGTTTGAAGAGAAAATTAAAAAACCTATGGAACTTTATTTGCATGCTAATAGCAATGTTGTTAGTATGAATTCTTTGGACACCATAATTGCTAATGCTATGGAAAAGTCTAAGCTTGGGGAAGCTAGTTTTGATCTGCATGATATTTTTAGTCCCCCAAGGATGGAGGAGAAAATTTACTTTGATGATGCTATACCTCCAATATATGATGAATATGATATTTTTAGTCCACCTACTATTTAGGAGAAAATTAATTATGATTACAATATGCCTCCTATATTTGATGATTATGGTGATGAGAATAATAATGATAGCTATTTTGTTGAATTTGCTCCCACTATGATTAATAAGAATGACTATGCTTATAGGAAGAGTAATAATTATTTTATGCATGTGGCTCATGATAAGAATGTTTCATGTGATGGTTATATTGTTAATTTTATTCATGATGCTACTGAAAGTTATTATGAGAGAGGGAAACATGGTTTTATGCATCTCAATAATATTAAGTTTCCCCTCTTTATGTTGAAAGTCTTGAAGTTGCACTTGTTTTGCTTTACTATGATTGTTGCTTTGTGCTTTCATGACTTGTTTCTTTACAAGATTCCTATGCATAGGAAGTGGGTTAGACTTAAATGTGCTTTGAATTTGCTTCTTGATGCTCTCTTTTACTTCAATTCATATTTATTATGTGAGCATCTTCTCAAACTATCATGCCTAACTTAAAGGCGTTAAAGAAAAGTACTTATTGGGAGATAACCCAAAAGTTTTAGTTGAGTCTTGAAAGTTATTACCTCTGTAATAACTTCTCTTTATCATTTTTGTGTGTTTTTTGTGACAATAGTAACCTCTAATGAGCGAGAAGTAATGCTTGGGAAAGTTGCTGTCCCAAAACAGATTTTTGTGCTTCACTGTAAAACTTCGTGTAAAATCTCTGTACGTTGTTTTGAGGCATGAATTTTTGTGCTTCTGCCCCAGGTTGTTATCTAACTTTTTTTAGTTCAACACTTTTCGATTTGAGCAACATAAGGTCTTCGAAATTTTTTGGTTTTTAGCTACTGGTCTGTTTTGACAGATTTCTCCCATTATTTGCATTTGCCTCTTAATCTCTTTCTCTTTGAGTTCTCTTTGATCACTTGAACTTTTTAAAGGAAGTGCTACAATAGCTTGTGTTTTAATGGAAGTTTTACTTGGGTTGAAACTGAACCAAAAGACTTATTATCTTGAATACACTAATGTTGCTAATGAAGATTGTGTGAAGTTCTGTATGAAGAAAAAAATTCAGGTGTATGGAGAGAATGATGTAATGAGATGAAGAATGGACTAAAGATCAAGCTTGGGGATGCCACGTGTGTCCTCCCAAGAAATATCCAAGAAGTACAAGCTTCAAAGCTTGGGGATGCCCAAGGCATCCCCTTCTTCATCAATAAAAATCTCAGGTTTCTTCCAAACACTTCATTTTTATTATTTCATGCACAATTATGTTTTTCTTGGAGCATATTTGTTTTTGTTTTTTTAGTTTTATTTTGTTTGGTTTGCTTAAATAAGTTGGTTGGATCCCAACACACTTATTTTGGAGAGAGACACGCTCCATTTTCATTTGCCTAGATCACTCTAGTTTTCATTCTTATTGTTCTGTGAGTGTTCACTTTTCCTAGCACTGCGTTTAGCCTTAGTTTTCTTGTGCTTTCAGCTTAGAACTTTTTAGCTCTTCTTTGTGGAATTGTGAGACAAGCTCACTGATCTTTATTTATTATTATCTTTGTGAGTTGTTTCAAAAAAAGGTTGATTTGGATTGGAAAAGAGTAGGAAAAGTTCATGCTTAAGTGGTATAAATGGAGTTTGTTTTTGACTATGGCCTATGATTTATCATGTCATGCTTGATATTGTTTTGGATTTATGATTAGTATTCTTTGCTGTAGCATGACATGTTATAAACAATTGAGATTGCTTAATGTGCCTTGGAAGAATCATGCGTTGTTTTAGCATATTAAAGCATAGTATTGTGGTATTCTCTTTTGATGCTTTATTTGGGTTGACTTGGCGCATGCTCACACCATGTTATGACTATCCCAAGTCACCATAGCCTTTATGATCCTTTAGTTTTCGACTTGTAATATCACTTTATGCTTTAATTAATGATGTTTTGTCGCTCTGCATGATTATGGCCATTATTGCTCTCTTAGTTGGTCGCTCCCAGTCTTTTGATAGCCTCCATAACCAAGTATGAGTTCCACTCATGCATCCAACTCCTAAAACCAAGTTATTCCAAAGAGTCCACCATACCTACCTATTAGCATATGCTATTCCAAGTATATTCATGTTTTTGTTTACCTTCTAAATTAAACTTGTTATGATAAAACTAGTGATTAAAGCTCTCACGAACTTGATGGCACACTTTACTTTTCGTGCCCTTAATAAACTTGAACCACTGTGTCATCTATGTTGTATATGCTTGCACTTATATGTTGGGGATTAGCAGAACCATGTTGTCATGGGGAACACTTTCAACATTGCACTTGTACTTTGTACCTAGTTGATATCATGCTCTTTGTCTATGGATGTCGTCGGTGTGAAATGAAAGTGGAGCTTGTAAGTCCATGGAGTTATGTATGTGTGTTAGAGAAACGCCTGGGCCGCTGGTCTAATCCAAGCTGTCATGGTGGAAACCTGCAGTGTAACCATAATGAGCTGTCTATGAAGCATTCTTCTTATAAAAAAAGAGTCAGATATTGAAAAAAAGAGAAAAAAAGAGATATGAGAAAAGAGGAAAGAGAGAAAAAAGCACCATATTCCCATGGTAAATAAGAAGATTGCTGAGATGCTCGTTGTCTGCTTGCCTTGTCATTTTGATATGGGGATTCTTCCGTATCATCGGGCAAGGGGTACCCCGTTGGCAGTTCTCTATGATACACATGTACTTACTATGACAAGAACTTACCGGTAACTAAACTTGAGTAGCATGAGGAGCGGCCCTCGTATTCAAGGGACATGAGATTTCCAACTTATACTTTGTCAAGCATATACTCCATAGTTTGTTCACTTTAACCTTAATCACTTCAAGATGCTTATGATAGGGGCAATGAGAGCTGCAAGCTATTAAGTACCATAATTTTTGGAAGCTATTTATGAGACTTGAATCCCTACTTCCTTTTATGAAGGCCTTTCTTTTACTTTTTTTGAGTCTCCACCTTCTATCTATATGCACCTACTTTGAGAGCATAGTGGCCATTCTTTGTTCTATGTGCATTGTCCCAAAACTTGTTGATTGATGCATAATTTTGATATTGCTTGTTCTTAAACTATTTGTATCTAGTCACTCTTATGAACTTTGAAGGTGTCCTATGCATCTATGTTTGCTACTCTATGAGGGACAAGCTGAATGCCACTATGCTATGTTTTCTTTATGTGAAACAAACAAACGTCTTGTAAAGCATTGTTATTCATGAATCTTTTGTTTGTCCATTTTCATGTTGCAACATAGTTGCTATGTCTTATTGTTAGAACTTTATCTTTCATGCTATGTTGAAGTACTATGATCCCAACTTTCAAATGTTTTACAAATATTTTGATCAAGTTTATGACGGTGCATGTCACCTTAGAAATTATTCTTTCTTTTTATCACTTACCTACTCGAGGACGAGCATGAGTTAAGCTTGGGGATGTTGATACGTTGCTAACGTATCCATAATTTTTGATGTTCCATGCTTGGTTTTATCTACTTTCTTATGTTTTGTCCATACTTTGGAGTACTTTTCATATGATTTCTTGGACTAACCTATTAACAAGAGCCACAGTGCCAGCTGCCTGTTTTCTGTTGTTTTTGGTTTCAGGAAAGTTAGAAAATCAATATTCTCGGAATTGGACCGGACAAAAGCCAAAGTCGATATTTTACCGGAAGACTCATGGAGCCAGAAGATAAGACAGAGAGGGGCCACAGGGTGGCCACACCATATGGTGGCGCGGGCTAGCCCTGGCCATGCCACCAGGTGGTGTGGGCCCCCTGGCCGCCCACCGACCTTGCCTCTTCGCCTATAAGATGCCTCCCAATGCAGAAACCCTAGATCGTCAAGCCTCCAGCCACGAAAAGTTCCGCAACATCGCCGCCACCGAAGGGGAGATTCAGGGGACAAAAAGTCTCTGTTCCGGCACCCTGCTGGGACGGCTAAGTGCCCTCGGAGCCATCTCCATCGATCTCCACCACCATCTCCATCACCATTGCTGATTCCCATGATGATGAGGAAGTAGTTCTTCCTCGAAGCTAAGGGTTCTAATGGTAGCTATGTGTTCATCTCTCTCTCTCTATGCATGATCTTATTGAGATCATGAGCTTGTAATCTATAGATCAACCTTGCTACTCAAAGTGCTTTAATAGACCTCTGCTCTCCCCATGTGTGTGAAGTTGACAGTGTGCACACCATGGTGGCACTTAGGCTAGAGATTAAAAATGCTTATTATGAGTTATATTTGGAGTTGCATGTCTTTATGAAATTGTGGTGTTTGTTGGAACCATCTAGTGCTCAAGGTGATAGTGTGGGGTTATCTAGATGCGAAAATCGGACTTTGAGGTATGCTGTTATAGCCCTACCATCGATTAGAGTGTTCAACCGGAGAGTAGTTCAGCGTAGTATCATAAAGAAGAATATATTTATATGAGAGTGTTCACTATTGAAAGTATGATCCCTAGGCCTTGTTTCTAAGCATTGAAACACCATTTGCAACTAGATCTATTACATGTTTGCTTGCTTTTATCTTTATTTCAATTTTACTTTAGTCTTTTCCACGCCATCAAGCTATTTTCTATCACCGTTACCACTTGTATTTCACTATCTCTTAGCCGAACTAGTGCATATATACACCTGCCAAGTGTATTGATTGCAAGGTTGCTTGAGAGGGGATACCTTTGACCACTTCCTCCCTGAGTTTGATAAACCTTGGGTGATCCACATAAGGGAAAACTTGCTGCTGTTCTACAAACCTCTGCACTTGAAGGCCCAACAACTGTCTACAAAAATAGAAGTGCGTAGACATCACACAACTATGCAGAAAACCAAACTCCCAGCTACTACAATCAACAATCTACCACTCCGAACTTTCAAAGCTGAGTGATAACTAAGAGTCCTGATCATGCTTCCCTCCATAACCACTTATGATTAAGCTGGTGAGAACCTGTATAACACACAACACAATATCATAGTTAACTGTGAAGACACTTGCACCAAGAACTGAAAAACTCACCATTGAACATATCACTATTCAACAGCTAGCTGTAACATAGAAGCAAAAGGCAGTATAGCAGTGTTGCTCAGATAGCTACAAATTCATTAAACAAAGAATTAAAGTATATTGGAATAGCCAAGCTGCTACTACGAACTTCTCTTGAATAAATTCCACATCCTAGGATTTAGTTCGTGTTAGTTGTTTGATCCTACTGGGTTTCCAAATAGTTTAAAACTAGGACAGAGTGAACCGGTAAGAAAAAGATGATCACAACCATTTTTTTTAATATGCTCACATCTACAATATGGGACCGTACAGTAACAACCAAAGAGCTTTCAGTAGAACATTGTCGATCTAGTGCTACTAGCCTAATATGAAGATTGTTGGCAACCATATGTTCACATGAAAACAGAACTGAAGAATACACGAGAAAAACTTCAAACAGGAACAATGATAGATGAATTCAGAAATACCAAGGGTAAAGACGAAGAACTTAAAGAAAGGACGGATACTCGTCGTGTATCTTCCAAGTGCAGAGTGGGCATGCTGGCTCTACAAAGCAGCGTAGCACATCTCTGGCACCAAGAAGCAACACCTCATGCAGCTCCGGGGCTGTAGCATGTAGCCGGTGCCTCTGCACCCCCTCCACCCATGCAGCGCTCCACCTTTAGTCCTATGATCTGCTCCTGATGCGCGCTTCCTCCATTGGCACGATCCCCCGCCTCGTCGACGATGTTGTGGGTGTCCTTGTCTTCCTCCAGGTGGCCGGAAGGTAGCTTCGAGGATGCGCTCCTATACCAGGAGCAGGCGGGCGGAAGCGCTGCTTGTCGTCAAGCACCCACACGATAGACCACATGGCGGGGTCTTTGACTGCTATCCAATGGCCGATGGCAGGATCGACTGACGACGGCCAGAGGTAGAGCTGCCCCACGGCAGGCATGTAGGACGGAGTGTCGAGCGTCGAGGTCGAGCATGGTGTAGGATTAGAAAACAACCGGATGGTGCAGCCGAGTTGCCAGATCCAAGAACCTGGCCCTACCCCGACCTCCGGAGCACCCTAGCTTAAGCAATTAGATAATATGTTGCGGATACACTTTGCTCGGCGCATAATTGCCATGCAACACACCGTTGAGAAAATATTTATTTTGGTTTTAAATTTTAATATGAATGGCATACCGAAAAGAAGATCTGTTTTTGTTTTAAGTTAAAAAGTATCTAATCTCTCAACCGTAATAAAAATGAAGAACCGTACATAAAGATGCAATAAAAATATGATAAATGAGGTATTGTTTAAATAACTCAGTGGTAAAGATAGAATCTAATCGGTTTGATGGTACTGAAGATATATTAAGAGCATCTCCACTCGTTGGCAGTTCTCAGGCCGAAAACTGGACCTAAATAGCGTTGGATGGACGAAGATTTTGGCCTGAGAATGGTCGATTTCCCACTCGCGTTCCCAGCCCGAGTTCCCAGGCGAAGCCAAACTGGCGATTTTTTTTCGAATTTTCTCGTTCCCGCCGGCGAAGTTTCGGCCATAGGATGTTCGACAGAAGTACACCCAAAAATGTTCGCCCTCCAAATTATTATAGAACAAGATAAAATAGGTCAGCGACCAGTCGTCGATGGGGGTGATCTCCTCCGGCGTGTCCGGTGCGACGGGGATGGGGTCATCGGCGCCGTGGCCGGTCGACTGGTTGGAGGAGGTCGAAGCGGAGCTCGGCGAGGGCATGGCGGCGGAGGTGATCGGCGTAGGGCTTGGCGCGCTCTCGATGTTGTCCTCCTCGAGGATGTCCTTATGGCGCTCCATGTACCAGGCCTTGACCTGGGTGCTCATCGCCGAGGTGTCTTCACCGCCCATGAGAAACTGCAGATCCGTGTTCCTCTTCTTGGCGGCGAAGTTCACTTTGAGGAGATCGAGCTTGCGGTCTTGGTTCTGTAGCAGCTGCGCCCATCTCTGCTCGGTCTTCTCCTCCCTCATCTTGGTATGGGACTTTGTGTCGGCGATACACCTCTCGATGGATTCCTGGAGGCGCTCGGCGGGAGGTCCCACGGCTTTGAGCATCTTCGCCTTCTTCTAACCGAGCTCTAGCCTTCCTTCGCCGGCAGCAGGTGGAGGGGCCGCCGGGTTGTACACGTCTGTCAACACCCGGATTTTTAATCCCATATGCCTGTTATGTCATACATCGCAATCCCAGGATTACCATTTTTGTGAGACATAACAGATCGGATATCACAGTATATCATCCATTACAAACCATAATAAGGTCTTACACAAATAAAGGATCTCATGATCCAGTCTTAGTACAATCAAGTAGCGGAAAAGATAGTGTAGCGGTGGGGTCCATCTTCAGAGTCACAGGCAATGCTGACGATGGGAGATGATCCTAGTTGTCGTAGCCATCCTGCTGTCCTCCTTCAGAGTAGTCCTCCTCATAGTCTGGCCATAGGAATAGCCAGGGACAAAGCCATGAGTACTCTTTATGTACTCGCAAACTACCACTAACAAATAAGATAGTTCTAGTAGGAATGCTAAGTTCTAAGTTTATTTGTAAAGCTAAGTTTGAAACCTAAGCTGAGTTCAGAAACAAAGAAAGATAAAGTAAGTTTGAAAACACCTAAGTGGGAACTTAGTTGTCATAGTCACAACTCTGTTGTGGTCAAGTCATGTCACAAATCATTTTATAAGTCATTTTTGAAAACATCTGACAACGGAACAGTATGGCCACTCCAACTGTCTATAACCGCGGACACGGCTATTCGAATAGTTTGACACTCTTCAGAGGTGGTATACTTTCACCACAAGATTCGATACATCTGTCAGGGATAACCCTGAATCATCATACTTGGTATGCAGATAATCAAACATAACCTTTCCTTTACACACTCTAGTATAAGCACCTCTCCTATGAGTATGGCCTCTCAGCCATGACCATCTGTCATCCTGGGCACTGCATAGGTGGACAACATTGATAGGTAGCCTCAGCTCAAACCTCTCCCACGAGGGAACTAATACTAATGCATATAAACTTCCGGCTAAGCCTTACCCAATTCAGGTATTGTGGTTGTACGGTAAAATTGGAATGGTATCGCATCCCAACTCAACCATCATTTTTTGTAAAAGGGCTAACGCTCATGCCTTAACATTTTCATCATCATCATAAACCATTTGTGTTTCTCAACACATGTCAAAACATCTCAATAGAATGACTCATCATTCCAAGGTTTTCATAAGTCATTTTCACCAAGTATTCCCATCTAAAGTGATCAAGTTTTGGTTTAGCTCTAAACTACTAAGTTAAGAATTTTCACTAATGTGGGATGCTAACATCAATCTTATGCCATAGAATGACATCTAAGTCTAACTAGATAGGTCAAGTTTTATACTCTTTATGCTACATTCAAACAAGTAAAGGACTTTGGTAAAGTAAAGAAGGTAAAGCTTGTAAATGAAACTTTGAGTAGGTATAAGTCAAAAGTATAACCCAAAGCATGCCTAATGCATCTTTCTTAGGTTGTCTAGCTTGCAAGGGTTAGCTTGCATTGTTAATGATGGCTTGCCTTGTGTAGTGTAGTGCTTGAAATTCCTTTCCTCCTCCTCTTGGTAGAACTCCTCCTCCTCGTAGACTTGGTCGGTACTATCGTCTATAAATACATACGGAATACACAATCACCAAACCATACTTAACTAGTCTACTTAGCATACTAAGGCACGCATTTGATGATCTATTATCATCACAAACATCTCAAGGTTTAATGAACTAGCTTCGTTTATTTTATTTGAAAAAAGTAATTTCTACTCATTGAAATTAACTAAGATTTAATATTCTCCAAATAAAAATATGGGATCATGTGAACACATGTCATCACCACATATTCCAACATATGGGAATGTGATTTAAAGGTTGGATCATATTTTAATAAGTTTAAGTTTAATAATTAATGATTTAAAGTGACTAGAAATGCCTATATAGCATTATTTTGGTACTAGTCCAAAGTCACTCCATGCAAACCTTAATATTATTACATATTCAGATAGTTATGGTTAAATGTGATTTTTGAGAGTTGGAATCAACTCAAAAGCTATTATGGTTGATTTTATAAAAATGTTTGAATGTGCAAAAGCTTCTGTCTTGTTATTTTTACTAGGAGAGATATCTAAATCTAAATGATTTAAATCTAACGGGCTTGGATAAAGATTTTAATTATCTTTCCAACAAAATTGGAATCACTCAATTTGGATTTGTAAAACTCTCTGTGTTGATTTTTAAACTAAGGGACATATTCTAGTTTAAGTCTAAAAAGAAAAAAATCCTAATTTGAATTAACTGGGTCGCGCGGGAAACTAATTGGGCCGGCCCAGATTCACTCCACAACGCTGAGGACTGCTGACAGGGGGGTCCGCCTATCAGTGGCTCATTGCACGAGAAGCGGTACGGGGCGATACAGACCGCCGGATTAGAACTAGATCAACGGCTCACGGTCGTCGTTGACGACGGACTCGTCACCGGCGAGACTGAACCCTAGCGGCTCGGTGGGGGTGCAGTGGGGACGTACCGGGGATCCAGCTAGTGCGGCGAGGCGGGCAAACGAACGAGTCTACGACGGCGGGCTCAGGCGAAGTCGCGGCAGAGGCTGGGATGGACGGAATCGACGGCAGCATCTCCTCCTCTGCTGCGGCTGCCTCTGGTGAAATTCCGGCGGCCTGCTGCTCGAACTGCTCTGACGATAGGTGGGGAAGGACTAGTGGAGAAAGGGGAGTTGAATGGTGTGGCGATTGAGGCTGGGGAAGGACTCCTTATATAGGCTCGAGGGTGGGACCAAGGGGGCAACGGCAAGCTCGTCGGTGACGATGATACAGGGTGCTATCTGCATGGGCGGTGTAGGCGGACGGTGGCCCGCCTCCTCCTCTACGGCTTTATGGCGTAGCTAGGGGCGGTGGCAATTGGTCGGGAGCATCGCGCGCTCTAGGAGACAGAGGTGGTGCTCGACATGGTTCCTGGCGACTGTGGGTCGCGCGGCGGTTAACGGCCGTGTTTGGCGGGGTGAGGGGGTCAAGGCGGAACGGTGCACGTGGTCTGTGGTCGAGGCACGGACTGTGGCGTCCTGGCGGTGAAGGCGCTCTGGCATGCTCTGGCGTGACGCAGAGAGGCATGGGCGCGAGCGAGTGGAGGTGGTCCAGGGGCTGGTTGTGGCCGTGGGGGTGGACAGGGGAGTGTGGTAGGGTTGGACGGAGCTAGTGGTGGTGCTAGAACGGCGTGGCGCGTTCTGGGGAGCATTGCCCATGTTCAGCCGGCGGTGACCAAAAACGGGCAACACGGCACTGCTACTCTAGGCCGGTTAGTAGCTTAGTTATGGGTTGGTTAGAGTTAGAGGGGACAAGGGGACCAAATGGAGGCCAACTACTCGACAAAGCATTGATCCATCAATAGTGTTTGTTAGGCCGAAAATTTGTGCATGCCACCTGTTCGACCAAATGGCCGCAAGAACAAAACTTTTGAATTTTGAGATGAAATTTTGTGGAGTTGTTTATCACATGCTTAAGCATCTCTGGTTGCTTGGGATAGTGAAGTTGAGTTCATTTGAGTGGTTTTTGAAAAAGTGTGATCTAGACATATGAACTAGATTCCATTTTCAATTGTCATTTAAAATTAGAGTTTGAAAGTTTTTGGGAGATCACAGAGTGGGCCTTGGCACATCACTACTTGTACTAGCAAGGGGTGCAAAGATCCACAATTGTTTCTGTTGGAATTTGAGTGCTAGGAATACCCAAAGTGGGTTAGGTGATTAAAATGGCAAAAGTGACCATTTCCTTTATTTAATTCTTTTTGATTCCTTTTTCTTTGGTTTTTGCTTGGGAATGGTCTAGATGAAGTGAAATTCATCATAGAACCATTTTACAACCATTAGAACAAACAATAATGGCATTTCAAACAACTCCTATTTTAAATATGAATGCTTAAAGATTTTAAATGGAAAAAGGTTTTGTTAACCCTAAATTGGGTAGCTTTGATCTTGATTAAAGTTTTGGGATGTTACAAACCTTCCCCCCTTAAACAAAATCTCGTCCCGAGATTTAAGAAAGAAAACTAGGAACTAAAGAGATCTGGGAACTCAGTCCTAATGTAATCTTCTCGCTCCCAAGTGGCTTCTTCTTCGGTATGGTTGCTCCATTGGATCTTGAGAAATTTGATACTCCGGGTCCTGGTGGTTCTGTAGGCTTCCTCCAAGATACGGATGGGCACTTCACAATATGTCAGATCCTTGTTGATATCAACAGCTCGGTGATCGATGTTCTTGAAAACTTCGGTCTTCTCCGGCACTTCTAGGCATTTGCGAAGTAACGAGATATGGAACACATTGTGGATGGCTAACATTTCCTATGGCAGTTCCAGTTGATACGATACTTATCCTCGACGATTCAGAATCTTGAAGGGTCCGATATATCTGGGGGCTAACTTTCCTTTCAGACTAAAACATTGGGTTCCCTTCAATGTTGAAACCTTGAGATATACAAAATCTCTGACATTGAAAGTCAGGTCTCTCCTTCTCTTGTCAGCATAACTCTTTTGTCTGGATTGTGCGGTCTTGAGGTGCTCACGGAATTTGTGAACCTTCTCTTCGTCTTCTCGGAAAATGTCGGGTCCGAAAACCTGACTCTCTCCTACTTGTGACCAATTCAAAGGGGTACGGCACTTTCTTCCATATAAGAACTCAAATGGTGCCATTTGCAAACTGGCTTGATAATTGTTGTTGTATGAGAATTCTGTGAAAGGCAGACAATCTTCCCATTTTGATCCATATTCTAGCACACAAGCTCTCAACATATCCTATAGGATTTGGTTGACTCTCTCAGTCTGTCCATCGGTTTGCGGGTGATAAGCTATGATGAAATTCAACTTGGTTCCTAATCCTTCTTGGACTTTCTGCCAAAATCTCAAGGTAAATTGGGTTCCTCGATCTAATACTATGGTCTTGGGGGTTCCATGCAAACTAACAATTTTGGCAATGTACAGCTCTGCTAGCTTCGAACTCTGGTAGGTTGTCTTGATAGTTATAAAATGATCTACTTTGGATAGTCTATCAATGATGACCCAGATTGAGTCATTTCCCTTACTAGAAGTAGGCAACCCGGTGATAAAGTCCATTCCGACAGAATCCCATTTCCATTCCGGAATCTGCAATGGTTGCAACAGTCCTGCGGGTCTCTGATGTTCTGCTTTGATTCTCTGACAGATATCACACTTGGCGATGCACCTTCCGATTTCTCTCTTCATCTTGTGCCACCAAAATTGCTCTTTCAAATCTTGATACATCTTCGTTCCTCTGGGGTGGATATAATAAAGAGTATCATGAGCTTCTTGCATGGTAACTTGCTTCAGTTCCGAATCCGCTAGCACACAAATACGTCCTTTGTACCACATAACTCGTTCTTCGTCTTCGGTGAATCCAGGTACCTTTCCTGTATCAATACGACATTTGATTCCGTCGATACTTTCATTTCCCTTCTGGGCTTCCTTGATTTTGCTAATCAAAGTGGGTTGAAGTTCAATGCTAGCTAAAAATCCTTTGCTAACTAGCTCAGTTCTAAACTGCTCCAACTCCTCATACAAACTTGGTTGCTTCTCCTTGATCATGGTGTTTAGCCTATACGGCAATCTGCTAAGAGCATCCGCTACCACATTGGCTTTGCCGGGGTGATAGTGAATGTCAAGGTCATAATCCTTGATTAACTCTATCCATCTCCTTTGCCTCATATTCAGCTCCTTCTGAGTGAAAATATACTTCAAGCTTTTGTGATCTGAGTAAATCTCATAGCGATTACCCATAAGATAATGACGTCATGTCTTCAATGCCAAAACTATGGCTGCTAACTCAAGATCATGGGTAGGGTAGTTCTGCTCATGTTGCTTCAGTTGTCGAGATAGATAGGCGATGAATTTGCCTTCTTGCATCAATACACATCCGAGACCAATCTTGGATGCATCACAATACACATCAAATGGCTTCTTAATATCTGGCATGATCAATATTGGGGCTGAAATCAATCTCTTCTTCAGCTCTTGGAAACTTGCTTCACATTTGTCGGTCCATTCAAACTTCTTGTCCTTCTTCAACAATTGAGTCATGGGTCTGGCGATGCTCGAAAACCTTCAACAAACTTGCGGTAATATCCCGCTAATCCGAGAAATGCACGGACTTGGGTTTGAGTTGTTGGGGCTTCCCATGCTTCGACATCTTTGATCTTGGTGGGATCAAAAGTGATTCCTCTGGTAGACACAATATGTCTTAGGAATCCTACTTCTTTCAGCCAAAACTCACATTTGCTGAACTTGGCATACAACCGATGCTCCCTAAGGGTTTCAAGGATGATTCTAAGATGTTGCTCATGCTCTTCTTCTGACTTGGAGTAGATAAGGATATCGTCGATAAACACAACGACAAACTTATCTAGAAAATTCATAAAGATCTTATTCATGAGATTCATGAAATAAGCAGGGGCATTGGTTAATCCAAAAGACATGACCGTATACTCGTATAATCCATAACGAGTAGTAAAGGCGGTCTTTGGAATATCCGTTGCACGAATCTTAAGTTGGTGATAACCAGTCCTAAGATCAATCTTAGAGAACACATTTGCTCCAGTCAAATGATCAAATAGATCCTCTATCTTTGGCAAAGGGTACTTGTTCTTGATGGTGACGTCATTCAACTTCCTGTAATCTGTGCACAAACGGTTGCCTCCATCTTTCTTGCCAATGAATAACACAGGCGATCTCCATGGCAATGCGCTTGGTTGAATCAAGCATGTTGCCAACATAGCATCCAACTGCTTCTTCAATTCCACTAACTCTCAGGGGTTCATGCTATAGGGTCTCTGGGCTATGGGTCCGGTTTCGAGGATTAGTTCGATAATGAACTCAATATCCCTATCCAAGGGCATACCGGGCAATTCATCTGGGAATACGTCGGGGTATTCACAGACTACTCTGACTTGGTCTATGGTGGGTGGGGCTAGACTCTTGTTACACTTGAATTGACGAGGCAAGGTTTCAGATATATGCTCTACTGAGACTCGAGAGCTACTGGTCATGGTGATGGCTTTCTTGGCACAGTCAATCAATCCTTTATGCTTTGACATCCAATCCATTCCTAGTACTACTTCCAAACCTTTGGTTCCAAGTACTATTATATTGGCATAAAAATCTATCCCATGTATTCTGATAGGCACAACTTTGCAAATTTTTCTAGCTTTTGTAGTTGAACCGGGGATTTGAACTATCATGACATGCTTCAAGTTGGTTGGGTGAATCTTACTAGTGCATGCAAATTCTTCGGTGATAAATGAGTGTGATGCTCCAGAATCAAACAACACTCTTACTAAAACTGAGTTGACAGAAAACATACCCACCACTACATCTGGCGCTTCTTGGGCTTCTTCGGCGTTCATGTGGAAGAGACGGCCGTTGCGGTTGTGAGGGTTCCCTGAGGCGAATCTTCTTCCTGGTTGAACACGACGCTGCTGTTGAGCTGGGGCATTCACATTGGCAAGGGCGGCAATCTTCTTGGGGCACTCATTGGAATAGTGACCCTTCACTCCACACTCGAAACAGGTGATCTGAGACTTGTATTTCGCTGCCATGGGCACAGCATTGCTTCCAGTTCTTGGTGCAGTGTTGTTGTTGTTGTGCTTGGGAGGTGCACGGTTGAAATTGTTGGAGTGGCCGGGGTGATTGTTGTTTCCTCCGGACTTCACATTTCCTCCGCTACGGTTGGGGTAGCTTGGGCGAGACATTGGGGGTCGATTGTTCCGCGGGGCATATCCTGCAGACGGGTTGGGACGGTACTTCTGGTGACAGTTGGATCTAGCTTGGTGCATCATTTTACGTTTGCGGTTGTTGTTTGCTTGATTAATCTTCCCTTCCATCTGAATGGCAGAGTCAACTAACTCTTCGAGATCCTCGAAATGGATGTTGACGAGGACAGTCTGCATCTCATCATGCAGTCTGTTCAGGAATCTCTCCTTCTTCTTGGCCTCCGTGTTGATTTCATCAGGTGCATACCTGGCTAGGGACAAGAATCTGTCACAGTACTCCACTACAATCATTCTGCCTTGCTTCAATTCTATGAATTCATCCCTCATTCGGGTGACTAGACCCTGCGGCACGTGGGTGCGGCTGAACTTGATTTTGAAGGCTTCCCATGTCATCACTTGACCATGGTTCATTATGCGGGTGATGTTCCACCATTCTCTTGCATCTCCTACCAAATAGTGGGTGGCAAAAAGAACCTTCTCATTGGCATCCACTCCGGCTACTTCTAAGTTGTTGTCCATTTTCTGCAACCAGTCATCAGCATCCAGTGGGTTCTCCGAAGTACTAAAGATTGGGGGATTGGTATTTTGGAAGTTTTTGAGTTTGGATCCATGATGATCCTGATTTCCATGGTTCTGATTGTTGTGAGCCATCTAGGCGATCTACTGTAGTGTTGCTAGATTAGCTTGGCACTCTGCCCTACTAGCTTCACGGTCTGCAATGAGAGTCTACAGAATCTGCAGCATTGGGTCTTGCGATGAGCTGCTCCCTCCTTGGTTTCCACGAGTCATCTAAAGATGGAGATAGATAAAGGGGTAAGAGGGAAGGTTCTAATGTTCATGGTTTTGATTTCAAAGCTAAAACTTTGAGTTTGACTCAGGTTTTGCCACTAACTTCTTTTCATTCATTCAAGCAAAGCACACTATACAAACTCACACATACCACAACATCAAAGGAAAACAGATGGTTTTAAGAACCATTTTGCAAGCTACGATACAATGGGACCGATACTCCACACTCTATGATACTGCTCTAGTGCATCTACTCATCATCAATGAAGTCGGAGTCATCATCGTCGGTGTAGAAGTCCACGACATCCTCCTCCAGATAGTCATCATCATTTCCGAGGTACGAGTCAATATCCCCTTGGATATCTTCACCTTCCTCTTCTTCTTCTTTTGCTGCAAGCTGAGCTTCTTGCTCCTTGATGGTCTTCTCGAGGTCGGCCACTTTCTTGCGAAGACGGTCGATGGTGCGATCCTTCTTTGCGCATTGACGGCGAAGAGACTGGCGATCCTTGACGAGCAGTGAGAAAGTCTGGGCCTTCTGGGCGGCAAGGGTGAGGTTGTGGTTGGCGGCCTCTCTAGCATTGTCCAACTCCTTCTGTTTGTCGTACAGTAGGAAGTCAAGGTTCTCCACTTGATGCTTCAATATTGGGTGACTTGGCATCTCTAGTGGCATTCCCATGGAATCACGCCTTGCATAGTGAACAAAGCGGGTTCCTTGGATTAGGTTGACACTCTGGGCACACAGACGTGCGAGAGCTTCATGCATTGCCCTGGCTAATCCATCTAGCCAGTTGTTCTCTCTCACTGAGAACTGAATCCTCCCAGATACTGGTGCTTCTATCTTGCCTCGAAGATCAGCAGTTACTAGCCATTGTAAATCTCCTCCTGGTGGACCCGGGAGTTGAGCTCCAAGGAATTCCAGATGCGGACGCTCCAAGAACTCAGACAGTGAATCCAGATCCCTCTTGAAGATTAGTTGGCCTCCGTTGCCCAACTGGTAGAACTTGCTGTATTGGGCTTCCATCTATAAGATTTTAGGATGAGAAAGTTAGTGAAGTGATCAAGTATGCCAAAGTTTTATGTAGTCATGTAAGAATTTGTAGGAACATGAATTTTTTTGAGAGAAAGAATCCCCAAGGGTAAGAGAGCAAATAGTTTTCATAAATACTCACTTTGGTTTTTGAAACTAAGTTTTTGTTCGGACGTCCATTCTAACTAGGGTCTCCTATGGTCAGGATGGCTCTGATACCAACTTGTCAACACCCGGATTTTTAATCCTAGATGCCTGTTATGCCATACATCACAATCCCAGGATTACCATTTTTGCGAGACATAACAGATTGGATATCACAGTACATCATACATTACAAACCATAATAAGGTCTTACACAAATAAAGGATCTCATGATCCAGTCTTAGTGCAATCAAGTAGCAGAAAAGATAGCGTAGCGGTGGGTCCATCTTTAGAGTCACATGCAATGCTGACGATGGGAGATGATCCTAGTTGTCGTAGCCGTCCTGCTGTCCTCCTTCAGGGTAGTCCTCCTCATAGTCTGGCCATAGGAATACCAGGGACAAAGCCATGAGTACTCTTTAAGTACTCGCAAACTACCACTAACAAATAAGATAGTTCTAGTAGGAATGCTAAGTTCTAACTTTATTTGTAAAGCTAAGTTTGAAACCTAATCTGAGTTCAGAAACAAAGAAAGATAAAGTAAGTTTGAAAACACCTAAGTGGGAACTTAGTTGTCATAGTCACAACTCTGTTGTGGTCAAGTCATGTCACAATTCATTTCATAAGTCATTTTGAAAACATCTGACAACGGAACAGTATGGCCACTCCAACTGTCCATAACCGCGGACGCGGCTATTCGAATAGTTTGACACTCTGCAGAGGTGGTACACTTTCACCACAAGATTCGATACATCTGTCAGGGATAACCCTGAATCATCATACTTGGCATGCAGATAATCAAACATAACCTTTCCTTTACACACTCTAGTATAAGCACCTCTCCTATGGGTATGGCCTCCCAGCCATGACCATCTGTCATCCTGGGCACTGCATAGGTGGACAACATTGAGAGGTAGCCTCAGCTCAAACCTCTCCCGTGAGGGAACTAATACTAATGCATATAAACTTCCGGCTAAGCCTTACCCAATTCAGGTATTGTGGTTGTACGGTAAAATTGGAATGGTATCGCATCCGAACCCAACCATCAGTTTTGTAAAAGGGCTAAGGCTCATGCCTTAATATTTTCATCATCATCATAAACCATTTGTGTTTCTCAACACATGTCAAAACATCTCAATAGAATGACTCATCATTCCAAGGTTTTCATAAGTCATTTTCACCAAGTATTCCCATCTAAAGTGATCAAGTTTTGGTTTAGCTCTAAACTACTAAGTTAAGAATTTTCACTAATGTGGGATGCTAACATCAATCTCATGCCATAGAATGACATCTAAGTCTAACTAGATAGGTCAAGTTTTATACTCTTTATGCTACCTTCAAACAAATAAAGGACTTTGTAAAGTAAAGAAGGTAAAGCTTGTAAATGAAACTTGGAGTAGGTATAAGTCAAAAGTATAACCCAAAGCATGCCTAATGCATCTTGCTTAGGTTGTCTAGCTTGCAAGGGTTAGCTTGCATTGTTAATGATGGCTTGCCTTGTGTAGTGTAGTGGTTGAAATTATCTTCCTCCTCCTCTTGGTAGAACTCCTCCTCCTCGTAGGTTTGGTCGGTACTATCATCTATAAATACATACGGAATACACAATCACCAAACAATACTTAACTAGTCTACTTAGCACACTAAGGCACACATTTGATGATCTAGTATCATCACAAACATCTCAAGGTTTAATGAACTAGCTTCATTTATTTTATTTGAGAAAAGTAATTTCTACTCATTGAAATTAACTAAGATTTAATATTCTCCAAATAAAATTATGGGATCATGTGGACGCATGTCATAACCACATATTCCAACATATGGGAATGTGATTTAAAGGTTGGATCATATTTTAATAAGTTTAAGTTTAATAATTAATGATTTAAAGTGACTAGAAATACCGATATAGCATGATTTTGGTACTAGTGCAAAGTCACTGCATGCAAACCTTAATATTATTACATATTCAGATAGGTATGGTTAAATGCGATTTGTGATAGTTGGAATCAACTCAAAAGATATTATGGTTGATTTTATAAAAATGTTTGAATATGCAAAAGCTTTTGTCTTGTTATTTTTACTAGGAGAGATCTCTAACTCTAAATGATTTAAATCCAACGGGATTGGATAAAGATTTTAATTAGCTTTCCAAAAAAATTGGAATCACTCAATTTGGATTTGTAAAACGCTCTGTGTTGATTTTTAAACTAAGGGACAAATTCTAGTTTAAGTCTAAAAAGAAAAAAATCCTAATTTGAATTAACTGGGTTGCGCGGGAAACTAATTGGGCCAGCCCAGATTCACTCTGCGGCGCTGAGGACTGCTGATAGGGGGTCCGCCTGTCAGTGGCTCATTAAACGCGAAGCGGTACGGGGCGATACAAACCGCAGGATTAGAACTAGATCAATGGCTCACGGTCTTCATCGACGACGGACTAGTCACCGGCGAGACTGAACCCTAGCGGCTCGGTGGGGGTGTAGTGAGGACGTACCGGGGCTCCAGCTAGTGCGGCAAGGCGGGCAAACGAATGAGTCGACGACGGCGGGCTCAGGCGAAGTGGTGGCAGAGGCTGGGGTGGATGGAATCGACGACAATGTCTCCTCCTCTGCTGCAGCTGCCTCTGGTGAAATTCCGGCGGCCTGCTGCTCGAACTGCTCCGGCGATAGGTGGGAAAGGACTGGTAGAGAGAGGGGAGTCGAATGGTGTGGCTATTAAGGTTGGGGAAGGACTCCTTATATAGGCTCGAGGAGGGGACCGAGGGCGTGACGGCGAGCTCGTCGGTGACGACGATACAGGGTGCTATCGGCATGGGTGGCGTAGGCGGACGGTGGCCTGCCTCCTGGCGGTCCTCTATGGCTTTATGGCGCAGCTAGGGGCGGTGGCAATCGGTCGGGAGCGTCGCGCGCTCTGGGAGATAGAGGTGGTGCTCGACGTGGTTCCTGGCGACTGTGGGCCGCGCGGCGGTGCACGGCCATGTCTGGCAAGGTGAGGGGGTCAAGGCGGAGCGGTGCGTGCGGTCTGTGGTCGAGGCGCGGTTTGTGGCGTGCTGGCGGTGAAGGCGCTCTGGCGTGCTCTAGCGCGGCGCAGAGAGGCATGGGCGCGAGCGAGTGGAGGTGGTCCAGGGGCTGGTTGTAGCCGTAGGGTGGACAGGGGAGTGCGATAGGGTTGGGCGGAGCTAGTGGTGGTGCTAGAACGGCGTGGCGCGGTCTGGGGAGCGTTGCCCACGTTCAGCCGGCGGTGACCAAAAACGGGCGGCGCGTCACTACCGCTCTAGGCCGGTTAGTAGCTTAGTTATGGGTTGTTTAGAGTTAGGGGAGACAAGGGGACCAAATGGAGGCCAATTACTCGACAAAGCATTGATCCATCAATAGTGTTTGTTAGGCAAAAAATTTGTGCATGCCACTTGTTCGACCAAATGGCCGCAAGAAGAAAACTTTCGAATTTTGAGATGAAATTTTGTGGAGTTGTTTGTCACATGCTTAAGCATCTCTGGTTGCTTGGGATTGTGAAGTTGAGTTCATTTGAGTGGTTTTTGAAAAAGTGTGATCTAGACATATGAACTAGATTCCATTTTCAATTGTCATTTAAAATTAGAGTTTGAAAGTTTTTGGGAGATCACAAAGTGGGCCTTGGCACATCACTACTTGTACTAGCAAGAGGTGCAAAGATCCACAATTGTTTCTATTGGAATTTGAGTGTTAGGAATACCCAAAGTGGGTTAGGTGATTAAAATGGCAAAAGTGGACATTTCCTTTATTTAATTCTTTTTTATTTCTTTTTCTTTGGTTTTTTGCTTGGGAATGGTCTAGATGAAGTGACATTCATCATAGAACTATTTTACATTTCAAACAACTCCTATTTTAAATGCACACTCATATGAATTCTTAAAGATTTTAAATGGAAAAAGGTTTTGTTAACCCTAAATTAGGTAGCTTTGATCTTGATTAACCTTGGTTAAAGTTTTGGGTTGTTACAACGCCGTCCTTCGTCTTGGCGAGGCTGAGCTGATTATCCGCCCATTTCTGGCATTTCTCAATCGAAGGGAACACGTGATAGAACTTGAACTCTGTCCTGGTGTAAGTCCAGTACATGCCGAGTACACGGAGAAGCTGCAACGGCAAGGCAAAGTGTGTCAGGATAGGCATGAACAAGTACCTTCAGCTAGTGTTCGGCGTAGTACCTTGGCATCCATGCTCTCGCCGCTGACGGGTGTGCTCTCGACCTCCTCGAGAAGACTGTGCCACTTGCTGCATGCCTGTTGGATGAGCCCCCAGTGGTTGGTCATGGCTTTCTCGCCGCGCTCCATGTGGGTTTTGTTGTACTTCGGGTCACAAAGGTTGCGTTCGTTGAACGCTAGCTTCACGCGCTTCCAGTAGTTGTCCGAATTTTGGTTGGTGCCAGTGATCGGGTCCATGCTCACCGATTTCCAGGCGTCGGCGAGGCAAAGGTCCTCAGTCGGTGTCCACTTGATCCGGGGCTTGGTCACCGAGGTGCCGCCTTCGTCTTGCCTTTGCCTTTGCCCTTCGCTGGAGCTAGGCCAACGCCTTCCTCTTCCTCATCGGTCTGCTCAGCGAAATCCTGGGACTCGATGCCGTGTTCAGCGTCGGCCCAGGACTGTTCCTAGGTGAAGAAGGCGGCATTGCTGGCCACGGCGGCCACCGAGCCTTCAGAGATCATGCCCTGCATGTAGGCTTCATTGGACATTCCGCCAAACATGTTCTAGGCGTTCACCTCGGCGTGGGTCGCGTGCGACGAGCTCCCGGTGAACGGTAGAGGACTGCAGCGCGCCGTCGAGGAGGAGGTGTAGGGGGCGTTGTTGTCGATGCTAAACGCCGAAAGAGGGCGTGGTGAGGGGCAGGGGGAGACGTTGTTCGGGTTGAATCCACCGTCGAACTCGGGGGAGGAGGAGTACCTCTGCCGTAGGTTCGCCTGGTTCTCCTAGAACATCGTCGGCGAGATCGGCAAGAACCCCATAGGCGAGTATCCGGCCGGCAACGCGGCGCTTGGCTGGCTCCCCCAGACGCCGCCGTACTGAGCACGGGACGACGCCAATGCTGCTTCCCTCATCGCCTGAACCTCGGCCGCCGCTTCCGCCGCTTCCCTCATCGGCTGAACTTCGGCGAGCTCCTGTGCCTGCTTGGCCCTTGCCTTCCTGTCCCTACGGCTCTCCGTAGCAAACTTTCTCTTCGTGAATATGGCCAACCAGTCGGGGCGCTCATGCCCTCAGGTTTCGCCGCGGGCGCTCTCGGCTTCCTCACCCTTTTCTCCTTTGGTTCGTCGGCGGCAGATCAGGGTTTGGCGAAAGCCTTGGGCGGCATGGCGAGTGGGAGCTCGGCGAACTGGCGGGAGATGTGGGGGCATTGCGGAGGGAAGGCGGGAGAGGAAGAAGAAAAGGGCGGGAACTCGGCCTCCCCTCGCCAACAGGTCTGGCCCACCCACGTTTTCTCTCCATCCGACGTTCCTAGGCCGTTCTCGGCGCCTCGGGTTCGGCCTGGGAATGCCGGACCAATTTTGGGCCAACCGACGAAAACCAAGGCCCCGGAAACGCGATCGATGAAAAATTACCGTCCGACCAAAAATACGCTTGAACGGGCCCGGGAACGCGAGTGGAGATGCTCTAATCATCGTAATGTCAGCATGAGACTTAAGATCACGATATTTTTCTAGAACATTTCTACTAGCTCCTGCATAGGAAAACTAACCCTATGCCCAAGTTTATGATAATAAAATAATATTACTCGCAAAAAAAAATTATATTAACACGATGCCCTGGTATGGCTTACAAACTTGAAAGGGAGGGTGCGCCTATACACCGCTCAACACGTGGGGATTGCATCCCGCACGCAGCGGCTTCCTTCATGGGCCGCTCCTAATGTGGCCTAATAACAGATATTGTTTCTTTCTTTTCAATTTTTTCCTTTTTATTTTTTTATTTTTTAATATGAACATTTATATTATGTGAACAATTTTATAAGAGGAACGTTTACCTATAAAAATTAATTTTAATATAAATATTTATGTTGCGTGCTTTTTTTAAAAGAACTTATCTCATTTCAATGATATTTTTAACATGAACATTTATATTATTTTCTTAAAGGGACATTAATATCATTTGCAAGATTTTACCCCTGTGAATGTTTGTTCTATCTTTACGATTTTCTCTATCTTCTCTAGCTACTCTTCTCTATCTCTATCTCTATATCTAAAAAAGAACGCGACGACTATTCTGTTTTCTGCTTTCTGCCACAGCTCCAGTACGTTGTACCAAAACCAACGTCAGGAAAAAACGTGTGAGAAAATAACTCCCGGTGATCCCGTCGCTCGCCTCGCCCGTGCGCTCCAGTCCATCATTCGTCCCACCTCTATCCCGACCCACCAATCCCCAGCACATCCGCAACTCCGGCGGCCGGCGTTGTGGACGAGTGGAGGTATAATGCCGACAAGGAGCTGCTTCAGATATCCGTAGCTCGTCGAGGACGTCCACAAGGGGCGAAGCTGTAGAGTCCCCGTGACCCGTTGCATCGTCACCGGCGCCCTCTTGGTCAAGCAAGCCTGCAATCTGGACAACGACGAGATCTGCATCTTTGAGGCCTAGATCGATGTCAGCAAGCCCCTCCAGGGAACCAAGCCTCAATCCCCCGCCTCCCCGAGTCCTCCGCCGCCGCCGATGCACGAAGATCCTGCACGCCTCCCTGCCCCATGCGCTCTGTGTCCGCGATGTCCGACAAGACCCTTCGCCTTCGTCACTCTGGTAATCTTGTGCTTTTAATTTACTGCCTAAATTCTCCTTATAGGGAATCACAGAGGTGGTACCGGTGTGAATTGTTATTACACATCCGTTTTTAGCTATGAAACTAGAACAGTGTGCGCGGGCACCATTTGAATTAGAATTTTTGATGATTTGGGTAACTATTAAAATGAAGATCATTAGATCTCAAAAGAAAATGAAGATCATTGTCATTGATATTTATAGTTGCAAACCTAATTTAATTTTTTATTATAACAACAATGTTATTAATGTGCCTATAATTTGTCCTTTAAGTATTATTAATGTCAATATATTTCTCCCTTACTGAAATATAGAAAATCTCGCATACTCCCGATAATCCATTAATGTATGCAAATTTTCAACCCCATTGACTTATAATTTTCAATTACTCCCTACCGTCCAAAATACTTGTCATTATTTTAGTATAAATTTGAACAATTTGAACTAAAACCATGGAACTATGTTGGGATGGAGGGTGTATTATAATTATGGTTATTAATAAGAACATAATTTTCTAAAATTAATAGAGTTCCATGTGTCACATGTAAATTGAGGCAAAACTTTGCCAAAACCATTGACAATTAAATCGTATTAGAGGGAGTATAAAATGTATTATTTTCATTCTATAATATTGTCACTAATATTGTAACATTTTAATTAAGATATAATATTCATTTTTATTGTAATGAATTTGATATTGCTTAATTGACTAAAAATAAGTTTCATTCAATTGAAGTTTGTCTTTGATTTTTCTTTGCGATTCACACACTTTTCTCCTTGGTCCAAACCTTTTCTTATTATTTTGTTTGATAGCATGATGTGCATTCAATATCTCATATTTCATCAAAGATTTTGATTGCTAATCTAAGTTCTAAATCCAATTACTGGTCAAATATAACTGACTTGGGATCACTCGGGCACATTGTTAATTTGTATGTTTTGTTTTAGTTGTTTTAGTTTGAAACTGCAAGTTAGTTGAACATTAGTAAAACATTTATACTCCACTTAGTAACATATAGTAGCATTAAATTAAACACATATTCTCTTTTTCTATAACAAAATTTAAAATAGTCTATAATAATTCATTTCTTGGAACTCTAAAAAATATAAATCATAGTTCAACAAAATGGATAACCATTAAAACTCCTTACTTAAAGCAATATCAATGGGCTCTTTCATGAGTAGTAGGCTTGACATGAATGTAATTTTATTGAGCTAAACTATACAAACATAAGAGTGAGTGAACAATATTGGTATGCCAGAAGATTTTTATAGCTTCTTATACTATTTAGCTATTTAATTCAGAATCTTTTAATAAACCAAACATGCATAATTCACTTACAACATACATGTATCACATGAAGCCATCATAAAATATATAGCCACAAAGGACCATTAGGATTAACCACTGACTCAATATCTAGAATCTGTTACCAAAAGCTTAATAAACGTAGATAGTGCAAGTGTAGTGCCATTGTACTCTTATTTTCCATACATATTAATTTGTGCTTCTCCTAAAATTTTTCCTCGTCTTATAAATAATAAATTAAGAAAACTAACATCAAAGGCAGTTCTTTATTCCAATTAATTACTTGTCCGCCAAATTAGGATGTTTTACATAATGAATGCTTTGATACTACTTCCAAAGTCATTGTTCCTTGCTGTACATTGTCTTCCTCCTTGTGTTCTCTTTACATGGATTGTTCTACTTTAGCAACAAATACTGAGTGCATCCAGTATGATCAAATATTGAAATAAACATACAGTATTTTAACCTACATGAACCATATAATACACTGAATGGTATTAAACCATGTGAACATGGAGCTAGAAGTTTCAAGTCCAAAGAAAAATGAAGCAGAAATAAGCATTTTTTATTGTAGAAATATGCCACGCCTATTGGAGATTAGAACGAGAAAAACGACTCTTTTTTGACAGGCAGTGTGCCTGCCAATGTTATTTATTTTGGAGGTACACTTGAGGTTGACGTAGGACAACATGATAAGGCTAAGAAAACTAAGAAGTATATCTAGTATATCTTTCGATAGGAGAGAATGAAACAGTTTCAGTCAACCTTTATTCTAATAATATGTACTCTAATAAAATGGTACACGAACAGAATCTGAATTTACTACAGGAATGGCGGTCTACATCGACGGCTAGGCGCTACGCCGACCCCCAAACGTCGGGGCCGTCGGCGTAGACCGCGACCAGGCTAGTCCCTCCAAGCAGCCGTTGGTGCAAAATTGCTCTCGACGTAACATAGCTACACCGACGGCTGCCCTCGGCATAGCTATTTTTCATTTGAAAAATCATAACTAAATCATTTTAATTCCAAAAAAATACAAATAATATATCAAAATTTACAGAAAACTAAGATCTATCTATCTACACTCAAATATTACACATTTGTAAATAAAAATTAAGTGAAACATAAAACATTATATATAGTTTGAAACGGTCATAAAAAATTCAAAAATGATCAAAACAATGCAAAACCTTCGCGTGAAGTCATATTATGTGATATAGTTGCAAGAAAAAAATATAAAACTTGGTATATTGATTATGTCTCAAAAAAACCTTCACAAAATGACTTATCTCATTCGAGGTTTCCTGACTTTCGGGTCAAATGACTAATGTTATGGCTAGAATCAAGGCATAGTTTGTGATAATGTGCCCATATTGTGCATGCATGTGAATTATGGGATGGCGAACAATACTACAGGAGGAAGTTTTCCTTTTAGTTGCACCAAAAGGCCATTTTCCATTTTCCGAGTGCAAAAAACAGAGGGTTTTGTGAAGCAACCACCAAATGGCTAATTCAAAATACTACCACTATTTTGAAAAAAATACTAGACCATGTTACATGGACAATGGCCTAACAGGGGGATCTCAAACCTTTCTGTCCATCCCTGGTAAAAAGGACAAATTTCTGCCGAATCTGTAGGAAGTGGGTCAGATATGAACTACAGGTACATGATCTGATACTCATGATGTTTTACAAAAATCATTTTTTAAGTTCAAAATATGCTATTTCATTAGAGATCCACTTCAAGTTTAGCGAGGCTCAGCACCGAGCTAAGAATCTTCATGCCCGCCGTTCGATAAAGTTTGATGATAGTTTGAAACGGGCATAAAAATTCAAAAACGATCCAAACAATATGAAACCTTCATGTGGTGTCATATTATGTGATATAGTTGCAAGGAAAAATATAAAACTTGGTATATTGATTATGTCTCAAAAAAACCTTCACAAAATGACTTATCTCATTCGAGGTTTCCTGACTTTCGGGTCAAATGACTAATGTTATGGCTAGAATCAAGGCATAGTTTGTGATAATGTGCCCATATTGTGCATGCATGTGAATTATGGGATGGCGAACAATACTACAGGAGGAAGTTTTCCTTTTAGTTGCACCAAAAGGCCATTTTCCATTTTCCGAGTGCAAAAAACAGAGGGTTTTGTGAAGCAACCACCAAATGGCTAATTCAAAATACTACCACTATTTTGAAAAAAATACTAGACCATGTTACATGGACAATGGCCTAACAGGGGGATCTCAAACCTTTCTGTCCATCCCTGGTAAAAAGGACAAATTTCTGCCGAATCTGTAGGAAGTGGGTCAGATATGAACTACAGGTACATGATCTGATACTCATGATGTTTTACAAAAATCATTTTTTAAGTTCAAAATATGCTATTTCATTAGAGATCCACTTCAAGTTTAGCGAGGCTCAGCACCGAGCTAAGAATCTTCATGCCCGCCGTTCGATAAAGTTTGATGATAGTTTGAAACGGGCATAAAAATTCAAAAACGATCCAAACAATATGAAACCTTCATGTGGTGTCATATTATGTGATATAGTTGCAAGGAAAAATATAAAACTTGGTATATCGATTATGTCTCAAAAAACCTTCACAAAATGACTTATCTCATTCGAGGTTTTCGGGCTTTCGGGTCAAATGACCAATGTTATGGACAGAATCAAGGCATAGTTTGTGATAATATGCCTATATTGTGCATGCATGTGCATCATGGGATGGGGAACAATGTTGCAGGAGGAAGTTTTCCTTTTGGTCGCACCAAAACGCCATTTTTCATTTTCTGAGCGCAAAAAAGGAGGGTTTTGTGAAGCAACCACTAAATGGCTATTTCAAAAATACTAGACCATGTTACATGGACAATGTCCTAACAGGAGGATCTCAAACCTTTCTGTCCATTGCTGGTGAAAAAGACAAATTTCTACCGAATCAGTAGGAAGTGGGTCAGATATGAACTACAGGTACATGATCTGATGCTCATGATTTTTTACAAAAGTCATTTTTAGGTTCACAATATGCTATTTTATCAAAGATCCACTTTAAGCTTAGCGAGGCTCAGCCCCGAGCTAAGAATCTTCATGCCCGCCGTTCGACAAACTTTGACGATAGTTTGAAACGAGCATAAAAGAATTCAAAAATGATCCAAACAATATGAAACCTTCGTGTGGTGTCATATTATGTGATATAGTTGCAAGAAAAAATAGAAAAATTGGTATATTGATTATGTCTCAAAAACCTTCATAAAATGACCTATCTCATTCGAGGTTTCCTAGCTTTCAGGTCAAATGACCAATGTTATGGCTAGATTCAAGGCATAGTTTGTGATAATGTGCCCATATTGTGCATGCATGTGCATCATGGGATGGCAAACAATATTACAGGAGAAAGTTTTCCTTTTGATCGCACCAAAAAGCCATTTTCCATTTTCTGAGCGTAAAAAACGGGGGGTTTTGTGAAGCAACCACCAAATGGCTAATTCAAAGTGCTACCTCCTATTTTAAAAAAATACTAGACCATATTACATGGACAATGTCCTAACACGGGGATCGCAAACCTTTTTGTCCATCACTGGTGAAAAAGACAAATTTGTGCCGAATCGGTAGGAAGTGGGTCAGATATGAACTACAGGTACATGATCTGTAAAAATCAGTTTTAGGTTCACAATATGCTATTTTATCACAGACACTTCAAGTTTAGCGAGGCTGAGCCTCGAGCTAAGAATCTTCATGCCCGACGTTCGACAAAGTTTGACGATAGTTTAAAACGGGCATAAAAAATTTAAAAATGATCCAAACAATGCGAAACCTTCGTGTGGTGTCATATTATGTGATATAGTTGCAAGGAAAAATATAAAACTTGGTATATTGATTATGTTTCAAAAAAACCTTCACAAAATGACCTATCTCATTCGAGGTTTCCTGCCTTTCGGGTCAAATTGACCAATGATATAGCTAGAATCAAGTCATAGTTTGTGATAATGTGCCCATATTATACATGCATGTGCATCATGGGATGACAAACAATGTTGCTGGAGAAAATTTTCCTTTTGGTTGCAACAAAAAGCCATTTTCTATTTTTCGAGCGCAAAAAATGGGAGGTTTTGTGAAGCAACCACCAAATGGCTAATTCAAAATGCTACCACCCTATTTTTCAAAAATACTAGACCATGTTACATGGACAATGTCCTAACATGGGGATCTCAAACCTTTCTGTCCATCCCTAGTGAAAAAGACAAATTTCTACCGAATCGGTAGGAAGTGGGTCAGATATGAACTACATGTACATGATCTGATGCTCATGATTTAAAAAAAATCATTTTTTGGTTCACAATATGCTATTTCATTAGAGATCCACTTCAATTTTAGTGAGTCTCAGCCCCGAGCTAAGAATCTCCATGCCCGTCGTTCGACAAAGTTTGAGGATAGTTTAAAATAGGCATAAGAAATTCAAAAACGATCCAAACAATGCAAAATTTTCGTGTGATGTTATATTATGTGACATAGTTGGAAGTAAAAATGTCAAACTTGGTATATTGATTAAGTCTCAAAAAAACCTTCATAAAATGACCTATCTCATTCGAGGTTTCCTAGCTTTCGGGTCAAATGACCAATGTTATGGCTAAAATCAAGGCATAGTTTGTGATAATGTGTCCATATTATTCATGCATATGCATCATGGGATGGCTAACAAGGTTGTAGGTGCAAGCTTTCCTTCTCATCGTACCAAAAATCCATTTTCCATTTTTCCAGCACAAAAATGGGGGGAGGGGTTGTGAAGCAACCACCAAATGGCTAATTCAAAATACTATCATCCTATTTTTCAAAAATACTAGACCACCTTACATGGACAATATCCCAACAGGGGGATCGCAAACCTTTTCATTTATCCCTAGTGAAAAAAGATAAATTCCTGCTGAATCGGTAGGAAGTGAGTCAGATATGAACTACACGTACATGATCTGTTGCTCATGATTTAAAAAAAATCATTATTAGGTTCACAATATGCTATTTCATCAGAGACCACTTCAAATTTAGCGAATCCCAACCCGGAGGTAAGAATCTTTATGTCTGCCATTTTAATTGGATAAATGAAATTATGACTACAATCACGGCATAGTTTGTGACAAGTTGATATGAATATCATATTTGGATTCCTATCATTTTTTGATCAATTTATACATATTATTTATCAAATTCTGATTGACGAATTTAAAGATATTAATTATTCCATATTAAATAGAAAAATACAAAATAAATAAAATTATTATATTTTTATTTGAATTCAATAATATTTTTACTTATTCATCGTTATTTACTTAAATAATTGTTTGTAATTTCAAAAAATATAAACATATGGCATGATGATATAAGAGTTAATATGATTGATATCATAGTATTGACAACAAACTATAAATTGTTTTACGGGAAGAGATTCTGAAGGAATAGAGAAGTTAAGCGTGCTGGGTGGAGTAGTGAGGATGGGTGACCGGCTGGGGAGTTTAACCAAGACTGCAATTTAATTAAAATTAAGTGTAATTTGTGTTAAAAATGCTCCAAGTGAGAGAATAATGAGTCAAAGAATTCAAACATTAAAAAAATAGAAAAATAAATTAAAAAAAAATAATTTTTTTTTTAAATTATTCTTGCGACCGGACGTTAGACTATGCCGACGGCCGCTATGCCGAGGGCAGCCGTCGGCGTAGCCTATGCCGATAGTTTTTTGATACGCTGACGGCCTTTATGCGCTCCGCCGAGGGAGATTTTTGCCGAGGAGCTACGCCGACGGCTTTTGGCCCTCGGCGTAGCATACCGTCCCTGTAGTGATTAAAGAACAGTGAAAAATAAGATATTGAAGGTAAAAAATATAACAGATTTCACCTAGTACTCGATGATGCGGGTAAGACCAAAATTGTGTTGGCTGCCTGTTTATGTGTAGTTCATATCAACACCTAGCTTCTTGCCGGTGTGCCTGGCGGAGTGTTTTACACTGAGGCACCAACATACACACTCTAAGGATCGATATAAATAGATCAATCCCTTGTCTGGTGACTCTTACAAAAACGAAGTAGTATTTTTAATGATAAAAAGACAATCAAACAGTGCCCACCTTTGACTACGATAATATCTATGAAATCAAATTATTCCAATGAAGTATATACAGTGCAAATTGATCTAAATTGACATACAATATACATAAATTAGAAATCGAAGGAATTGTTCCGACTATCTTCGTCGATTGATAGTTGAGTTGGCTGCCTTGTTTTTCATAAGTTCATACCTACACCTAGGTTATTGTCGGTATAGCTGGCGGATCGAAGCAATTTATACCAAGGTGCACCGTGCACACACATACGCATCGACCCTTGTTAAAAAATACTATATAAGTTCCTTATTCCGGGACTCCTAGAACAATGAAGTAGTATTTTCATGATAAAAGATAGTGAAATGATGGGAATTGGGATAATATGTACTCCTTCAGTCCTGAATAGGATGTCGTAAATTAATCTAGATTTATCTAGACATATCTTTCCAGCATAGAGGGAGTATAGAAAATTAGTCTGAAGAAATACATAAATTGAATCCATATTTAGCGGATGTGTAAATAAATTAGATATTAAAACGGAAAATAATTTATAATACATTCAAACATACCGGTTTCATCGAAAGCTCAGTTGGTTGTGCTCGATGAAGTGCTTTACTCCGAGGTATACAAATTCTCATTGATAAAATCATTGTGCCTTGATATGATCATACGAAGTAGATCGATTCCTTATCCGGTGCCTCCACGCGTGGCGAAGCTGGCCCATGCTGGTCTCACACATCGAGTTGCACCGCAGCAGCACCCGCCAGATCCATTGATTATTTATCAAAGCAAGCTAGCTTGACATAAGGCTAGCTTACCAAAGCAAGCTAGCTTGGCATAAGGCTAGCTTTGAAGAGTTGCCCGGATCAGGACAAATCAATTACCCTAGCTTTGAAGGACTCTGTGCATGAGGGCAAAATCGATCCGCTTCACCCTGTCTTTCTTATTGGAATTTAGTGAGTTTTGGGTTGTTGATCTAGACAAATTTTGAAATTCTCTTTGACACATTTGTGCATGGCAGCATATGGTTGTGGTAGGTGCCAAAGTTTAGTCTCACATTGCTAGTTGAGTGAGAGTTACACCTCCTTATATACTAGGCCGTTCCACCACTCACTAAAGTGTGAGAAGAAGGGCAGCTCTCGCGCACTCCTCCTCCGACACCGCCCGCCTCGCCACGCCACGCCTCGCTATGACGCGTGCGCGCGCCGCGGGTTGCGGGTTGCGAATAATATGTGATCGCCAAAGTAAATAGTTTTAAGGATAATAGGAAGTCATCAAGGCATGTGAAGAGGAGATTGAAATCTATCAGGAAACTGAGAAACTCCGGAGTTATTGCGTTGGATTATATCCAAACATCTAATACTTGACAGATCCCTTCACAAAGGGTTTATCACATAATATGATAGATAATGCATCGAGGGAGATGGGTTTGAGACCCACACAATGAGTTGTTCGCAGTGGTATCCACTCTATGTGATCGGAGATCCCGTGAATTAGAGCTGAGAGACAAGCTGTTGATCAGCTGAGAGGAGAGTATGCCCATATTATATTTACATCTCCATAAAGATGCAATATTCTCTTATTCTGCATGGCAGATTGATATTTATCTTAATATGTTTCAAGTGGCTTTTCTAAGCAGAGATGTTGTCCTACAGAACATCTATTGAGGAACACACATATATGAGTCTGACTGTTAAAATGTCACAGTCCGTTAAAGTTGGGTGCTCTCTAATAAACTCATGAAAGGCCCTGGAGTATGACGCATAAGCTCCAAACCACGGGAAAGCCCTGCGGCAGCCCTGTACCGGTCTAAATTTTGTGTGAAACTAGTGTGCAGAAAACTTGTAGTTCAAGGCATAGTCCACTATTCAAGTTACTTGCTAGTGTAGCATGGAGTTTAATGTGGAAGTTCAACTTAACAGTCTTCACTACACACCGGTATATGAAACAATATTCTAGAATAGAAATAAGATAATGTGTCAATGAAACTTTGTGGGGGATTGTTGGAATTTGGTGAGTTTTGGGCTATTGGCCCATTAGACAAATTCTGAAATTCTCTTTGGCTCATTTGTGCATAGCAGCATATGGCTGTGCTAGTGGTGCCAAAGTTTAGTCTCGCATTGCTAGTTGACTGAGAGTTACACCTCCTTATATACTAGGTTGTTCCACCACTCACTAAGGTGTGAGAAGAAGAGCAGGTCTTGCGCACTCCTCCTCCGACGCCGCCCGCCACGCCACGCCTGGCACACAGGCCGCTGGTTATGGAAATCTCGCCGAGATTTATTTTTGCTAGTCGGGAAAATTAATCTTGAATTAATTACGAGTCATCAACGGACACGTTAATTAGTCAGTCATTTCCAGTCTTTATGGAACGTGGGCAGTTAACGACTCAGACGTGGAATGGGTCTCACGATCTCCCTGACCTGTGCTATATAAGCATCTACGCTAAACCTAATCAGCACGGTTTAACACACACGTCTCCTTCCAGTCTATTGCACCGCCGCCTTCGTCTTCTCCATCCCGACTTGCAGCGTGCACTGCAGATCGGGATAGTAGGCCTCCGGAAACCCGCCTTCTTGTGAACCTGTATGGGTGAGGGGTGATCAGGTTTTTGGGGAGCGCTTTCGCGTGACTACTAACGCCATCACGGACGACTCCTTTCCTGACAAGAACTTCTTTCCGGACATCGGCAACCTCTACATCGACGACATGGCTGACGACGCTGCTACCACCGCTGCGGCTGCTGTTGTCATTGCTCTACCGTACGTAATACTGAACTTATTATTTCAGATTCTGCTAGAGTTCCTTATTCTAGCGTTCGGTGTAGATGTGATAGGTTTATCTTATTTAAATGTAATCTGCTTATCTACTTTGTTGATATGCATGATTAGTTTTGGTACTGTCTGTATGATCACGTTTTATCAGTTTATTATTCGGATTAAATCATATGGATTATTGCTTATATTTTCAATAATCCAAAAATCTGATTATAGGCAACTGAATTCTACCGGTGTAGCCGCGGCTACTAGGCCTCCTTCGTTTGATGGTATGCACTATAAGAGATGGCGCATGAGAGCAATTCTATGGTTTAAAAACCTAAACTGCTATAGCGCCACTCTTGGCAAACCTGAAGGAGATCTTTCTGCTGAGTAGGAAGCGGCCTTTAAGAAAGCCGATATCATGTTTATGGCGGCTCTATTCAGTATTCTTGGGGACAACATTGTTGACCCATATATGTCATTTGATAATGGCAAAGATGCGTGGGATACGCTCGAGGCCAAGTTTGGGGTCTCGGACGCTGGCACTGAGTTGTATGTCATGGAGCAATTCTATGACTACAAGATGGTTGATGAGCGCTCCGTCGTTGAGCAAGCTCATGAGATACAATCACTTGCCAAAAAACTTGAGCAGTTCAAGTGTACCTTACCGGACAAGTTTGTGGCCAGCGACATTATTGCCAAGCTTCCTCGCATTCTTCTCTGAAACATAAGAGACAAGAGTTTTCCGTTACGGAACTCATTAGATCTCTTCATGTGGAAGAGAAGGCGAGAGCAAAGGACACATGTGCTCGAGTACTTGAGGGAGCTTCTAGTGCCAATTTGGTGCAGAAGAAAAACTTCCAATCCCACAAGATCAAGAATAAGAACAAGTCTGATGGCAAAAGAAAGGTTGATGGCAAGAACAAGACCACTCACTCAACCAACTTTAAAAGGAAAAATGATAAGAAGAAAGGCCCATGTCACGTCTTTGGTGATCCTGATCATTGGGCTCCTAGCCGCCCTAATCGCTTTGACAAGCGGCAACATGGAAACAGCAGCAAGACTGCTAATGTTGTTATTAGCGATACTGAGATGAAGGACGCTGGGTACGGTATTTTACCTACTATCCTTTCAGTATGTCATTCTCCTGATTGGTGGATTGACACGGGTGCTAATACACATGTATGTTCTGATATATCCATGTTCTCTTCTTATCAGGTTGCAAGGACTTCCTCCGTGCTGATGAGAAACGGCTCACGTGCTTCTGTTCATGGTGTTGGTACGATAAATCTAAAGTTTACTTCAGGGAAGACCGTACAGGTGAAGAATGTGCAGCACGTTCCCTCCATCAATAAGAATCTCATCAGCGGATCGCTTCTATGTCGAGATGGTTTTAAGTTGGTGTTTGAGTCCAATAAAATTGTAATTTCTAAGTATGTACAATTTGTTGGGAAGGGCTATGAGTGCGGAGGTCTGTTCCGCTTATCTTTGTCAGACTCATGTACTAAAGTTATTAATCATGTTTGCAATGATAATGAGTCCAATATTTGTCATTCACGACTTTGTCATATTAACTTTGGTTGCATGACGCGGCTAGCCAATATGAGTTTAATTCCAAAATTTACCACTGTCAAAGGTTCTAAGTGCCAACTTTGAGTGCAAGAAAGGCAACCCCACAAGTCTCATATGGCTGCGGAATCGAGAAACTTAGCACCTCTAGAACTTATACATTCAGATCTTTGTGAGATGAATGGTGTGTTGACACAAGGTGGAAAAAGATACTTTATGACGTTGATTGATGACTCCACTAGATACTGCTATATTTATCTTCTGAAGTCTAAAGATGAAGCTTTGAGTTACTTCAAAAACTATAAAGCTGAAGCAGAAAACCAACTTGATCTTAAAATCAAGCGGTTAAGGTCAGATCGTGATGGAGAGTACTTTTCAAATAAATTTGATATATTCTATACGGAACATGGTATTATCCATGAGAGGCAAAAATAAAGTGGTTATTATCTTATTCCATGTTTATGATAAATGTTTATTTTGCATGCTAGAATTGTATCGATCGAAAACATCAATACATGTGTGTTTAATAAACAAAAAGGGTTCCTATTTATGCCTCTCTTATAGACTAGCTTGTTGATTAACAAGATGATCAAGGTTTCCTGATCATGGACATTGGATGTTGTTAATAACAAGGTCACACCATTGGTGGAATGATGTGATGAACATTCATCCGAAGTATAGCATTACGATCAAAGTCATTATGTTTATGTTGCTATAACATCATACGAAGTAATCTTTATCCTTAGACCATGAGATCATGTTAATTGCTAACACCGGAAGAGTATCTTGATAACATCAAACGTCACACCATAACAGGGTGACTATAAAGATGGGTTCAGTGCTACGAAGGTGTTATGTTGAGGCTCATGGATCAAGAGTGGAATTTGTCAATCCCGATGATGGATAGATATACTCTGGGCCTTCTCGGTGATATCACATTGAAATAGCTTGCAAGCAAGTGATGTGATCACTAGAATGTTATATCACGGGAACAAGAAAAGAGTGCATGTCAGTAACGAGATCAAACTAGGTATGGAGATAATGATGATCGAATCTCAGACATGTAATATATCGCGAGACAAAGGGATTTACTTACTAGCGTTAAAGGTTCTCACGATCACAGAAGTCATCGTTGAATGTGTAGGAGTCAGTATGGATCTCCAGGTCCCGCTTCTAATTATTGATCTGAGAGGGGTCTCGATCATGTCTGCATTATTCGTGAACCGTAGGGTGACACACTTAAGGGATACCGACACCATTTGGAGCAAATATGTTTCAGATAAAGATTTAAGAAAGTGCTGGAATTATTTCAATAGACACCGAAACTATTTCGGGTGAAATTGCTGAAATTGGTCCTGCATGTAATATTGAAATGTTGCAGGGGGTTTTATGTGAATGTTTGTTACTTAAAGTAATTAACAAAATTCTGAATAAAAATAATAAAAGAGTTTTATTAAATGAGAGAGCATTAAATTTGGAGAAATTTAATGCATTTAAAGTGGAGACTTTAAAAGGGAATGTGAAGAGGCATTTTAATGTGGAGGGGTTACCACCACATGAATGGGGGAGGTGAAGGGTCACCTACCCATGCGCCGGCCATGAAGGAGGGGTACCCTCCCCTCCTCCTATAAAAGGCCACCCTCTCCTCACTTCTCACTCACACCTCCTTGTGAAGGATCTCTCTCCCCCTCTAGTATTATTCCCCATGGTCTCGGATTAGCGAGATACATGTTCCCGGTGGCTTTATCTAGAAAGGAGTTGCTTCTTCCGCCGCTTTGCTGGAGCGAGGGACGGAGGTTGTCGGGATACCGGCCGTGTGTGCGATCACGGATGCACCGCTGCTTTGCGGTGCTGGACTTGGTGGTGCTGGAGCTGGATCTGATGGACGTGCTGGAGCCGGACCTGCTGGACTTCATCACAATCTTGAGATCTGCAAGTGTACGACTACATCAACCATGAGTTCCTACTCGTTAACAAAGCTCGTTGTCTACGAGGGTAAGTTCTCGTTGGATGTATGTCCACCCGTTGCTTTGTACCTAGTAGATAGATCTTGGCGTGTAGTTCACACCGTAGGAAATTTTTTGTTTTCTATGCTGCGGACCCAACAGTGGTATCAGAGCCTGATCTATGCGTAGGTGCTTAGCACGGGTAGTACACATATGTTGATATGTGGGCAATGATGATCATGTTATTGCATCTTCTATGTATTTTGGATATTGGTGGCATAGTGGGATGAAGCGGCCCGGACCAACCTTACATGTCATCGTACATGAGACCGGTTCCACGACTGACATGCAACTTGTTTTGCATAAGTGGTCTGGCGGTGTCATCTCTCCTACTATAGTAAATATCTGATTTACAACGAGTTGCTAATAACTTAGTTATCCTCGTTGTGGTTCATGTTCGTAGGTAAGAACGGTTCTATCTCCGAAAGCTCTAAGCCACGTAAAACTTGCAATTGATAAATTAGAGGCGTCTAGTTTAGATCGTTGCTGGGCTAGTGTATTGATATGGTATTGTTGTAAGTAGATGTATGATAGATACTCTTACAGCACACTCAACGTGTAAGTTCCATAGACCTTGGCCTTACACACAAAGGAATGATAGAGATCATACCACGATGCAAGTGATAGAGATCAAATGCATGGACCATATCATCTCACTTTACACATTAGATGTTTGCATCTTATATTGCTAGTTTGGCGCTTTTAGTAGCATTGTAAGATGATCCCTCATTTAAATATCAAGATAAAATGTGTTCTTCCTTAAGTATGCACCGTTCTATGGATCGTGTTTCGAGACATCACGTGATGATCGGGTGTTCTCAACTCTACGCTTTCATTCAACGGGTGTAAGACAGTTTTAAACACGCGAATACTAAGGTTCTTACTTGGCGAGCCTAGCATGTACAGACATAGCCTTGGAACACGGATCGAAAGGTTAAGCATGAGTCATATAGTTTATGTGATGACCATATTGATGCTCGCCTTTGAAGCTACACCGACTCACGTGATGATCGGACTTGGTGTAGTGGATTTGGTTCATGTAATCACCAAAAAGGCACGAGGGATGTTGTTTTTGAGTGGGAGTTCATTTCTAATTTGGATTTGTCGAACTCAATTTGTCATAAACTAAATCGAAGTGAATTTGCATAATTTGTTGTAGTCATTGGCATATGTTCACTACCTTATGCTTAGTTTTAATTGAGATAATAGAACTATAGAATTCTGGATATTTACTTTACGAACTGGTATCGTATTGTTTTGGATGTCAATTTAAAGTTTATAAGTCCTATTGCAAACTTTCAGCAAACTCTATTTACTCCATAAAGTTTAATAAGTAGTATTAAATAGAGAGTAAGAATTCCAATGTTAGTATCTAAAGTATCATGTTTGCCTCCATGATTATTAATATTCAAAAAGTTGTTTTAATATCAAGATTATATTGGAGCTGAAAATTGTTTCAGAAACCATCATGTGTGAAAGATATTGTGATATCTGAAACAATGTTTTTTGGTTGCATTATGATAGAGTATAATTTAGCAAAATACACGTTCTCATATTGTATGAGAATTTGTGAAGGATGGAGATGTTAGGCATCCGAATCTACCAAAAGGGTTTTGGGAACTGATATTATACTCGCGATTCTTCCTTATAGGCTATAGTAGCTTGATCATGAAACTTGTCATGATAAGGATGAATAGAAGATGTAAGTAAAATGTTTACTACACTAATAGATTACTAAAGAATGGATTTTTGAAAGAACACCAAACATTTGATGATGGTGATCCACTTCAAAGTGCAAGTCCAAAGGTATTAGTATTTGACTATATACGCTTTGTACCATGTGTCAAGTTGGTGACACCACTATTGATGTTGATAGATTCTTTTAAAAGAAAAGGAATTGCTGAAAGAGAATCTATAAAATATTTGGCAGAAAATAAAAGGTTAGAGATGTCCAACTTAGGTATATAGAAGATATACATGTTATGGCTATATTCCTTGCTTGTTAAACAATGTGGTTCTTAGGTATTGGATACTGGTATTGGATACCGAATTGGTTGGTATGAAGTGTCATACAAGACAACGCAATTCATGAACTACAATGGCCTAAGTAACTACCAAGAGAATGAGTGATGATGTTCATCGAAAAAAAATAAAGTGTTATTGTGTTTTTCGTTGTCATCAAACCAAGCCTTCAAGATTTGTTTAAATAATTGTTATTTTGTTCCGGTATTATGAGAACAATGGCTATTCAAATAATTACCGTATTCCATAAAGGATGGATGAACTTTTACAAGTCTAGTTGGAGAAATCACATCCATAAACACTATTGCTAAAATGTCGCAAGACAAATGATTGAAAGATCACTTATGAAGTGACATCGTTGTTTAAATTATATTGGAAAGAAAACATGAAGAAACTCCATGTTGATCGATTTTTGGAGTCTTTGATTTTGATCAATTGACGCATGTGAGACTTTCCTTGAGATAATTAAAACTCCGTCCATAGGCCAGAGAGGAACGGATGACTAGCTTATTGGAAATTGTGCATGCTGATGTGCATAGTCCATTATGTGTAGCCATATGCGATGGATCTTTTTGCTTCATATGCTTTCTCCGAAAATTTGAGTGAATATATCTGTATATTTACTTAATAAGGAAGAAGTATGAAACATTTGAAAATTGTTCAAAGACTTTCAAGATGAAGTGGAAAATCATTGTAACAAGAAAATAAAGAGTTTATGATTCGATCATAAAGGAAGATATTTGAGTTACATGTTTAGCAAAAACACCTAAGACTTGAGGAATTGTTCCATGATTTGTGTTTCCCGATAAACCATAGGAGTATGGCATATTCGAGAGATAAAATCAAACCATGTTTGACATGGTAAGATCAAGGGTGTCATTTATAAAACTGCCATTATGTTTTAAGGATTGAAGCTTTAGAGACTATCGCTTTTACACTGAAAAGAGCACCATCGTGATCCATTGAAATAACACCATATGAGTTATGGTTTGGGATAAAACCCGAATTGTCTTTTCTTAAATTTTGGTATGCTATGCATAAGTAAAATGTTTACAACCAAAGTCGGATAAGCACGTCTTTATAGGTTATCCCAAAGAATTTGTTGGGAATTTCTCCATAACACCAAGGACAAAAGAGTTTGTTACTTGGAACGTCAAGTTTCTTGAGAAGGAATTTTTCGTGAAAAGTTAAGTGGGAGGACAATAGAACTTTGATAAGGTTGTTGAACCTTAGCTATATGTGCTAAATAGCGCAGCGCCGGAAAGTGTCCCGGTGGCGGCCACAATGCTCATGGCTCTCGTGATTACAAAAGGTGTGATCTTGGAGATTAGAGTTCCTATAGAACCGTGTGGGTCGGTAAGAATCAAATAGTAAGATTTCATAAGCAAGTCGTTATTGTTTTGACAATGATGAACCGACTACATGGAAAGAAGCGATGATGGGCCCTGACTCCATAAAGTGACTAGAAGTCATAGAATCCGTGATAGTATCCATACACGAGAAAACAAGTTTCTGAACTTGGAAGACCCTCCGGAAAGGCGTGAAGCCTATCGGTCGTGTTTGGATCTATAAAGAAATAACACATGGATGTTTAACATCTATTAAATAGTTGACATGTCGGAAAGAAGTTTACGACAATGTTCAAGGAGTTGACTATGACAAGATTTGATCTTTCATAACGATATATAGTCTTGACGGATTAATGTAGCAACCACTACATATAATTTGGTATATGGTAGTTGAATAAACAAAACAAGGTTCTTCTAATAGAACGGTAACCTAGGACATGTACATGACATGGTCCGAAGGGTTTTGTTAATTCAAAGGGTGCTAAAAGGGCATGTAAACTTCAATAGTTGAAGTAAGCATAGCGGAGTTAGAATTTTCACCATGATGAAACTGTTAAAATAGTTTAAATTCATCGGAGATGATGAAGATGCTTGCATTTGCAAGAAATTAAGTGGGAGCGCTGAGACATATTTCTAATACATTATGTAGAGGACATATTGTTGATTGGAATGATGTATCTTGTATTGACACAAGTTAAGAATTTCATTAAAATAAGATTTCGATGAAAGACTTGGGCAAACCCGGAATATTTGGCATCAATATCTATATGGATAGATTAAGGCACAAATATGGTTGTGCCAAACATACATATATGAGATATTGAAAGGGTTCAATATGGAAACAACAAGAAAGGTTCTTGCTGCATGGAAAGGATTGTATCAAAATTCATGTGTTTCAACACTTGGTGAGTAAAATCGCATGAAGATTTTGATCGATTATACCATGATATGTATATATCCAGAATGTCCTATGCTCTAAATGTTATGAGCATATACCAGAATGATTCATAAGATGATAACTAAGAATATATAATGTATAAGTGACAAATAGTTAAAGGTAGTTCATTGTAAAGTGTTACACTGATACTAGTTTTGTCACAAGATACAAATTAAATTTATCTCAATTTAGACTATGGGTGGCACAATGTAATGGAAAGGATGTTCCATGATGGATTTGGATGAGTTCCAAAGTTGAGACATTGTGACGGATACTACAACAAAAGGCTAAGTATATGACTGCTATAGTAGCAGCAAATGAGGGCATTTGTGTTAAGTAGTTTGTTATCAAACTAGGTGTGGTTCAAAGTGGGCTAATACTATGAAGATATATTGTGTGACAATAATATCAACATATTTTGAGCCGAACGAACTAAAGGTCTCACCAAAGGACCAAATCTATACAATGCCATCTCATTTGAGAATGAATGATGCGTAGAGACGCAGAGACATGCAAATACACATGGACCTGAAACTGTCAGATCCGGAGATTATGTTAACCACTAGCAATAGCGTATATGCAACACCAGAAAGCCATAGGTGTTCAATACGCAAAGTTTTTCAAACTAGATTATTGACTCTAGTGCAAGTGGGAGACTGAAGGGAATATGCCCGAGAGGCAATAATAAAGTGGTTATTATCTTATTCCATGTTTATGATAAATGTTTATTTTGCATGCTAGAATTGTAAGACAGTTTTAAACACGCGAATACTAAGGTTATTACTTGGCAAGCCTAGCATGTACAGACATGGCCTCAGAACACGGATCGAAAGGTTAAGCATGAGTCATATAGTTGATGTGATGACCATATTGATGCTCGCCTTTGAAGCTACACCAACTCACGTGATGATCGGACTTGGTGTAGTGGATTTGGTTCATGTAATCACCAAAAAGGCACGAGGGATGTTGTTTTTGAGTGGGAGTTCATTTCTAATTTGGATTAGTCGAACTCAATTTGTCATAAACTAAATCGAAGTGAATTTGCATAATTTGTTGTAGTCATTGGCATCTGTTCACTACCTTATGCTTAGTTTTAATTGAGATAATAGAACTATAGAATTCTGGATATTTACTTTACGAACTGGTATCGTATTGTTTTGAATGTCAATTTAAAGTTTACGACTACATCAACCATGATCTTGAGATCGACAAGTGTACGACTACATCAACCACGAGTTCCTACTCGTTAACAAAGCTCGTTGTCTACGAGGGTAAGTTCTGGTTGGATGTATGTCCACCCGTTGCTTTGTACCTAGTAGATAGATCTTAGCGTGTAGTTCACACCGTAGGAAAATTTTTGTTTTCTATGCTGCGGACCCAACAATGGGTGCAAACCTATAGGATGTAAGTGGGTGTTCAAGAAAAATCTTAGACCTGATGGTACTATTGAAAAGTACAAGGCATGTCTTATGGCCAAGGGTTATACCCGGAAAGAAGGTGAAGACTTCTTCGATACATGCTCACCTGTAGCCAGATTGACCACTATTCGAGTACTACTATCCTTGGCTGCCTCACATGGTCTTCTCGTTCATCAAATGGACGTTAAGACAACTTTTCTAAATGGAGAGCTAGATGAGGAAATTTATATGGAGCAGCCTGATGGGTTTGTAGTAGAGGGTCAAGAAGGAAAGGTGTGTAAGTTAGTGAAGTCTTTATATGGTCTTAAGCAAGCTCCTAAGCAGTGGCACGAGAAGTTTGAAAGAACTTTAACCGCCGAAGGTTTTGTTGTAAACGAAGCTGATAAGTGTGTGTACTATCGCCATGGTGGGGGCGAGGGAGTTATTATGTGTCTCTATGTTGATGACATATTGATATTTGGGACCAACCTCGATGTTATTGAGGAGGTCAAAGAGTTCCTATCTCACTGCTTTGAGATGAAGGACTTGGGAGTGGCTGATGTAATCTTAAACATCAAGCTACTAAAGGATGATAATGGTGGGATTACCTGCTTCAGTCCCACTATGTGGAAAAGATATTGAGCCGCTTTGGGTATAGCGACTGCAAGTCTTCTCCAACGCCTTATGATCCGAGTGTGCTACTTCGAAAGAATCGAAGGAATGCTAAAGATCAATTGAGATACTCTCAAATTATTGGCTCGCGCTTGTATTTAGCCAGCGCTACGAGGCCTGACATCTCCTTTGCTATAAGCAAACTGAGTCGATTTGTGTCAAATCCTGGAGATGATCATTGGCATGCTCTTGAGAGAGTTTTGCGCTATTTGAAAGGCACTACGAGTTATGGTATTCACTATACCGGGTATCCTCGAGTACTTAAGGGTTATAGTGATTCAAACTGGATATCTGATGCTGATGAGATTAAGGCCACAAGTGGTTATCTGTTTACACTTGGTGGTGGCACTGTTTCCTGGAAGTCTTGCAAGCAGACCATCTTAACGAGGTCAACTATGGAAGCAGAACTCACAGCATTAGACACAGCCACTGTTGAAGCATAGTGGATTCACGAGCTTTTGATGGACTTACCTGTGGTTGAAAAACCTATACCCGCCATCCTGATGAACTGTGATAATCAAACTGTGATCATCAAAGTAAACAGTTCTAAGGATAATATGAAGTCATCAAGGCATGTGAAGAGGAGATTGAAATCTGTCAGGAAACTGAGAAACTCCGGAGTTATTGCGTTGGATTATATCCAAACATCTAAGAACTTGGAAGATCCCTTCACAAAGGGTTTATCACGTAATGTGATAGATAATGCATCGAGGGAGATGGGTTTGAGACCCACACAATGAGTTGTTCGCAGTGGTAACCCACTCTATATGATCGGAGATCCCGTGAATTAGAGCTAGGAGACAAGCTGTTGATCAGCTGAGAGGAGAGTATGCCCATATTATATTTACATCTCCATAAAGATGCAATACTTTCTTATTCTGCATGGCAGGTTGATATTTATCTTAATGTGTTTCAAGTGGCTTTTCTAAGCAGAGATGTTGTCATGCAGAACATCTATTGAGGAACACACCTATATGAGTCTGATTGTTAAATGTTGCAGTCTGTGAGAGTTGGGTGCTCTCTAATAAACTCATGAAAGGCCCTGGAGTATAACGCATAAGCTCCAAACAACCGGGAAGCCCTACAGCAGGCCTGTACTAGTCTAGATTTTGTGTGAAACTAGTGTGCAGAAAACTTGTAGTTTAAGGCATAGTCCACTATTCAAGTTGCTCGCTAGTGTAGCATGAAGTTTAATGTGGAAGTTCAACTTAACAGTCTCCACTACACACCGGTATATAAAACAATATTCCGGAATGGAAATGAGGTGATGTGCCAATGAGACTTTGTGGGGAATTGTTGGAATTTGATGAGTTTTGGGCTATTGGCCCATTAGACAAATTCTAAAATTCTCTTTGGCCCATTTGTGCATGGTAGCATATGGCTGTGATAGTGGTGCCAAAGTTTAGTCCCACATTGCTAGTTGAGTGAGAGTTACACCTCCTTATATACTAGGCTGTTCCACCACTCACTAAGGTGTGAGAAGAAGAGCAGCTCTCGCGCACTCCTCCTCCGACACCGCCCACCTCGCCACGCCTCGCCTCGTCATGACGCGTGCGCTCGCGCCGCGGGTTGCGGGAATCTCGTCGAGCCGAGCTTTATTTTTTCTAGTTGGAAAAATTAATCTTGGATTAATTACGAGTCATTAACGGATGCGTTAATTAGTCAGCCGTTTTCAGTCTTTATGGGACATGGGCTATTACCGACTCGGACGTGGGCTGAGTCCCACGACCTTCCTGACTTGTGCTATAGAAGTGTCTGCGCTAAATCTAATCGGCACGGCTTAACACACGCGTCTCCTTCCAGTCTATTGCATCGCCGCCTTCGTCTTCCCCATCCCGGCTTGTGGCGTGCACCGCAGATCGGGACAGTAGGCCTCCAGAACCCCGCCTTCTTGTGAACCTGTACGGGTGATGAGCGATCAAGTTTTTGGGGAGTGCTTCCGCGTGACTACTGACGTCATCACGGATGACTCCTTTCTTGACAAGGACTTCTTCCCGGACATTGGCAGCCTCTACATCGATGACATGGCTGACGATGTTGCTACCACCGCTACGGCTGCTGCTGCCGCTGCTCTACCGTACGTAATACTGAACTTATTATTTCATATTCTGCTAGAGTTCCTTATTCTAGCATTTGGTGTAGATGTGATAGGTTTATCTTATTTAGATGTAATTTGTTCATCTACTTTATTGATCTGCATGATTAGTTTTGGTATTGTCTGTATGATCACGTTTTATCAGTTTATTATTCGGATTAAATCATATGGATTATTGCTTATATTTGCAACAATCGATTATTTGGGGTGATCTCAACTTGTCACACCAATCGATTAGCAATTTCAAAATCGACCAGCTCTCTGCTTCGTAGTGTCTTTTCTTGGGTGATCTCAACTTGTGTCCAAGGCATCCAGAAGTAAAATTGAGGACTGGTGATGGTTCGGATCTCCATCGTTTCATTTGTTTTCTTCTGAGCTGCCACCAGCTGCGTCTCTCATCCACAGAGTCCCGAGCATGGCCGCTTTCCCATGCTTTCGAGGAGTCCCCATGTTGAAAGATGGCATGGCAATCATCGTCGCCTCCTGGCTTCTCCCACACACAATCATGTGTGGTGGCCTCGGACATAGGGCGAACATAGATTAGAGGAAGAAGGGAGGAAATATCGATTAGTTTTGTAAACCTAGTATGGATCTCGTTGCCGCCTCCGGATTGCCCTAAGAACAATATCATGGTAGATCATCCGTACATTCGTATAGAACTGGCTTGTGTTAGAGTTGTAATTTCCTCTTTATTTCGGTATGTATGGAGTAGTACTCCAACAACTCCGGACTCTATTGTAAACCACCTCGGGGTTTTTTCCCAAGCCAATATAACATGTATAGTTCTCCCTAACATCATGACATCTAACATGGTATCAAGAGTTATCATCTTCCCATCTAGCCGCCACCTCCGGTGTTGATCTTCTCCACTGCCGCCGGCCATCTTCCTCCCCTCAAACACAACCAGGAACCTCACCTTCTCATAGATCACATCAAGGCCTTCCAATTCCCCTAGCTTTTTCCTCCCAAAACAATCTCCAATCTCCCTCTCCACCCAACCCTAGTTCTCACGATGTATTCCTCAACGACCCCTTCGGCTACCATCGGCGCTCCACCGGTGACAAAGCTAACCCGTGAAAATTTTCTATCATGGCAAACTTAAGTGATGCCCTCCCTTCATGGTGCCCGTGTTCTCGATGTTCTGGAGGGAAAGGATCTAGCGCCACCCGAGACCTTGGAAGCCGAAGATGTAAATCAGAAAAAGATCACAATTCCCAACCCTGAATATGACGCCTGGATTATGAAGGATCAAGCGGTGGTGAGCTTCCTTGTCAATTCCCTCGGTGATGATCTTCTCTCTCATGTGTATGGCCTTGTCCATGCCAAGGACGTCTGGAGTGCTATTCTTGAGCTTTTCTCCACCCAATCCAAGTCTCACGTTTCTACCCTTCGTGGAAACCTCACCAACACAAAGAAACTCGACATGACCGCCTCTCAATACCTCACCAAGATGGAAGGTTTCGCCTCCGAACTTGCCGCTACGGGGAAAAAAGGTTGATGATGACGACCTCAAAGACTACATCCTCAACGATCTCGATGGTACTTACACCCCCCTTGTTGCCTCTATCAATGCAAATCCCTCCACTACAATTGGTGACATGTGCTCTCAGCTTTTATCCTATGAATCTCGTGAAAACATGCTTGTTGCAACGGGTCAAAATAATGGCACTTTCACCTCATCCATTAATGCTACTCCCCGCCACCCTCCTACATCCTACACCGCACCACCCAAGCCACCCATCCTACCTACACCACCAAACCCATATGTCCCTGCCCCATATCATGCCGCACCACCACCACCAAATTTTTATCCACCCACATATGCCCCTACCCCCTACGCACATCCTCCTACACCCCACTATCCTCCACCTACCTATTCCTCTCCAACTTACCAGCCGCCACAACCTTACTACCCACCACCACAGCAACACTGACCACCACACCCACCACCTCCATGTTGGGTCCGCAACATAGAAAACAAAAAATTTCCTACGATGAGAACTATACGCCAAGATCTATCTACTAGATACAGAGCAACGGGTGGACATACATCCATGGAGAACTTACCCTCGAAGACAACGAGTTTTGTTAACGAGTAGGAACTCGTGGTTGATGTAGTCGTACGCTTGCCGATCTCAAGATCGTGTGGAAGTCCGAGCGCCGCAAATCAGCAGCGCATCCGTCCTCGCACACACGTTCAAGCCACCGGACCTCGAAGACAACGAGTTTTGTTAACGAGTAGGGACTCGTGGTTGATGTAGTCGTACGCTTGCCGGTCTCAAGATCGTGTGGAAGTCCGAGCGCCGCAAATCAGCAGCGCATCCATCCTCCCACACACGTTCAAGCCACCGGAAAACCTCCACCTCCTCGCTCCAGTGATCCAGCGGAAGCAGCAACTCCTTCCAGACGAAATGCCACCGGGAACATGTATCTCGCTAATCCGAGACCATGGGGGAATAATTCTAGAGGGGGAGAGAGATCTTTCACAAGGAGGTGTGAGGATGAAGGAGGGAGTGGGTGGCCTTTTATAGGAGGAGGGGGGTGCCCCCTCTCTTCATGGTCAAGCATGGGGTGACCCTCACCTCCCCCATTCATGTGGTGGTAACCCCTCCACATTAAAATGCCTCTTCACATTCCCTTTTAAAGTCTCCACTTTAAATGCATTAAATTTCTCCAAATTTAATGCTCTCTCATTTAATAAAACTATTTTTATTAAATTTATTCAGAATTTTGTTAATTACTTTAATTAACAAACATTCACATATAGCCCCTTGCAATATTTCAATATCACATGCGTAACCACCTACGCAATTTCACCCAAAACAATTTCTGGTTTCTATTGAAACAATTCCTGCGCTTTGCAATTCTTTCGTCTGAAACATATGTGCTCCAAAATGGTGTCCGGTAACTCTTAAGTGTGCCACCCTACGGTTCGCAACTAATGCAGACATGATCGAGACCCTTCTCCGATCAATAATCAGCAGCGGGACACGAGATCCGTACTGACTCCTACACATTCAACGATGACTCCTGTGATCGTGAGAACCTTTAATGCTTGTAACTAAATCCCTTTGTCTCTCGATATATTACATGTCCGAGATTCGATCATCGGTATCTCCATACCTAGTTTGATCTCGTTACCGACATGCACTCTTTTCTCGTTCCCGTGATATAACATTCTAGTGATCACATCACTTGCTTGCAAGCTATCCTAATGTGATATCACCGAGAGGGCCCAGAGTATATTTATCCGTCATCTGGATTGACAAATTCCACTCTTGATCCATGAGCCTCAACATAACACCTTCATAGTACTGAACCCATCTTTATAGTCACCCTGTTACGGTGTGACGTTTGATGTTATCAAGATACTCTTCCGGTGTTAGCAATTAACATGATCTCATGGTCTAAGGATAAAGATTACTTCGTATGATGTTATAGCAATATAAACATAATGACTTGATCGTAATGCTATACTTCGGATGAATGTTCATCACATCATTTCACAAATGTTGTGACCTTGTTATTAACAACATCCAATGTCCATGATCAGGAAACCTTGATCATCTTGTTAATCAACAAGCTAGTCTATAAGAGAGGCATAACTAGGAACCCTTTTTGTTTATTAAACACACATGTATTAATGTTTCCTATAAATACAATTATAGCATGCAAAATAAACATCTATCATATACAAGGAATACATAATAACAACTTTATTATTGCCTCTCAGGGCATATTTCCTTCAGTCTCCCACTTGCACTAGAGACAATAATCTAGTTTATATAGTGATAAATCTAACACCCATGGAGTTCTGGTGTTGATCATGTTTTGCCCTAGGGAGTACTTTAGTCAATGGATCTGGTATATTCAGGTCCGTGTGCACTTTACAAATCTTTATATCTCCATCCTTGACATGCTCGCAGATGGAGTGAAACGGCGCTTAATATGCTTGGAATTCTTGTGAGACCTTGGTTCCTTGGTGTTGGCTATGGCTCCATTATTGTCACAATAGATCACCATTGGGTCCAACGCACTAGGAACCACACCTAGTTCCGTTATGAACTCCTTCATCCAAACCGCTTCCTGCGCTGCTTCTAAAGCAGCAACATATTCCGCCTCCATCGTTGATCCAGCCACCATAGGTTGTTTGGAGCTCCTCCAACTAACTGCTGCTCCGTTCAAGAGAAATACGTATCCGGATTGAGACTTAGAGTCATCCGGATCAGTGTCAAAGCTAGCATCGACATAACACTTAGCGACTAGCTCTTCTTCACCAGATACAAGAAACATATCCTTAGTTCTTCTCAAGTACTTAAGGATATTCTTGACCGCTATCCATGTTAGAACTGGATCGATTGGTACCTACTAGTCAAACTAATAGCATGTGCCACATCTGGTCTTGTACATAGCATGGCATACATTATAGAGCCTATGGCTGAGGCATAGGGATCTTATCCATTATCTCTCTTTCTTCCGTTTGTGCGGACTTTGAGTCTTACTCAATGTCTTGCCTTGCAACATAGGTAAGTACTCCTTCTTACTTCCGTCCATATTAAACTCCTTTAATATCTTATCAAGGTATGTACTCTGCGATAGCCTAATTAGGCGTCTTGATCTATATCTATAGATTTTAATGTCTAATATACATGAAGCTTCACCAAGGTCCTTCATCGAAAATTTGCTGTTTAGATAACTTTTAACACTGTTTAAAAGATCTATATCATTTCCAATCAATAATATGTCATCCACATATAATATCAGAAATGCCACATTGCTCCCACTCACTTTCTTGTAAATACAAGCCTCTCCATAAGTTTGGACAAATCCAAACTCTTTGATCACCTCATCAAAGCGGAGATTCCAACTCCGGGATGCTTGCTTCAGTCCATAGATGGATCGCTGAAGTTTGCACACCTTATCAGCATCCTTAGGATCGACAAAACCCTTAGGTTGTATCATATACAACTCTTCTTCAATATTACCATTGAGGAACGCACTTTTGACATCCATCTGCGATATTTCATAATCGAAATATGCAGCAATTGCTAACATAATCCTAACCGACTTAAGCATCGCTACGGGAGAGAATGTCTCACCGTAGTCAACTCCTTGAATTTGTCGAAACCCTTTGCGACAAGTCGAGCCTTATAGATGGTCACATTACCATCAGCATCAGTTTTCCTTTTGAAAATCCATTTATTCTCAACGGCCTTTCGATCGTGAGGTAAGTCCACCAAGGTCCAAACCTAGTTTTCGTACATGGATTCCATCTCGGATTTCATGGCTTCTAGCCATTTGTTGGAATCAGGGCTCATCATCGCTTCTTCATACGTCGCAGGGTCATCTATTTCATCAATCATGAAATTCATAACAGGATTGCTACTGATTCGGGGCTGCACGTGTCCTGCTTGACATGCGGGGTTCGGTAGTGTCCTCTTTCGGAGTTTCATGATCAATATCATTAGCTCTCTCTTCATTAGGTGAAGTCAACTCCGAAACAACTTCTGGAGCTGTGCTACTCGCCATTTCATGAAGAGAAGGTTCAATAACCTCTTCAAGTTCTACCTTTCGACTACTCACACCTTTCGTGAGAAACTCCTTCTCAAGAAAGGATCCATTCTTGGCAACAAAGACCTTGCCCTCGGCTCTGTGATAGAAGGTATACCCAATCGTTTCCTTAGGGTATCCTATGAAGACGCATTTTTCTGCTTTGGGTTCGAGTTTATCCGGTTGAAGTTTCTTCACATAAACATCGCATCCCAAAACTTTAAGAAATGACAGCTTAGGTTTCTTTCCAAACCATAATTCATACGGTGTCTTTTCAACGGATTTAGATGGTGCCCTATTTAAAGTGAATGCAGCGGTTTCCAGTGCATAACCCCAAAATGACAGTGGCAAGTCAGTCAGAGACATCATAGATCGAACCATATCCAATAAGGTACGATTACGACGTTCCGACACACCATTATGTTGTGGTGTTCCGGCAGGCGTGAGTTGTGAAACTATTCCACAGTCTTTCATATGTGTGCTAAACTCGTAACTAAGATACTCTCCTCCACGGTCGGACCGAAGAAATTTGATCTTTCTGTTATGATGATTTTCCACTTCATTCTGAAATTCTTTGAACCTTTCAAAGGTTTCAGACTTATGTTTCAACAAATAGATATACCCGTATCTACTCAAATCATCCGTGAAAGTAACAAAATAACGATATCCACCTGCGTCAAACACACTCATTGGTCCACACACATCAGTATGTATGATTTCCAATAAATGTCGCCTGCTCCATTGAACCGGAAAACGGCGTTCTAGTCATCTTGCCCATAAGGCATGGCTCACATGTATCAAATGATTCAAAATCAAGTGATTCCAAAAGTCCATCAGAATGGAGTTTCTTCATGCGTTTAACACCAATATGACCTAGACGGCAGTGCCACATATATGTAGATATATCATTATCAAGTTTAATCCTTTTAGCATCAATATTATGAATATGCGTAATACTACTATCGAGATCCAACAGAAATAAACCATTCAACACAGGTGCATGACCATAAAATATATTATTCATATAAATCGAACAACCATTGTTTTCAGACTTAAACGAATAACCACTTTGCATCAAACACGATCCGGATACAATGTTCATGCTCAGTGCAGGCACCAAATAACAATTATTAAGGTTTATAACTAATCCCGACGGCATATGGAGAGGCAGCGTTCTGACGGCGATCACATCAACTCTTGATCCATTGCCGACCCGCATCGTGACCTCATCCCTTGCTAGTTGTCGCTTGTCCCGCAGCCCCTGAACCGAGTTACATATATTAGCAACCGATCACAGATCAAATACCCAAAGCTCTGCAGTACTAATCAAGTACACATCAATAACATGTATATCACATATACCTTTGTTTGCCTTGCTGCCTTCTTGTCCGCCAAATACTTGGGGCGCTTGCGCCCAATGGCGATCCCCTTGCAATAGTAGCACTCGGTGTCAGACTTAGGGCCAGCTCAGGGTTTCTTTTCATGCGCGGCAACAGATTTGCCGCCCTTCTTTCCCTTCTGCTTGCCTTTCTTGTCCTTCTTGAAACCGGTGGTCTTATTGATCATCAACACTTGATGTTCTTTCCTAATCTTCACTTCTGCAGTCTTAAGCATTGACAGAAGCTCGGGAAGAGACTTCTTCATGCCCTGCATATTATAGTTCATCACGAAGCTCTTGTAGCTAGGTGGCAGAGATTGGAGAACACGATGTATGCCTAAGTCAATGGGAATCGTTATTCCCAAGGACACAAGCTTATCGGCGCATCGGACATTTTGAGTACGTGCTCACTAACGGAGCTGTTCTCTTCCATCATGCAGCTAAAGAAATTTTCAGAAGCATTATAACTCTCTACGGCAGCATGGGTATCGAAAATCATTTTCAATTCTCCCATGGTATCAAAGGCATTGCCATTTTCGAAACGTTTTCGAAGTTCTGGATCTAGCCCATACAGTATGCCGCAATGAACTAAGTTGTGGTCCTCCTGACGAGTTATATAGACGTTCTTTTCCTCGTCAGGGGCATCAGGAGTTGGTGGGGGGCCTAGTGGCGCCTCTAGCACATATTGCTTTTGTGCAGCAGTGAGGAGAATCCTCAAATTCATAGCCCAATTGGTGAAGTTGCTACCATTCACAGCAAGCTTCTCTTTCTCCATGAACACATTGAAATTAAAAACAGGTGGTGCCATCTACAACAGAATTTGTAAAATATATTTAGACTAAGTTTATGATAGATTGAGTTCAACTAATCCAAATTACTAATGAACTCCCACTCAAAAACGACATCCCTCGTGTCCTTTTGGTGATTACATGAACCAAATCCACTACACCAAGTCCGATCATCACGTGAGTCGGTGTAGCTTCAAAGGCGAGCATCTATATGGGAATCATATCAACTATATGACTCATGCTTAACCTTTCGGTCCGTGTTCCGAGGCCATGTTTGTACATGCTAGGCTCGTCAAGTAAGAACCTTAGTATTTGCGTGTGTAAAACTGTCTTACACCCGTTGTATGAAAGCGTAGAGTCGAGAACACCCGATCATCACGTGATGCCTCAAAACACGATCCACAAAACGGTGCATACTTAAGGAAGAACACATTTTATCTTGATATCTAAATGAGGGATCATCTTATAATGCTACCAAAAGCGCCAAACTAGCAATATAAGATGCTAATGTGTGAAGTGAGGTGATATGGTCCATGCATTTGATCTCTATTATTTGCATCGTGGTATGATCTCTATCATTCCTTTGTGTGTAAGGCCAAGGTCCATGGAACTTACACGTTAAGTGAGTTGTAAGAGTATCTATCATACATCTACTTACAACAATACCATATCAAGACACTAGCCCAGCAACGATCTAAACTATACGCCTCTAATTTATCAATTGCAAGTTTTACGTGGCTTAGGGCTTTCGGAGATAGAACCGTTCTTACCTACGAACATGAACCACAATGAGGATAACCAAGTTATTAGCAACTCGTTGTAAATCAGATATTGACTATAGTAGGAGAGACAGACACCCGCTAGCCACTTATGCAAAACTAGTTGCATGTCAGTCGTGGAACCGGTCTCATGTACGATGACATGTAAGGTTGGTCCGGGCCGCTTCATCCCACTATGCCACCAATATCCAAAGTACATAGAAGATGCAATAACATGATCATCATCGCCCACATATAAACATATGTGTACTACCCGTGCAAAGCACCTACGCATAGATCAGGCTCTGATACCACTGTTGGGTCCGCAGCATAGAAAACAAAAAAAATCCTACGATGAGAACTATACGCCAAGATCTATCTACTAGATACAGAGCAACGGGTGGACATACATCCATAGAGAACTTACCCTCGAAGACAACAAATTTTGTTAACGAGTAGGAACTCGTGGTTGATGTAGTCATACGCTTGCCGATCTCAAGATCGTGTGGAAGTCCGAGCGCCACAAATCAGCAGCGCATCCATCCTCGCACACACATTCAAGCCACCGAACCTCGAAGACAACGAGTTTTGTTAACGAGTAGGAACTCATGGTTGATGTAGTCATACGCTTGCCGATATCAAGATCGTGTGGAAGTCCGAGCGCCGCAAATCAGCAGCGCATCTGTCCTCGCACACACGTTCAAGCCACCGGACAACCTCCACCTCCTCGCTCCAGCGATCCAGCGGAAGCAGCAACTCCTTCCAGACGAAATGCCACCGGGAACATGTATCTCGCTAATCCGAGACCATGGGGAATAATTCTAGAGGGAGAGAGATCCTTCACAAGGAGGTGTGAGGATGAAGGAGGAATGGGTGGCCTTTTATAGGAGGAGGGGTGCCTCTCTCTCCATGGCGGCGCATGGGGGTGACCCTCACCTCCCCCATTCATGTGGTGGTAACCCCTCCACATTAAAATGCCTCTTCACATTCCCTTTTAAAGTCTCCACTTTAAATGCATTAAATTTCTCCAAATTTAATGCTCTCTCATTTAATAAAACTATTTTTATTAAATTTATTCAGAATTTTGTTAATTACTTTAATTAACAAACATTCACATATATCCCCTTGCAATATTTCAATATCACATGTAGAACCACCTTCTACAATTTCACTCGAAACAATTACCGGTTTCTATTGAAACAATTCCTGCGCTTTGCAATTCTTTAATTCTGAAACATATGTGCTCCAAAATGGTGTCCGTAACTCTTAAGTGTGCCACCCTACGGTTCATGAATAATGCGACATGATCGAGACCCTTCTCCGATCAATAATCAGCAGGGACACGGAGATCCGTCTTGACTCCTACACATTCAACGATGACTCTCGTGATCATGAGAACCTTTTAACGCTTGTAACTAAATCCCTTTGTCCCTCGATATATTACATGTCCGAGATTCGATCATCGGTATCTCCATACCTAGTTTGATCTCGTTACCGACATGCACTCTTTTCTCGTTCCCGTGATATAACATTCTAGTGATCACATCACTTGCTTGCAAGCTATCCTAATGTGATATCACCGAGAGGTCCCAGAGTATATCTATCCGTCATCTGGATTGACAAATTCCACTCTTGATCCATGAGCCTCAACATAACACCTTCGTAGTACTGAACCCATCTTTATAGTCACCCTGTTACGGTGTGACATTTGATGTTATCAAGATACTCTTCCGGTGTTAGCAATTAACATGATCTCATGGTCTAAGGATAAAGATTACTTCGTATGATTTTATAGCAATATAAACATAATGACTTGATCGTAATGCTATACTTCGGATGAATGTTCATCACATCATTTCACAAATGTTGTGACCTTGTTATTAACAACATCCAATGTCCATGATCAGGAAACCTTGATCATCTTGTTAATCAACAAGCTAGTCTATAAGAGAGGCATAACTAGGAACCCTTTTTGTTTATTATACACACATGTATTGATGTTTCCTATCAATACAATTATAGCATGCAAAATAAACATCTATCGTATACAAGGAATACATAATAACAACTTTATTATTGCCTCTCAGGGCATATTTCCTTCACTCCACAGCCCCACGCTAACCCACATCAGGGGTGCCAGGACCGTCGGCCAAAGGGGGTGGGCGCGGCAAGGGCCGTGGTCGTCCCGACCGTGTTGCTAGTGCCTGGCAGTCTGGTGTTTATTGTCAGATCTACAAGAAGGAGGGGCACCCCGCAAATGAGTGTTGGTGGTGTTATGGGGATGACAATGATGATGATGACGCCCCTCATGACAACAAGGGTGCAGGCGCCTATGGTGCCTATGGTGTTAACACCAACTAGGTGTTGGACACAGGAGCTACCAATCATGTTGCATGCCAGTTGAACAAGCTTCAAGTCCATGAACCATATCAAGGACATGATCAAATCCACAACGCTAGTGAACAAGGTATGGAAATTGCTAATATTGGTCATTCAGTTTTGCACACCCCACATTCTTCTCTTCAAGTTCGTAATATTCTACATGTTCCTACTTCTTCCATGAATTTATTTTCTACTCATAAATTAACTCTAAACAACAATGCCTTTATTGAGATTCACCCGTTCTCTTTCTTGATTAAGGACAAGGCAACGTGGCAAATAATGTTTAAAGGTCCCTTTCACGGTGGTCTCTACCCTCTTGTTCTTGTGTCCTCGGATTACTCCAAGCATGCATTGATCACCGTCAAACCTTCATCCTCTACATGGCATCATCGTTTAGGGAATCCATCTACTTTTATTGTTTAACAAGTTCTTAGGAAAAACAATCTCTCTTATACACCAGAAATAAATCCTTACATATGTGATCCATGTCAACAGGCTAAGAGTCATCAGTTGCCCTATCATGTTTCCACTGTTCCTTTGGAACAAGTGTTTTCTAATGTTTGGGGTCTAGCTCCTATGTCTTTAGGCAAACATGCATACTATGTAAGCTTCATTGATGATTTTAGTAAATTTACTTGGATATATCTTCTCAAAAATTGTTCTGAGTTATAACAAGTGTTTCTTAATTTTCAGCAATATGTTGAGCGCAAGTTTGATAGGAAAATTATTACTATACAAACTGATTGGGGGGTGAGTATGAAAAACTTAATGGTTTCTTCCAAAAGGTGGGCATTGCTCATCATGTTTCATGTCCTCGTGCTCACTAACAAAACGGTTCTGCGGAACATAAACATCGTCATATTGTTGAGGTTGGTCTTGCTTTACTTGACAATGCCTTTATGCCATTAAAGTATTGGGATGATGCTTTCCTCACAGCCACTTTTCTCATCAATCTTATTCCATCCAAGGTGCTCAATTTTGAAACTCCTACTAAAAAGCTTTTTCACACCAAACCCTACTATGACTCCCTTCGTGTCTTTGGTTGCGCCTGCTGGCCTAACTTACATCCCTACAACAAAAAGAAACTATCTTTCCGTTCCAAACGATGTGTTTTTCTTGGGTACAGTCCACTTCACAAAGAGGTCAAGTGTCTAGATGTTGCTACTGGTCGTGTTTATGTGTCACGAGATGTTGTATTCGATGAAAATGTTTTCCCCTTTGCTGAACTTCATCCCAACGTCGGTCGTCGCCTTCGTGAAGAACTCCTCCTACTCCCTCCAGAAAATTCCTCCTCGGTTGACACAAATACGGGTGTGCATGCTAATGACCAATATTTTCCAATTGTACCTGTTGTTGATGCTTCTCAGCTAATAGCGCACCAGACCTCTCCGAGTTCTTCCGAAGAAACTGTGCCAAATTCTGAAGCAAACAGTGTTTTTTTACAACAAATAACGACTCGGATACAACCTCTGCTACCGGCTAGGAAAGTGCGGGTTTCGAGGATGATACGCCGCCAGAATCCCCCTCAGATCACGTGTCCCCCGCACCTGCCGCGCGATCTCCTGGGCGCGCGACCCCGCACCAGTCCGGCTCCGCCACGTCATCGCCTAGCACACCGCCTGTCGGGTCCACGCCAGAAAACGCATCGCACGAAACCGCGTCGAGCACGTGTGCGTCGGAAGCCTCCGGGTCTACGCCTCCCTCCTCTCCGCGCAGCTAGGGGGAGTGTACCACGTTGTCAACCGGATCGCCCCGATCCCCCTCCACCACGACACGGTCGTGCCAGTCTGAATATGGCAGCCTCGGGATCGCGTCTCCCGCCTCCTCTAGCGCGCTTTCTCCTGGCGACAATGACAGCTCCCACGGGACTTATTTAGGATCTTTTACTCCCGAGCTGGATGTGCCACCTCCTGCTGCAGAACCTCACACGCGCCTGCAAAAAGGTATAAAACAACCAAAAAATCGTACTGATGGCTCGCTGGGCATTGTTAACTTCTATAGGAGAACCTAAGAACTTAAAGGAAGCTTAAAGTGATGAAAATTGGAGACATGCCATGCAGGAAGAATATGACGCTCTTATGAAAAACCACACATGGCACCTTGTTCCACCAAACTCCAAAAAGAATGTCATTGATTGCAAATGGGTCTATCGCATCAAGAAAAATACAGATGGTACAATTAACAGGTATAAAGCTCGTCTTGTTGCAAAAGGTTTTAAACAAAAGTATGGAATAGACTATGAGGATACTTTTAGTCCTGTTGTTAAGATTGCTACAATTAGGCTTGTTCTATCCATATCTGTTTCACAAGGTTGGATTTTAAGGCAGCTAGATATCAAGAACGCGTTCTTACATGGTGTTCTGGAAGAGGAGGTTTACATGAGACAGCCACCTGGTTTTGAGTCTTCCACTACTCCAAAAATATTTTTGCAAACTTGATAAAGCTATTTATGGACTGAAACAGGCACCAAGGGCATAGTACTCACGTCTCAGTGCTAAGCTTCATATCTTGGTTTCATACCTTCCAAGGGAGATACATCTTTGTTTTTGTTTAACCATTCAGGCACCCATATTTTCCTTCTTATTTATGTTGACGGTATTATTGTTACAAGTTCCTTGGATGCTGCTATAACAACCCTTCTCGATAATTTGAGTCATGAGTTTGCTCTAAAGGATCTTGGAGATCTTCATTATTTTCTGGGTCTTGAAGTTCATAAACAGCCAAATGAGTTACTCTTGAATCAGGAGAAGTATGCCACAGATCTTCTGACATGTTTTGGTATGAAGGATTGCACAATCTATCCTACACCTCTGTCTACGACTGACACTTTATCACTACAGGATGATGTTCCACTTGGTCCTGAAGATAGCACATATTACAGAAGTATTATAGGAGCTCTTCAGTACTTAACACTGACACGACCTGATTTGTGTTTTCAGTCAGTAAGGTATATCAGTTTCTTCAAGCTCCAACTACCACTCACTGGACAGCGGTAAAAAGGATATTGAGGTATATTCATGGTACACGCTCAGTGGGACTTACCTTTTGTCGGTCTACTTCTACACTTCTTATTGCTTATTCAGATGCTGACTGGGCTGGAGATTTGGATGATATACGCTCTACATGAGGTTTTGCTATTTTCTTTGGTTCTAACCTTATATCATGGAGTGCCAGAAAACAGCCTACTATCTCTCGTTCTAGTACTGAGGCTAAATATAAATCTTTAACAAATGTCACAGCTGAACTGATCTGGGTTGAGGCTCTCGTCAGAGAACTGGGTGTTACTCTTCATGAAAAACCCACTCTTTGGTGTGATAATCTTGGTGCTACTTTCTTGTCAGCAAATCTAGTATTGCATGCTCGTACTAAACACATTGAGATAGACTTCTACTTTGTTAGGGAACAAGTTGCTAGAAAACAACTTGATCTCAGGTTTATCTCCAGCAAGGACCAGATTGCCGATGGTTTCACTAAACCACTATGTTCCAAAAAGCTGAATGAGTTTATGTGTAATCTAAATCTTTCCAAGCTTTAGATTAAGGGGGAGTGTTAGAGTTGTAATTTCCTCTTTATTTCGGTATGTATGGAGTAGTACTCCAACAACTCCGGACTCTATTCGGAGGGTCACACATCGTTCTCCCCAACATCACGACATCTAACAGCTTGAGGTCCATGCAGAACATCCAAGGCATGCACATCAGCTGCTGGACACACTCAAGAGTTGGAGGTCGGTGGCACCGTCGCACCAGCACCTGCTAGGTCTAGTTAATGAAGTCGTGCGAAGAGGATCAACAATATTCTTTTGTTTTCACGGGAAAAGGAAATGAAAAGGTATTTTCACATAATGGCAGAGGTGGGTAATTTGTATAAAATTAAATGTCCCTAATTCAATTAGCAAGATCAAATGGTGGTTGTTTACTTATATAAAAAATAGACGTCCAGATGTTTCTGTTTACCGTGGAATTTTCTAGTCTATTTCTCTATTTTCTGGTTAACCCGTCATGTAGTTTTAATATATAATTGTATAAAATTAAATGCCCCTAATTCAATTAGCAAGATCAAATGGTGGTTGTTTACTTATATAAAAAATAGACGTCCATATGTTTCGGTTTATTGTGGAATTTTCTAGCTTATTCTCTATTTTCTGGTTAACCCGTCATGTACTTTTAACATATAATAGATAGATTCTGAACTTCTGATGTCTGCTATTTCATTGAAAAGTGTATTTGTTCATATGATAGGATGATGCAGCTGACCGAAGATCTTTTTTCTTCTGATTTTGTGTTGGTCTTGCATGTTCTGATTATACATAGAATATCAGTAGACGGCTAGACGCACAGGCGGGCGTTCCATTGCATGTACATGCAGTTTCTATCGTGATTTCTGAGTAGCAGCCACGGGTTTTGATTGCTAACATAAACGTACCACTACATGTCCAAGCCTTACGCGGAGGCAGGAATTTGTGCGGAACATCGACGATGGCTAGTCAATGAGCGCCGCGCTAGAGCATGGGGTGACATGGCCTCTGTTTCGCAACAACATATTGCCTCTATGCTATTCTATTTCTACTAATGATTATCCCTGTTACTCCTTTTTGTTCTTCCCTATCAAGTTCGTGGTGGAGATGCCTCCGCGGTTCTTCAGTGTCAGGTACCTTTCACTATGTTAGGTCTAATAAAGTTCCTTCTTTGTGCGTCGTGATTGTTTGTTTCTTGCTTGTTGCAAGACTGCCTGTTCCAAGAGCTGCTCTTATGGTCTCAAGCCGAAGCTCATTAAAAAATAGCGTGCTTATCCGAAAGTTGTATGTCCATTTAATTTCTCTCTGGCCATGTTGTCGTGGACTAGTAGTGGTATGGAGTAGTAATATATTGTAGCTATGAGGGCATATAAGGTATTCCACTTATGTTGGTATCTTCTAGTTGATTTGGTCTATATAAGCCTACATCAGGGTCCTGACACATGCTTATTTTCTGTACCTTTTTCAGGTTCTCGTGAGGATCCTTTGGGTGTTCCTGGATTTTTGCTTTAGTTGATGGGCAGCGGCGGACCGAGCATCCCTTTGCCCGAGCTTCCGGACAGGCGTGCAGCTTAATTTCGTGCTTATTTGACTAATAATTAGTAACTTAAGCCTTTAAATTTAAAGATTGCCCAGGCTTCGTAATTTCTCTGGGTCCGCTACTGTTGATGGGTTAGTTTCATCGGTTGGGTAGCCTCAAATGGCTGATGATTCCCTACCGTATTTTCAGTGTCGGCCTTTTCAGTTGTTCCATGTGATGTGCATCGTGTGAAGCTGAAGGGATATACGCGCATGTTACTGGGCTGCAATTTCTTGGTATGCTGAATGATATGTTCACTTACAGTGGATCACTTGGTGTCGTTTGAAGTTGTAGATTTTAAGACCTGGGAAGTGGTGTTACTGTCTTCTTCTGCCCCGGCAGTAAGTCCAGGTAGGTTGCGTCAAAGCAATTGCCCATCATTGTAGTGCGATGAGCCGATTTCAGACAAAGGTATATAAGGATTGTGGTGAGGATTTTTGTTACCTCTAGCCACAAGAGAAGGTGAACATGATCAATTGAATATGAAGGTGGTGTTTTGGCTCTCAGGTGCAAATGAACCAATTATAAAAAATACATAAAAATTAAAATTAAAATTGTCAAAAATATCTGAACAAAAATTTCGCATGCACATTCGGACGTTATATGTTTGTACACAAGTTTTCAGCAAAAATAAACATTTTATGTGGCTTGTGTAAAAAGACAAAAACCATGTTCGTGAAGAGACACGTTGGAGCACTGAAATTTATCTTTTTTACATGGGACACCTAAAATATTATTTTCACATGGAAACTTGTGTATAAACATATAATGTCCGGATGTATATGCAAATATATCTTTTGGATTTTTGACATTTTAAAATTGTTTTCATATAGTGGGTTCATTTGCACTCATGAGTCGAATTAGATTTCCGGTTACTAATTATAATATATGTCATTTTTCCTTTTTTTAGCATCATCGTATGAGTATGGTCCGTATTAATATGTTAGTTTTTTCCACAACTTTGAATAATTTTAACCTATTGCCGATTATTTGAGCAGGATAAATGTGTGAACGCTCTCATCTCAGGATGCTAGCCTACTTTTGGATCGACGGGCACAGGTAACACAACATAAATGCATACTAAAGTGGATATTTCTGTGTTGGTAGCCATGTACGAATTAGTACTTGCAGCTTATTTGCTAGCGTGATGTTTTCCTTCCTAAGAAAAAAATGCATCTACATCAAGATCTGTTATTGCTTAAAGTGAATTGGTGTGCATATACTACAAAAGGTTCTATGCCTATGAGCACTGTTCATTTTGCAAGCGGTCCTTATCTATCCAGCAAGTTTGTTTGGGAAAATTCTCATTTTAGTTTGAGGAAACTTACGCCACCTTGCTATTCTTTAGTGCATGACTTCCAATAATCAAAACTTCAGGTGTGGTTGGCACTTGAACATCATTTGTGTAATTTTGAAAAATCGACATACCCTGTTAAACGTTTTATTGCAGATTTAAATTTGCTAAAATCCAAATATGTGATGCATTCAATCATGTTTGTGATCCTTCTAATAGGTTCCAATGACTTGCCGCATGATACTCGGAATGGACATCACTTTGTGAGAATAGATATCAGTAGGGGAGACTAAAACAGTTTTCTTAGATTACATGCAGTATATGGGTCTTCCTTTGGAATGGTCAACTTGGGTGTTAATATGACCTGTCCAATGCATTGCCACCTCAATTCGAAATAGTGCGTTCTCTATTGTGAGTTTATATTTGTTTGTTAGGAAAATGATAGCTTCATATTTAATCTTAACATATTCTTGTTCCAGAGTTATCGTTGTATATTTTTTCTATTTGGCATATATATATAGTTTATATCGATATTAGTATACTTGGTGATATCACATCCATCGAAAGGATCATCAAAATTGGTTGTGCAATTGCTCAAGCATTAACATTGAAGAGGTTAGTAGTAGGCATGCTTAAAAATGTTTATAATATGTTCTGCTGCCACCGTGAACTTCTGTAGTCGATAGCTTTTTAGTATAATAATATAGAAATGAATACATATGATTAAATTGTGAACCTGATGCAAATATTTTTTACCATTAAGGTTTACAACGTTGAACCTGGTAAATATATTAGGATGAAACACATGAGGTTTACCCATGACCTCCACATAAAGTACTCTGATGTTGAGCAAACCTGAAGATTTTAAAGGTCAAGTTTTCCTCTGTTCTATTATATTGTTAACTTCTTAAAATTTGTCATCATGAGACAATTTTAGTTTCTCCTCTGCCTAATAATCTCGGAATGACAAACTTGTGGAGTGAAAATAAATGACATCCAGTTGTGGAAGCAAAGAGTTACTCAAAAAGTCAAGGTCTAGACATGAGTTGTGATCTTGCAACCAATTTAAAGTTTGTTCACAAAGAAGCCATGTATATTAGAAATTCCCAATAACATATGAACAAAGTGTTGAACCATAGGTGGTGAGTGCTGAACGATAGATGATGAGAGTGGTGAACTACAAGTTAGTGACCTCATGTCATTTCCATGCTGACTATTATCTGGTATTGTCGTGGTGGTGTCACGGCAGATGTCATGGATAGGCTAAAGGTGGGGACAATATGCACTAGAGGAATCCAGGGAGGGATAGTGTGGTGATTCCACACACAGATGCTTTGTATTCTTCAAGCTAGATGAGTTTACAAGTGCTCCTTGAGATGTATTGGGGAGAGAAGGAAGAAGGAACTCTCTTACTCTCACCACTAGCTATCTCCTAGGAAAACACTACTAAAAAATGCCAACCAACTAGAGATCAACCAAGTAAAACTCAACCCTCTCTACAGATGCCCTAGCCCTCCTTATATAGGGGCGGATAGGTCTCCAATTAGGGCATACATGGAGGCATATTCCAGGGAATATGCCTCTTCCCAAAATAGCAAACCGACCGGGTTACTTTTCGCCATCGTAAGCCATGCAGAGGCTATGTGAGCCTCTGCGGCGCCAGCGTCATCCGACACAGGCAGCGTCACCCTTGTCGGCCATGCCTCGGTGGTCCTTCCCTCTATCCGCTTCGCTCATGCTCCAGCGTACAGTGGCCACCTTTTGACCAGCGAGATACCTTCCTTCTCTTGCAAGCCTGATATAACCCGGATCATGCCTGGTTAATCCGACCACGCGGGTACCTGCATACAAGTTACAGAATTCCTGCCGGCATACGACATACGTCGGTCGGGACTCAGTTAGGTGGACATCCTCCGGTCCGGGTTACTCCGTGATTCGTCCTGCCTTGAGGTGACTCGGCCAGCATTCGCTTTGGCCTTGCCGTACCTCGGCTAACTCGGCCTTTATACCCCGGCGTGACCCTACCCGGGGGTATCCCCCAACATTAGTCCTCGAAGCTGGTGTGGTCTTAGCAGCTTCTGCCGCTAAGGCCACAGCAGGTTCAATTTTACCGAGCCTTTTGCTCCCTTTTCCGAGTTACCTCATATCTCGGATTTCATTGGCTAGCTTTTCCCTTGGCACATTCCGAGTTTTCACTCGCTGGCCGGGTCACCCTTTAGTTTTCCGGGTTATCCTTCCTTCTCTCGTACGTTATCCCACGTGGAGGGTAATCATTATCTTGCCTCATTTTAAGGGCATGTGCCAGTTACTGCTGCAGTTAATGTCAGGTGTTACCGTTGCACACGTCACATCGCGTCTGTCTCCTCGTTAACTGTATCATCACATCGCGTCGTGGGATCCCCTGCGCCCTGTGGCCCTTCCTGTGGCTTGCCTGTGATTGGCTGACCCGGCAGATACATGGCCACACCGTGTGGGCTTGCCGCAGCGCACGATCCCACTACCCCCGCTGGGGCGTGGTTAAATAGGGGAGGGACGCGCCCCTTGGTCTTTTTTCCCCATCTCGCGCCCCTCTGCCTCTTCTTCTTCTTCTTCTTCCTAGCGCCAGCGCCGCCGCCGCCGCATCTGCTCAGCAGCGTCGCCGCTGCACCGTGCCTTTTCGCACCAGCATCGTTGCCGCTCCTGCGCAGCTCCACCGCCACGGGTCCGCGCCAATCTAAACCCCTGACCCCCATCTCCAATAGGGCCGGTGAGGACAGTGACCTAGATATGACTGAGGAAGAGCTCGCCGTCGCCGAGGAAGAAATGGAGGAGGGGCGGAGAACGCAGAGCGCGGCGCCTGGGCTGGCTCCTCGGTGTGCCAGGATGACCTGGACTGGCTGTATCGCACGCGCCGCATCCCCGAGGGCATGGTTGCCCGCCTCGCCTCCGAGAAGCTCGCACCCTCACCCAATCCGGGTGAGTTCGTCGTGTTCCTCTCCCATTTTCAGCGTGGCTTTGGCCTCCCCGTCAGCGATTTCTTCCATGATTTCCTTGATATCTATGAACTTCAACCGCACCACCTTCCAGCGAACGCCATCACATCCCTTTATTCCTTCGCCTACACCATAGAGGGGTATGTCAGATTATGGCCTACCAAGGAGCTTTGGATCTGTTTCTTCGGTCTACGAAGGAACGTGATTCCGAACAAGCAGCTTGACCCAGAGGACAAACATCTTACGCAGTTCGGCGCAACTTCTATTTCTCCCCGGAAACAATCCATCTTTCCCCGGGTCACGGGGCTTGATTCTTGCAAGGGCTAGGCCCGAACTTTCTTTTATGTCAGAAATGGCACGAATGAAGATCTGATCCGGCTGCGCCCCTACGCTCCGGGTCCTCCTAATCCTGATCTATGGGACCGGGTTTCCAAGAAACCCACTGTCTCGGCGAATCAAGTCAACAAATGGTTTCAGCAGCTGGATGCGGGGCTGCGCAACGAGGACGCGATGATCACATTCGTCCGAAGCCGGATCTCCCCTCTCTAGAAGTGCACACACAAACTGTGCCATATGAGCTGGGGACTTGACCCCAACCGGACTTCCTCATTTGAATTAAATAACACCGAGATATTCCGCCGGGTCAAGGCCCTCTTCACAACTGATAAAAACTTCTCCTCTGATTGGGAGTGGGGATTGGAGCATTATTGCCGGGATAGGCCTCCTCCTACGGTAAACCTCAATCTTCTTTCGAGTTATATTCTATGTCGGAGTATGCTGTTTATCTGATCCTTTTGTATTTCTCTCTTAGTTGTTCCTTCAGCAAACTCTCGAAGATGGCACCGAGCCTTCGCTCAAATGGGCGAAGGATCGACTTGTCTCGGACGAGGAGGAGCCAGATCAGGAGATGTTCCTGCCATTCCCTGATGCCACCAAACAACCCACTAGTAACTTCTCTTCTTTAAGAGATTGGCCTAATGATGAAGATGATTCCGATGTTGAGGTGATGGAAGCATTTGACGTTGTACCCTTTCTTACGCCTTTCCGTCTTCAGCTAACCCGGGTGGGCAGATCCACGAAGATCCTCCTCTTGCCACGGGTGAGCCGGTCCCAGCCGCGTCCAAGAAAAGGGGGCCGCTTCTGCTTCTTCTTCCGGACCTTCTAAACCAATGAAGAGACGAAAGAAGTCCGCAGACAAGGCCGCCACCAAGCCTACGACTAAGGCCATAACTCGGAGGGCTCGGAAACTCAAGGAGCCATTGACTTTTGACGAGTAAGTCACTTTTCTCTTTGTCCAATCCTTTGCTTCGTGCTTTTCTTCTGTTGTAACTTATTATTCGTCGTTTGATTCGGTAGGGCTGCTGTGGAGGTTCCCCAGAGCGGATCCAGCATCGCTTCGCCCCTCCAGCATAGCCCATCTCCCTCCTGTGGCGACGACACATGCCCGCTGAGCCCCATTCAGGAGGGTTTAGTGGTTGCTCCGGGATCTAGCCCACCTCGTCCAGAGGAGGGCAACCTTGGTGCAGGGGGAAGTGGTTCTGCCAAGGCAGCAGATGCTCCTAGATCCACTTCGGTTCAGCCGCAACCTGCTACCTTCGAGGTACCAACAGCACCCCCGCCAAGACAAGCACCAGCACAAGCACCAGCGCCAGCACCAACAGCAGCAGCACAAGTACCAGCAGCAGCACCAACTCACTCCGCCTCGTCCGAATCTTCCAAGACTCGTCGAGAAGGCCCAGTTAGCACCAAGGCTGCACCCAAGACCAAATCCACAGCACAAACTTCAACCTCTCAGCAGCAGCCTAAGGCCAAGAAAGTTTCTGACGCCGCCAGGGCAGCATCCATCGAGGCTGGACAGTGCACGCTCGCGTCCATGCTTCCGAAGAAGACCCCACCGAAGAAAGACACCTCCGCCGGGTCAACTAGCACGCAACTTGCATTGCACACTAGCCCTGCTGCTGCCCAAGTTGAAAGGAGGGAAGCCCATGCCAAGGGTTTGATTGCGCCTCATATGCTTAGCGGAGAGCGCTATCCTCCGGCCTTAATTGAGTTCGTCAATAACTGGAACAAGGCGGAGTTCGTCCATAACGACGATCTCCCGGAGAAATTTGGGCTTGCCGAGTTTGTCGCACAGATGAACACAGCCGCCAAGGCTATCAACCTTGCCGGTCGGATGATGGAGGTATACTACCTTGTCTTTTCTTTAACATGTACTAAACATTAGTGATATAACCATTAGTCCCCGAGCTTCCGGGGGTGTAACTTGTTACTCGGCCGGATGCTCCTTAGAGAACCAGCGTAGATCCTTAGTAACTTCGAATATGCACACACCTAGATCCGGGTTAAGTTCCACTTGGCCCGGATCTTGTACACTTCGAATATGCACACACCTAGAGCCGGGTTAAGTTCCACTTGGCCCGGATCTTGTACACTTCGAACATGCACACACCTAGAGCCGGGTTAAGTTCCACTTGGCCCGAATCTTGTACACTTCGAACATGCACACACCTAGAGCCGGGTTAAGTTCCACTTGGCCCGGATTCTGTACAATTCGAACATGCACACACCTAGAGCTGGATTAAGTTCCACTTGGCCCGGATCTTGTACACTTCGAATATGCACACACCTAGAGCCGGGTAAAGTTCCACTTGGCCTGGATTTTGTACACTTCGAATATGCACATGATCAAGTCAACTTTGTTTTTCTCAGGTTACCACCAATCGCAGGAGCGCTGAGTTTCAGCGCCCCTTGGACACACATAAGGTGCTACACTCGAAACATTCTACGCTTCTCGCTGAGTTCGAAAAAAGGGGTAAGTTTTCTCCTTGGCTTTTTTCCCATCTTTCTTTGTCTTTTCCCGCCGAACTAATCTGTTATTCGGATTGGGCAGCCGAAGTGGAAGCCGAAAACACCATCATGAGGAAGAACTTGGATCAAATAAAAGGTAAGTCAGTTTTGCTTAAACTTCTTCTGCGCTCTCTCTCCTTTTCTTCTTGGCTCGGTAGATATTCATACCTCGGCTTTGCCGGGTCAACAAACTGTTTCAGCATCTCTTGAAGACAGTGTGCCCATGCCTGATATGCTGTTGCATTTTCTCGAACAAGCAGGGCAGCATCAGGCCGAACTTAAGAAGAAGGATGATGAGCTCGCCCTCCTCCGGACCAAAGATGATGAAATTGCCAAGCTCAAGGCAAAAATGAAAAAGCTCAAGGCGCTCCACAAAACCGAGATGGATAAAGCTGGCCAAGATTTCACTGAAGAGCGAGAACGTCTCAACCTCCAAATTGCCAAAGATCAAGAACTGCTGAAGGAGGCCGACGTTAAGCTTGAGTCGGTAAATGCTGAACTTGTGCAACTTCGGGAGAGACGTGATAACTGCACCAAGGAGCTGACCTGGATCCATAGCCATATTTCTCGTAAGTTCTTTTCCTTCAGCCGACATGAATCTTTCCGGGTCAACTTCCTTTACTTATTTCACTTGTCTCGTTTTCAGACAAATTTCCGGAGGGTGATGCCATCACGGCTACTGCCATTGCCAAGTTCCGCCAGAAGAGGGGTACCCCAACTGGTCCTGGCGCTAAAAATATTCCCTATGACATGGAGGACCTGCTGGTCAGCTTATCTTCTCACGTCGAGATTGTGAAGAACTACGGTTCGGGTCTCCTAGATGCAGCAGTCCGGATCTTCAATGCCCTTTGGCCTAGTGAAGATACTCCGGAGGGATCCAGTGCTCTAATTAACAAGTTAATAGAGTGCGAGACCCAGCTTGACCTTTGGAGGGAATCCGCCGGACGCGCCGGAGCTGAAACCGTCCTCCACTACGTGCTCACATGGTATGAGAAAATAAATCTGAATCTTCTTGAGCGCATGCGCACCGGATCAAGGTGGTCCAATGATCCAGATTGGATAGCTCGGCGCAAGGCTTGTGCCCATAGCCTCATTCAGTTTGCCCCTATCCATCAATGGAATGAGGGACCAAGCTTTCTCGAAGCTGTTGACGACGAATATGTCGAAGATGGTTCGGGTGAGGAGGAAGAGGACGAAGCCTCGGACGTCGAAGAAAATGAAGATGACGCTGAAGCCGAGGACGGAGTTCCACCTGCTGGCGCCGAGTTACCTCCCCCTGCTTCTCCTTGATCACCAACAAACACTTTGAAGTTTATCAGATCCCCGGTATGCCGGGTGCAAATGTATTAAGCACACTGATCATATTTTGCTACTAAGTTGCTCGTGCTGGATTAACTTGGGCGTAGTCCCCGAGTTTCATTTTCTTATTTCTCCAATTTCTTGGCTCGACTCATGTCTACCTTAGTTCGGTTTTGTGACTTACGAGTCCGAGTTTCAAAAATTGACTTAACAATACTTGGAAACTTTGGGACTAGCTCAAAATAATTCAGCATAGTAAAAACAAGGTAAACATAAAGTTAGTCCAAATAATAAATGTCGGCTCGATTACGTTCTTTTCCTTAGTCGTTTTTCGTGTGCTATGCAATTCCAAACTTGTTCTCTTGCTTGCCATGAAGCCAAATCTTGTTGGACAGCAACAAGTCGAAGAGTTGAGTTTTTGGTGCTCACACACTACTAATTCGGCTTAGGCAGAAGCAACTTAAACCAGCCGATATAAAAATAAATAACAAGTACAGAAGACAACCAATATTATTAAGGCAGTCCCCGAGTTACTACTCGAGGTGCCACAATTTCATTGTTAACTCATTGCCGGCATACATACCGACGTATGAGAGACTCGGATACACACACTTCTTTGCTAAGTGTAGAACGGACGAAGTAGAGCTACATTCCATGGACGCTTAGATTCCTCGCCGGACCTGTCCGCCTTGTTCTTTTCCTGTGGTTTTGCATCGATGAGATAATACGAGTCATTGTGCAATGCTTTGCTCACAATGAATGGCCCTTCCTATGGGGGGATAACTTATGCATGCCAGCAGTACGTTGTACCAACCGGAGTACCAGATCACCTTCCCGGAAGACTCGGGGGTTTACTTTTCGGCTATGATAGCGTCAGAGACTTTGCTGATATATGGCGGATCTAGACAACGCCAATTCTCTCGCTTCTTCCAGCAGATCAACATCATTTTGCCAGGCTTTTCGCACTTTAGCTTCTGTGTATTGGGTGACTCTAGGCGAATCATGCTCTATGTCGGCTGGTAGTACAGCTTCTGCCCCATATACCAGAAAAAATGGCGTATAGCATGTTGATCAATTCGGAGTTGTTCTTAAACTCCACAGTATCGCTGGTAGTTCTTCTATCCAGCACCCCGCTGATCTTTGCAGTGGCTCAATGAGTCGGGGTTTTATCCCGGATAATACTAATCCGTTGGATCTCTCCACTTGTCTGTTCGATGCGGGGTGGGCTACCGAGGCAACATCTAGCTGGATCTTCTTATCTCGACAGAATCACGCAAATGCTCCTTCAGCAAAATTTGTGCCATTATATGTTATGATACTGTGAGGATAGCCATATCTCAGAATGATATCTTTGAGGAATGTCACGGCTGTAGCTCCATCACATTTTCTTATTGGCCTCACTTCAATCCATTTGGTGAACTTGTCCACCATAACCAAGATATGGGTCATATTTCCTCTCGCTGATTTAAATGGGTCAACCATATCCAAACACCATACGGCAAATGTCCAGGTAATTGGTATGGTCTTGAGTTCCGACATTGGCATGTGCGTCTTGGTAGCATACCTCTGACAACCATTTGCACTTTCTTACTAGATCTTCTGCTTGTTCCAAGGCACTTGGCCAGTAGAACCCATGCCGGAAAGCTTTTGCCACTAAAGCTCTAGATGAGGCGTGATGCCCACATTCCCCTTGATGTATATCTCAGAGGATGTCAAGCCCTTCTTCCGGGTCAACACATCTTTGGAGAACGTTTGTTACACTCCTCTTGTATAGTTTGGCATTGATAATCGTGTATGCCTTCGCGCGCCTCTGAATTTTCCTGGAAAGCACTTCTTCATCATGCAAAGTTCCATCCTTCAGGAATTGAAATATTGGCAGTGCCCAAGCTGGTATAGCTCGCACCGGAAACACATCCTCATCTATTTCCATTTGATCCACTGACATAACCTCGGCCGGTCACGTATTTGCAGATCCCGGGTTCGTGGCGATCCACAGGTTTCTGAATCACTTCCCACATCAATGTCCATGGGTACAGCTCCGGACTCTGGATCTGCCGGGATAAAAATTGAGTCGGATTCCGGGGATGGCCTGATAGATGGTTTTCTGAGGTGCCCTAGTGCTACACCTAGTGGAATTGCTTGTCAGGTTGATCCGGGCTTCGACAATACGTCGGCAGCCTCATTTTCCACCCGAGGTATATAATGAAATTCGCATCCCTCGAAGTATCCCGATATTTTCTGCACATGAAACCTGTACGATGCTATGTTTGCATCCAAAGCATCCCATTGCCCTGAGACCTGTTGAACCACCAGATCCGAGTCACCGAAGCACTGGATCCGACGTATTCCAACTTCTTTTGCCACTTTGAGCCCATGCACATGTGCCTCATATTCTGCAACATTGTTCGATGCTGCGAAATGGATCTGTAACACATACTTCAGCTGGTCGTTCTTTGGCGAGGTAAGTACAACTCCTATTCTGCAACATTGTTCGATGCTGCGAAATGGATCTGTAACACATACTTCAGCTGGTCGTTCTTTGGCGAGGTAAGTACAACTCCGGCGCCTAACCCAGTTTTTGTTTTTGATCCATCAAAATGCATTCTCCAGTAGTTCGGATCTGGTAACGGTGGTTCGTATTGCATCTCGGCCCAATCCACAAAAAAGTCGGCCACAGCCTGAGACTTGATCGAATCCCTCCTGTCGTATTGCGGAGCATAAGGGGCTAGCTCAATTGCCCATTTTGCGATTCGGCCGCTTGCATCCTTGTTGCTCATTATCTCAGATATGGGGGCTTCACATATCACTTTTATTGGGTGTTCTTCAAAGTAGTGTTTTAGCTTCTTCGCTGCCATATACACACCATACGCCATCTTTTGATAGTGAGGATAATTTTGCTTTGATGCGGATAATACCTCGCTCAGGTAATAGAATGGCCTTTGCACTGACTTACCCTCTTCATCGCACTCTACCACCACCACTGCACTTACAACTCAGTTGGTTGCGGCTATGTAGAGCAACATTGGCTCTTTTGATAGTGGAGAGGCTAATACTAGTGCAGTGGCTAACATTTTCTTTAACTAGATGAAGGCTTCATTGGCCTGCGGCGTCCATATGAACTTGTCCGCTTTTTTCATTAGTTGATAGAGAGGCAATGCCTTTTCTCCCATCTGACATACAAATCGACTTAAAGATGCCAGGCAACCAGTGAACTTCTAGACATCGTTAAGACACTTCGGCAGTTCCATTCGCTCTATGGCCCGGATTTTGGTTGGGTTAACTTTGATACCTCGGCTGGATACAAGAAATCCGAGTAATTTTCTAGCCGAGACACCGAAGGTACATTTCTCCGGGTTAAGCTTCATTCGGAATCTTCTTAGGTTCGCGAACGTTTGCCTGATATCATCAAGGAGCGTTTTGCTTTCCTTGGTTTTTATAACCACATCATCCACATACACCTGCACATTTCGACCGATTTGGTCGTGTAAACATTTTTGCATACATCTTTGGTACGTTGCCCCTACATTACGTAAACCAAAAGGCATGGTGCGATAGCAATAAGCCCCATACGAGGTGATAAACACAGTCTTTATTTGATCATTCGGATTCAGAGGTATCTGGTGGAAACCAGAATATGCATCTATGAATGACAACAGTTCACACCCAGCAGTGGAATCTATAACTTGATCTATCCTTGGCAGTGGGAATGGATCTTTTGGGCACGCCTTATTTAGGTTCATGTAATCGATGCACATACGCCAAACCACCGCCACATTCGGATTATCTTTCTTCTTCTCCACCAACACCGGATTAGATAGCCAATCCGGGTAAAGCACTTCGATGATAAACCCAGCTGCTAGGAGCCGAGCTATCTCATCTCCAATGACTTTTCTCCTATCTTCAGCGAAGTGATACATTGCAAATGTATCTATAATTTTTGATGTTCCATGCTTAGTTTTATCCACTTTCTTGTGTTTTGTTCCAACTTTGGAGTACTTTTCATAAGATTTCTTGGACTAACCTATTAACAAGAGCCACAGTGCGTACTGCTGTTCTGCTGTTTTTGGTTCCAGGAAAGTCAGAAAATGAATATTCTCGGAATTGGACGGGACAAAAGCCAAAGTGCCTATTTTTCCGGAAGTGATCAAGTGCCAGAATATGAGACGGAGAAGGGCCAGGGAGCTACCACACCACCTGGCCGCTCGGCCAGGCCTGGCCCGTGCCAAGGGGTGGTGTGGCCACTCCCGGCACCCCCTCGGCCTCTCCTTCCTCCTATATATTACCCTCGGGACGAAAACCCTAAGTGCCCGTTCAAAAATCCACGAAAGAGTCTGTAGCCGCCGTCATCTCCATCCCTAGATCGGGAGGGATCTGAAGCTCTTCCCGGCACCCTGCCGGAGAGGGGAATTCACCTTGGAGGCCTTCTTCATCACCATGCAAGCCTCCGGTGTGATGCGTGAGTAGTTCATCCTTGGACTACGGATCCATGTAGTAGCTAGATGGCTGGTTCTCCTCCTTTGTGCTTTCATGTCTAGATCTTGTGAGCTCCGTTCATGATCAAGATCATCTATTTGTAATTTTGCATGTTGTTTTTGTGGGGATCCGATGGATATTGAGATGCTATTTCAGATTGATTATTAATTCTATCATGTCTTTGTTATTTGTGATCTTGCATGCTTTCCGTTGTTAGTAGATATCTTGGCCAAGTAGATGCTAGCAACTCCAAGAGTTAGTATTTATGCTCGATAGTGGGTTCATGCCTCTGGTAATCTAGGGAAGTGACAGAAATCTCTAAGGTACTAGATGCGTTGTTGCTACTAGGGAGAAAACAACAATCCTTTGTTCATAGAACAATCATATTGTTTACTTTACACGCAGTTCGTAAAGCAATAATCTGTTGCTTGCAACTTAATACTGGAGGGGGTTCGGATGATAACCTGAAGGTGGATTATTAGTCATAGATGCAGTTGGATGGCGGTCTATGTATAATGTTGTATTGCCCAATCAAGTCTCAAAGGAGTCAAGATGATTAGTATATGCATGTATTGCTTTCTCGGTGTTTGTCAATTGCCCCGCTATAATTTGTTCACCCAGCATGTTATCTATCTAAGGAGAGCCACCTCTAGTGAACTATGGATCCCGGTCCTTTTCTTTTACATACAATCTATAAACTGTTTACCGCTTTGTGTTTACTTTCTGCACACTTTTACTTTTTTCCATTCGATACGTTTAATCCTTTGTTTTCCGCAAAACACGGTGAGAGTGAAAACCTCATCGCAAGTTGGGGACAAAGTTCTATGGTTGTGTTGTGCAGGTCTCCACGTTGCTACTAGCACTGGTAGTGCACCTTGCCAAGGCTCAGCTAGTAACACCTTTGGGGTGTTTCCTTGCTCCTACTGGTTCGATTAAACCTTGGTTTCATAACTGAGGGAAACTTACTGCTGTGCTCATCATACCTTCCTCTTGGGGTTCCCAACGAGCTCTACATCAACACCGCCATCAAGCATTTTTCTGGGCGCCGTGCATTGAGCCATCAAGCAATTTTCTGGCGCCGTTGCCAGGGAGTCAAGGACATCTTCACAAGGGGATTCCCTCATAAGCAATCTCTTTACTTTGTTGTTTTTGTTTTGCTTAGTTTCTTTTTGCTTTGTTTGCTTGTTTTGTTCTTCAAAAACACAAAAAATTAGTTTTACTAAGTTGCTTTCTTTTCAAAAACACAAAAAAAATAATTTTACTAGTTTGCTTTCTTATTTCAAAAACACACAAAAAAAATTAGTTCTATCTTGAGTTGCCACTATGTCTAGCCTTGCTCCAGTCACTATGTCACCTGAGGAAATGATTTTCACTTTTAAACAAGGAATTGAGGAAGGTTTTAAAGAAGCTTGGTCTAGAATCTCTGATCTACATGAAAAAACTGAGCCTAAAATGACTCAAAGTTTGTTCCTTAGCAGTTTTTACCTTGGGATTGCTCTTTGCTATAGATATGCTTTAGATGCTGTTGTGGGAGGAGATTTCCTCCAATGTAATGAGGATGATGCTATTAATGCTATAAAGAAATTGATCCTCACTTACAACATGCCTAGCCAAACTGATAATTCTTTCACAAAAATATTTGCTAGGTTGAACACTCTTTAGGCTAGCACTACTAGCTTAGAAAGTTGCTATGATACGCTTAGGGAGCATCACAATTATGTCCCAATAAATTCTGAACCATCAAAGTGGCTCCCTACAGTAAAGATTGCGATAAACACTGAAACTTTTCAAGCCCGCTGTGATATCATGTCTGAATTTTGTCTTATGCCCAAAGATATTTATGAATCTTTGAATACTTGGGGGCTTGCTGAAGGAGGAAAAAAAATATCTCTTGCTAATAATACTACCATATTACCTCTTGGAATAGCTGAAGGAGTGTTTACAAAGATCCTTGGGAAAATGATTTCTATTGATTATCTTGTTATTGAATGTGCAGGAAAAGGACAAATTACAGTTGGAAGGTCCCTATTAGAACTCCTTGGAGCAATATTAGATGTGGGAAAGGGGACCATGCACCTTACTTCTCCACCGAACAATCATATTTTCCCCAAGGTTAAGAATAAAAGTAAGAGAGGTAAGGGCAAGAAATTTGGTCTTAATGCTTCTTCATTTGAGAACACTTGATTCTTTCTTTGCTTCTTATGCCTAACTTAAAGGCGCTAAAGAAAAGTACTTATTGGGAGATAATCCAAAAGTTTTAGATGAGTCTTGGAAGTTATTACCTCTGTAATAACCTCTCCTTATCCTTTTTATTTGCTTTTTGTGCCAAGAGTAACCTCTAATGAGAGAGAAGTAATGATTGGGAAAGTTGTTGTCCCAAAACAGATTTTTGTGCTTCACCGTAAAAATTCGTGAGAGAGGTCTGTATGTCGGATTGAGCTCTAATTTTTTATTCTTCTGCCCCAGGTTGTTATCTAACTTTCGTTAGTTCAACACATTTTGATTTGAGCAATATAAGGTCTTCGAAAAAATCCGTCTTTACCTGCTGGTCTGTTTTGACAGATTTATGCCATTTTCTGCATTTGCTTCTTGTTGGTTCCTTCTTGAGTTCTTTTGGGTAATTGAGCTTTTTGAGGGAAGTTCTACAGTACATAGTGTTCTAATGGAAGTTTATTTGGTGTTAGAACTGAACCTTAAGACTTATTTATCTTAAGTGCACTAATGTTGCTAATAAAGATTGTGTGAAGTTTTGTATGAAGGAAAAAAATTCAAGTGTATGGAAGGAATGAGTAATGAGATGAAGGATGGACTAAATCTCAAGCTTGGGGATGCCACGCGTGTCACCCCAATAAATATCCAAGAAGTACAAGCGTCAAAGCTTGGGGATGCCCAAGGCATCCCCTTCTTCATCAATAAAAATTCCAGGTTTCTTCCAAACGCTTCATTTTTATTGTTTCATGCATAGTTGTGTTGTTCTTGGAGCGTCTTCTTTTTCGTTTTGGTTTTGATTTTTAGTTTGCTTGGTTTGCTTAGTTTGCTGAATAAATTGGTTGGACTTCCTCTTTCATACATTGGTTTGCAAATAGTTTGGTTTGGTTTGGAAAAGAGTAGGAAAGTTCATACTTATGTGGTAAAAAGAGCTTGTTTTTTGACTGTGGCCTATGCTTTGTCATGCCATGCTTGATATTGTTTTGGCTTTATGCTTAGTATTCTTTGCTGTAGCGTGACTTGTTATAAACATTTGAGATTGATTAATGTGCCTTGGATGAATCATGCATTGTTTTAGCATATTAAAGCATAGTATAGTGGTATTCTCCTTTGATGCTTTATTTGGGTTGACTTGGCGCATGCTCACACCATGTTATGACTGTCTAAAGTCACCATAACCTTTATGATCCTTTAGTTTTCAACTTGTAGTATCACTTTATGCTTTGATCAATGATGTTTTGTCGCTCTGCATGATTATGGCCATTATTTCTCTCTTAGTTTGTCGCTCCCAGTCTTTTGCTAGCCTCCACAACAAAGTATGAGTTCCACTCATGCATCCAACTCCCTAAACCAAGTTATTCCAAAGAGTCCACCATACCTACCTACTAGCTTATGCTATTCCAAGTATATTCATGCTTTTGTTTACCTTCCAAATTAAACTTGTTATGAGAAAACTAGTGATTAAAGCTCTCACGAACTTGATGGCACACTTTACTTTACTTGCCCTTAATAAACTTGAACCATTGTGTCTTCTATGTTGTATATGCTTGCACTTATTTGTTGGGAATTAGCAGAACCATGCTTTTATGGGGAACGCTTTCAAAATTGCACTTGGTACTTGTACCTAGTTGATATCATGCTCTTTTGTATATGGATGTCGTCGGTGTGAAATGTAAGAGGAGCTTGTAAGTCCATGGAGTTATGTATATGCGTTAGAGAAACGCCTGGGCCGATGGTCTAATCCATGCTGACATTGTGGAAACCTACAGCGTTACCATAATGAGCTGTCTATGAAGCATTCTTCTTATAAAAAAAGAGTCCTATATTGAGAAAAAAAGAGAAAAGAGAAAAAAAGAGATTATGAAAAGAGGAAAGAGAGAAAAAGCACCATATTCCCATGGTAAATAAGAAGAATGCTGAGATGCTCGTTGTTTGCTTGCCTTGTCATTTTGACATGGGGATTCTTCCGTATCATCGGGCAAGGGGTACCCCGTTGGCGGTTCTCGGTGATACACATACACTTACAATGACAAGAACTTACCGGTGACTAAACTTGAGTAGCATAAGGAGCGACCCTCGTATACAAGGGACATGAGATTTCTGACTTATACTTCGTCAAGCATGTACACCATAGTTTGTTCACTTTAACCTTAATCACTTCAAGATGCTTATGATAGGGGCAATGAGAGCTGAAAGCTATAAGTACCATAATTTTTAGAAGCTCTTTATGAGACTTGAATCCCTACTTCCTTTTACAAAAGGCCTTTCTTCCAGCATTATATTGAGTCTCCACCTTCTATCTTTATGCACCTACTTTGAGAGCATAGTGGCCATTCTTAGTTCTATGTGCATTGTCCCAAGACTAGTTGATTGATGCATAACTTGATATTGCTTGTTTTAAACTATTGTATCTAGTCACTCTTATGAACTTTGAAGGTGTCCTATGCATTTATATTTGCTACTCTCTTGGGGGACAAGCTGAATACTATTGTGCTATGTTTTCTTTATGTGAAACAAACAAACGTCTTGTAAAGCATTGTTATTCATGAATCTTTTGTTTGTGCCTTTTCATGTTGCATCATAGTTTCTTTACTTATTTCTAGAACTTTGTCTTTCATGCTATGATTGAAGTACTATGATCCCAGCTTTGAATGTTTTGCAAATACTTTGATCAAGTCTTTGATGGTGCATGTCACCTCAAAAATTATTCTTTCTTTTTATCACTTACCTACTCGAGGACGAGCAGGAGTTAAGCTTGGGGATGTTGATACATTGCAAATGTATCTATAATTTTTGATATTCCATGCTTAGTTTTATCCACTTTCTTGTGTTTTGTTCCAACTTTGGAGTACTTTTCATATGATTTCTTGGACTAACCTATTAACAAGAGCCACAGTGCCAGCTGCCTGTTTTCTGCTGTTTTTGGTTCCAGGAAAGTCAGAAATGAATATTCTCGGAATTGGACGGGACAAAAGCCAAAGTGCCTATTTTTCCAGAAGTGATAAAGTGCCAGAATACGAGATGGAGAAGGGCTAGGGAGCCACCACACCACCTGGCCGCGCGGCCAGGCCTAGCCCGTGCCAGGGTGTGTGTGGCCGCTCCCGGCACCCCCTCGGCCTCTCCTTCCGCCTATATATTGCCCTCGGGACGAAAACCCTAAGTGCCCGATCAAAAATCCACGAAAGAGTCTGTAGCCGCCGTTATCTCCATCCCTAGATCGGGAGGGATCTGAAGCTCTTCCCGGCACCTGCGGAGAGGAATTCACCACAGGCCTTCTTCATCACCATGCAAGCCTCCGATGTGATGCGTGAGTAGTTCATCCTTGGACTACGGATCCATGTAGTAGCTAGATGGCTGGTTCTCCTCCTTTGTGCTTTCATGTCTAGATCTTGTGAGCTTCGTTCATGATCAAGATCATCTATTTGTAATTCTGCATGTTGTGTTTGCGGGGATCCGATGGATATTGAGATGCTATTTCAGATTGATTATTGATTCTATCATGTCTTTGTTATTTGTGATCTTGCATGCTTTCCGTTGTTAGTAGCTATCTTGGCCAAGTAGATGCTAGCAACTCCAAGAGTTAGTATTTATGCTCGATAGTAGGTTCATGCCTCTGGTAATCTGGGGAAGTGACAGAAATCTCTAAGGTACTAGATGTGCTATTGCTACTAGGGAGAAAACAACAATCCTTTGTTCATAGAACAATCGTATTGTTTACTTTACACGCAGTTCGTAAAGCAATAATCTGTTGCTTGCAACTTAATACTGGAGGGGTTTCGGATGATAACCTGAAGGTGGATTATTAGTCATAGATGCAGTTGGATGGCGGTCTATGTATAATGTTGTATTGCCCAATCAAGTCTCAAAGGAGTCAAGATGATTAGTATATGCATGTATTGCTTTCTCGGTGTTTGTCAATTGCCCGGCTGTAATTTGTTCACCCAGCATGTTATCTATCTAAGGAGAGCCACCTCTAGTGAACTATGGATCCCGGTCCTTTTTCTTTACATACAATCTACAATCTTTTACTGATTTGTGTTTACTTTCTACAAACTTTTACTTCTTTCCATTCGATACGTTTAATCCTTTGTTTTCCGCAAAACACGGTGAGATTGACAACCTCATCGTAAGTTGGGGACAAAATTATGTGGTTGTGTTGTGCAGGTCTCTACGTTGCTACTAGCATCGGTAGTGCACCCTGCCAAGGCTCAGCTAGTAATACCTTTGGGGTGTTTCCTTGCTCCTGCTGGTTCAATTAAACCTTGGTTTCATAACTGAGGGAAACTTGCTGCTGTGCTCATCATACCTTCCTCTTGGGGTTCCCAACGATCTCTACATCAACACCGCCATCAAGCATTTTTCTGGGCGCCGTGCATTGAGCCATCACGAAGCGGCGGAGAGGTTGCTTCACTGGCTTTGCTCCGGGTCTCACATTCAAAGAGTGCTCGGCCAACTCCCTCGGAACACCTTGCAAGTCCTGTGTGGACCAAGCAAAGATATCCTGATTCTCACGGAGGAAGTTGACGAGCTCGCTTTCCTATTTGTCATTTAACCCGGCACCAATCATTACGGTGCGCTCTGGGAACAGATCATCAACTAGCACTTTCTTTGTATCTTTAATTGCTTGAAATGAGACACTTCCATGCGGGTTACTCAGCGCCGGCATATATTGCTGCGCGGACTGAGCTAATGCCGCCACCTCCTGGATCTTTCTCTTCTCTTGTGCAATCACGAGTGACTCGGCCAGGTTAGACCCGGCTGAAGCGCACTCAATGGAACGTCGAAAATCCCCTGCTATGGTAATTACTCCATTTGGCCCGGGCAATTTCATCTTCAGGTAACTGATGTGGCAACTTGCCATGAACTTGTTCAGGGCTGGCCTGCCGAGTAACGCGTGATATGCACTTTCTAGGTTCACCACCTCAAACTCCAAATTTTCAGTTCGGCGGTTATCTCTTGTGCCAAATAGCACGTCTACCCGGACCTTGCCAATGGGTTCACAGGAAATGCCTGGCACAATACCATGGAAAGTTGTTCTCGTAGCCTGGAGCATGTTCTCCGAGATACCCAACTTGCACATTGTATCCACGTACATAATATTGATGCTGCTGCCATTGTCAATCAGCACCTTAGAGAATCTTACATTGATGTTTGGCCCGATGAATGTTGGGTCCAACACTAGTGCATATGAACCGGGACTAGGCATAAGCTTGGGATGGTCCTTGATATTCCATGTAATTTCCTGATCCGACCAAGGCATATACCTCGTCACCACTGGCATAACTGCATTCACCTCCATAAGTCGGCGATGCACGCTCTTTCTATCTGTTTCCTCCGTGGTAAACACACAGTAACTTTGGTGATGCTCTCTGTATTCATTTCTCCCCTCATTGTTGGGATACCTTTGATCTGGCTGATGCTGATTTTCCACCTGATGCACTGCATCCCTTCTCTCATGGTTTTCATACCTCGGCGGAGGTGGTGGCAACATTAACTGTTGCGTGTTCGCTCCGGAGAGTAATTGCTGCCGGGGTAACTCCTGCCGAGGCTGATCATTCCATGGTGCCTGAGCATTCCCTGAACCACTTTGTTCTATCTTCCTCATCCACTCACACTGCCGAGTTGTGTGACCTGCCGGGTTACTCGGATTTGGCATGTGGAATTTGCACGGCTGATCCATCATTGGCTCATATGTATACCTCAGACGGTCCTTCTTTTCTTGCCACTGTTTCTTTTGCTCTGCCATCCAAGTTTTCTTGCCATCATTTCTTGGGGTCCATTGTTGTCCTCCAGTTTTCTGGCGCTGATTACTCCCTGCTCCGGGTTGGTCTTGATTTACAACAGCAACCTGTTGCGAACTGTACCTGTAATCCGGTCTATCATCTCTTCTCTTACCCCGGTAATCATTCCGCCGGGATGACCCGACTCCATCTCGCTGGTAGTACTCCTCATTTGACTCGTTTGACACCAGCCTAGGTTGAGTCGGGTCACCCAAGGCATATGAATCAGCAATCCGGATTGTCTCTGCTAGTGTAGTTGGCATATCCCTTTGTAATCTTTGCCACATCATGCTTGCATATCTGCACCCTTGCGCAAACCAAGCTATGGCCTGTGACTCAATCACGCCCTCACATGAGTTTCGCATGGTGCACCAACGGGTTAGGAATTCCCGGTCTGTCTCGTTTGGTCCCTGCTTGCACATTGCTAGGGTCTGTGGCCTATTGGGCCTCTGATACGTGCTTGAGAAGTTACTGATGAACATTTCCTCAAAATCGATCCAGTAGTTAATACTTCCAGGTGGCAAATTGTTTAGCCATACCCTCGCTGGCCCCTCCAGCATCTGAGGTACATATCTCATAGCCCATCTCAAGTGGCCTGTGGCAATTTTTACCATCGTCGCGTAGTTGATCAACCAATCTTCCGGCTTGGTGCTACCGTCATACGTCTTTGTGCCTCTGGGTAACTGGAAGTTAGGTACCGGAGGCTCCTTCATGATCCGGGGCCCAAAACACGTCGGACCCGGAGGACCTTGACACTCAATTTGCTCCGACCTATAAAGTCGATCCAGTTTTAACCTGGCGTCGTCAGGCATCAAGTTACTGCTTCCCAACCTTGACCCTATCACGTGATAGTCTGGCCTAGGGTATCCTGTGTTCACCATTTCTGAATCACCATCATTGTATCTATCTTGCTCTTGTGGAGCGGCTCTCTGTTGCATACCTTGGTCGGCACTTCGCTCTTGTCGTGGTATATTCCGCTGCTACGGTTGCCCTGCACCCGCCGAGTTGCGCTGTCCAGCATTGCCGTTCACAGCGTTTCCCTGACCGGCATTGCCTTGGTCGCGATTATCTCGGCCAGCTTCACCTTGGCTGACACTTCGTCGATCCTCATTTCCCTGCACTGCTTTTCCTTTCCCTGCCCTTGCCGGGTCATATGGGACTATCTGTTTGTTTCTCCTCGCCGAGGTTACCACTTCCTCTCTTCTTGGGCCACCATGAGGGGACGATGCAGCTCCAGCAGATTTCTCCGGGTTGCCTATTGCCGAATGAACGACTTTGGAAGCCCCAACCCTTGCCGGATTAGCCCTGAGCAACTCTTCATTTTGTCTGTTAGCGATCCGAACTAACTCATTGACCCTATCCTGATGCCCTTGCCGGGCTTCACCCGTCAAACCCTCTAACTCGGACGCAGTTGCATCTGCTGCTCTGAGGTTCTTTGTCGGGGTACTGTACTTCGGCAGCCCCACGGACAAAATGTTCTCTAATTCCTCAACTCTAGTATCACCCTCTTTGTTCATTTCACTGATGAGGTTTCTCCCCTTCACTTTTACAGCATCTACCTTATTTGTCTTCGCGTATTCACGCAGTGTCATGTTCAACGATTGCTGAGCCGCTGCTATGTTTTTCGCACCCTCGAGTATTTTTTGCCTAGTCTCCTCTAACTCGGCCTGTGCCTGAGCCGGATCTACCACAGGTGCTATGGGATTTGCCAAGCTATCTATTGCTTGCTGTAGCACATTCTCTAGCCTCTCTAGTGGAGGACCTCTACTTTTCCTTGGTGCCTTGGGTGTTACCTCCGGATCTGGTGTCGGATCCTTGCTCGCGCCAGCATCAGGCGCCGTCATCATCACCTCGGCGCGGTCAGGGGAGCGAGTGATACGCGCCCCACGAGCCGCGCTAAGGGGTGGCTTGCCTCCCTCGATGACATGCCGTGGGTGAACGCATGACACATCGACAGTGACATAGATCTTGTGCGCGCCAAGCTTGACGAAGAGGCCGTTGCGCGGAAGAGGTCGCTTGCCGAAGCAGCCAGCATTGTCGCTGACGAAGTTCAGCGCTCCAAAGCGCTGAACGAGCCCGGAGACGATGCGCTCGCCGTTGTCGATGAGGTTTCCCGTCCAGATCTTCACTCCTGCTAGCGCCGCTAGCCCCACGGTGGGCGCCAACTGTCGTGGTGGTGTCACGGCAGATGCCATGTATAGGCTAAAGGTGGGGACAATATGCACTAGAGGAATTCAGGGAGGGATATTGTGGTGATTCCACACACGGATGCTTTGTATTCTTCAAGCTAGATGAGTTTATAAGTGCTCCTTGAGCTATATTGGGAAGAGGAGGAAGAAGGAACTCTCTTACTCTCACCACTAGCTATCTCCCAGGAAAACACTACTCAAAAATGCCAACCAACTAGAGATCAACCAAGTAAAACTCAACCCTCTCTACAGATGCCCTAGCCCTCCTTATATAGGGGCGGCTAGGTCTCCAATTAGGGCATACATGGAGGCATATTCCAGGGAATATGCCTCTTCCCAAAATAGCAAACCGACCGGGTTACTTTTCACCATCGTAAGCCATGCAGAGGCTACGTGAGCCTCTGCGGTGCCAGCGTCATCCGACACAGGCAGCGTCACCCTTGTCGGCCACGCCTCGGTGGTCCTTCCCTCTGTCCGCTTCGCTCATGCTCCAGCGTACACTGGCCATCTTTTGACCAGCGAGATACCTTCCTTCTCTTGCAAGCCTGATATAACCCGGATCATGCCTAGTTAATCTGGCCATGCGGGTACCTGCATACAAGTTACAGAATTCCTGCCAGCATACGACATACGTCGGCCGGGACTTAGTTAGGTGGACATCCTCCGGTCCGGGTTACTCCGTGATTCGGCCTGCCTTGAGGTGACTCGGCTAGCATTCGCTTTGGCCTTGCCGTACCTCGGCTAACTCGGCCTTTATACCCCGGCGTGACCCTACCCGGGGTATCCCCCGTATGAATGTTTTAGGAGATAACTGAACCAGAGGTTGCGGGTTTTAGTATGTCATGCTATAAGAGTATACTTATTCTATTCTTCAGGCTATAGGGAAAGCTGGAACTTTTTCCAGTCACATTCCTGTCACTGCTCTACTCTTACAGTTTTGGTACCTCTTACCGCTTTACTAGGTGGTCCTAAAGGATTCCCCGGACATTGTATTGACGTTGAGACAGGTTGAAACACCAAGCTAGCTGTATGTATTATATGATATATTGATCCAACCGGATTAGTTAAATATGTACCAATTAGTTAGTTAGTTTGTAATACAAAGTTGGTTTTTGGTCCTCTGGTTGCGTACATGCAAACTCAGCTATGGAATAAAATTCACCTGGCTTGCTTATAATGCAATCCCGCTATTGATTCTTCTACGCTTCTTTTCATTGCAACATTTTGTACTCACAGGTTATAGTTGGCACATTTATTCAAGAGTATAGGAGAACACAGTTTCTTAATAGTTTACGAAGGTGGATACATCGTGCTCGTGATGCTCACATTGGTTCCAGGCCACTCTTGTTATAAGAGCATAACAAATATTATGAGGTTTCTTGTGTTGCTTGGTTAATACAACATGATATTGTATCAAGTTTCTTTGCTCTAACCGTTGTGTTTAAACAAGGTTTTATATTATCAAGTTCAAGTGTAGAAGCTAGCGAGGCACAGCATGCACATATGCATTGCAGCGAGCTTCCTCACCATGAGTACATGGGTGTGTTCATGTCGTACTTCAAAATATTATAATGTACGGTATGAAGTGATGGGTTATTTGACTAATGTCACTTCCCCTGCATTGACTCTACAAATGACTGCCTTCTCCTCGTTGTTTAACTTCACCTATAACTTGGCAACTCAATTAGAAAATGATTTCTATCATTGCTAGAATCAACTCATAGTTTCAAGCTAGTATCGTATGATTTAATCATGATAATAATGATTATGAAATTGATACCCAGTTTACACTAGTTCAGATATCAGAATGATGGTCCCTTGGCATGTGTTCATGAAGTTCTATCAGCACGTATTCATGAAGTTCTAATTGATGTGTGTTTATCCATCTGTTGTTTTCTTTGCTACTTAATTATTTATTTTCCATTGCAACACACGACGGGCATATTTCCTAGCTTCAAAAAAGATTAATCTTATTTGAATAAAAAACTACTAATAACAATAGAAGAATGTTTTTCAAAAAGTAAACCTTAATATTATTTGAATTTTTTCTCAATATGGATATTTATTTTATTTGAAGAAAAAATACTACTTTCTCTGCTCCAAATTAAGTGCTGCAGATTTATCTGGACATGCATGTATCTAGACGCCAGACCAAGAGAGTAATATTTTCCCACAACATTAGTTTAAAAAAGCGAAAAAGAAAATACGTAAAAGGAAAACAGAACAACAAAATAAAAGATAAATAGAAATAAAAAAATAAAAAAGAAATAAAAGGAAAAAGTATAAATGGAAAACAAAAAACCAATAAAATCACCAACCAATTAACCCTGACAAAAAGTATTCATACTCACGTCAATGCGTCGGTCCGAGGCCAACTCCAATGCCCCCCATTTGGGACACCCAAATTGTCCAATCTGGTAGGCCTGTGTCAGACAGACCACTTCATCCAATGCCACGCCCCAATTATCCGTGACTAGTCATTTCATATAGCAAACATAATTCTAATATTAGAAATGGCAACATTACAAGGTAGATCTTGTGCTACAAGGTTAAATTCTAGTAAAACACGCAAAAAGTACCACTACAAGATGGATCCTAATCCACTAGTTCAACAATCCAAGATTTGTAGATCGCCAACAAGCTATTTATTTCCGCTGAAGCTCACCGGAGTGCGGGTCCTCAGTTCGCGAGGGATCGAAAAAGAGTATCGTCATGTTGATCCCGCGATCAAACGAGGGCCCGTTCTTCCTCAAGAGAGAAGTAGACCGCCTTCTGTCCCCTCTTTTGCTTCTTCGAGGAAGATGCAGGCAACCACGTCATATGGGTTTGCGCACACCTCGTGCAGGCACTCCAACTGAGCCTCGTCAAGGGCCCGCATGCGTTTCATCTCATGCAAGAAGACTTTGTTGAGGACGTCCCACCCGAAGGGGTGACAAATGGTTTGGGAGACATGTCCTCACCGCCTTGTCGGCACGAAGACCTCGTTCTCCAGCACCCTAGAGGGACTGTTCTCACGTCTATGTCCCGTGTCCATGGGTCTAGGGTTCGGCGGCAGCAGGCGGTGACTGTGTGAGAGTGCAGGGGTGAGATACGGATGGAGGGAGGGATGGTGTGGATGGTGTGTGCCTGGAGGACCCAAGCCAGACAAATAGCGCTCACTAGACGCGTATCCGCTGGACCACAAAGCCATCCCAAATTTATGCTGAGAATTCGGGAAAACAGATCGGTCCGCGGGGAGTGATCCGTTTTGATGGCGTTGTTGGGTCTTGCCCCTGTATAGTCAGATAGATTCAGATGTCTCAGTTCGTTTGTGGGTGCAGTTGGAGTTGTCCTTAGAGCATCTCCACCGATGCCCCCAAAGGAAGGTCTGGAAGATTACCGGTAGTGACTTTGGGGCCGGTGCCCAAACTACTGGCAGTTTGGGGAAACCGCCCCACACCGACGACCCGCAACAATCAATTCGCCAACACATTTTTGAAATTAAAACATTTTTCGAGCATACATAATTCCTAACATAAATACATTGAGGAAATCTACATGTCGACATCGAAGTCAGCTTGGTGTGCTTCACCCGCATTTCTCTCTCGTGATCATGGTAGGCACGCCGCCTCCACTCCGCCTCGACCTGGCGCTGCTGGTGCCTCGCTGCGAGCATGCGCTCCCTGTCTCGTGCGATAGCACGCTGTGGCGGTTCCTCTCCCTCCTCGCCGCCAGCTCCGCCTCTCCTGAGGAGGCCTCGGGGCGGTACCTGCCCATCACGCCTAGTGGCAAGCCGTGAAGCTCTTGGCGGGCTTGGCTCCGCTGTTCAACGGTGGAACGCTGCGCATGTGAGAGGGCGACCACGTCCCTTAGATCATAAGTGGTACGCCGTACTGCCTGGATTGACTGTTCGAGCACCCGTGTGTCAACGGGTGTCTCGGCCTATGCATAGTAATCAGCGAAGTCGAAGTCATCATCATCGGTGGCCTGCTACGCCTCCCTCCACTAGCACGATGTCTAAATGACAGCGAGGATAGCCCGCTGATCCACGGGATCCTCCGTGGGCTTGTTGAGACAATCGAGGCCATCGTTGTCCTCCACTTCTACCGGCTGCGGTTGCGCTGGCTGCTCTGGTGCCAGGTAGCGAGCCCGAGCAACCGTCCGGAGCATCACCCACATGATTGGATCACATTTAGGCATGGTGGGTTTCCGAGGGATGTGGTGCGCCGCTCTTTCGCGTCCTCAACCCATTTTTATAGCAGGGAGAGCCACTCCGATGGGGAAACTCAAGCGAAGCGGTGGGAAACTGCTACAAATGGTGGGAAATGGCTAGCATAGATGCAAAATAGCAGGTTCAGAATAAAAGGGTGTAACACCCCAGTCTTAGTTAAATACTAATTAGGGTTTGTTTGTGCATCATGAGCATCATTTATTTTGCTAAGAATAAAAATGCATGCAAAGAAAATACAAATGCAAAAACCCTAAACCCTAATTTCTTCCCCTCTCTTTGAAACTAATTCAAAATGGTTTTTGTATTTTGAAAATTACAAAAGTGTGGAGCCCAAACTGATTTTAAGGGCCCTGCAGTGTTTCAAGTATTTTACAAACCTTTGGTATTTTTGAAATACTCAAAATAATCTTCAAATGGGTTTTATAAATAGAAAAGGAGAAAAACAGAAAAAGGAAAAGGCTTTTTAGAAAAAATAGAGCGAGAGAGGCCAACAGGCCGCAACCCAGCTCACCCCCTCTTTCCTCAACCTTCGCCGCGACCCAACCTGGCCCATCCTAGCTCAAATGGAGCACGTACCGGTTTGGCCCTCTCCTACCCATGGTCTTCCTCCCGACGCCTAGCAGCTCGGTGGAGCTTCCCTAGCCACCCGATGTCTCCGCGATGAGCGCTTACGCCTGCCGCCCCCCTGGATGAGGATAAGAGCCGTGATGTGCTCGTCTTCTCTCGCTCCATCACCCTCTCTATCGCTTCGAGCGCAGCCCAAAACCCTAGCCGCCGCACGTCGCTACCCCTCCGAGCCGCCTCGGACCCAGACGAGCAGCCCTAGAGCTCCACCACATCACCTGCTTCGTCCTCTCTGTCGCATGCAAGTCGGGAGCTTTGCAATCAAGCGAATCGTGACCTCCTTCCCGAGCTCCGGTCACCGCCGTTAAACTTGATTCCAGCGTCGTCCGACCTTCCCCTGCCTCGAGGTTTCCTCCACCGTGTTTTGGGTGAGCTCATGATGCTCAAGCATTTCGTCCTTATCATTGATGGCTCAATGCACGGCGCCCAGAAAAATGCTTGATGGAGGTGTTGATGTAGAGCTTGTTGGGAACCCCAAGAGGAAGGTATGATGAGCACAGCAGCAAGTTTTCCTCAGTTATGAAACCAAGGTTTAATCGAACCAGTAGGAGCAAGGAAACACCCCAAAGGTGTTACTAGCTGAGCGTTGGCAAGGCGCACTACCGGTGCTAGTAGCAACGTGGAGACCTGCACAACACAACCACAGGACTTTGTCCCCAACTTGCGATGAGGTTGTCAATCTCACCGTGTTTTGCGAAAAACAAAGGATTAAACGTATCGAATGGAAAGAAGTAAAAGTTCGCAGAAAGTAAACACAAAGCAGTAAAAGATTGTAGATTGTTTGTAAAGAAAAAAGGACCGGGATCCATAGTTCACTAGAGGTGGCTCTCCTTAGATAGATAACATGTTGGGTGAACAAATTACAGCGGGGCAATTGACAAGCTCCGGGAAAGCAATACATGCATATACTAATCATCTTGACTCCTTTGAGACTTGATTGGGCAATACAATATTATACATAGACCGCCATCCAACTGCATCTATGACTAATAATCTACCTTCAGGTTATCATCTCAACCCCCTTCAGTATTAAGTTGCAAGTAACAGATTATTGCTTTATAAACTGCGTGTAAAGTAAACAATACGATTGTTCTATGAACAAAGGATTGTTGTTTTCTCCCTAGTAGCAACAGCACATCTAGTACCTTAGAGATTTCATCACTTCCCAGATTACGTGGCATGAACCTACTATCGAGCATAAATACTAACTCTTGGAGTTGCTAGCATCTACTTGGCCAAGATAGCTACTAACAACGGAAAGCATGCAAGATCACAAATAACAAAGACATGATAGAATCAATAATCAATCTGAAATAGCATCTCAATATCCATCGGATCCCCGCAAACACAACATGCAGAATTACAAATAGATGATCTTGATCATGAACGGAGCTCACAAGATCTAGACATGAAAGCACAAAGGAGGAGAACCAGCCATCTAGCTACTACATGGATCCGTAGTCCAAGGATGAACTACTCACGCATCACATCGGAGGCTTGCATGGTGATGAAGAAGGCCTCCAGGGTGAATTCCCCTCTCCGGCAGGGTGCCGGGAAGAGCTTCAGATCCCTCCCGATCTAGGGATGGAGATGACGGCGGCTACAGACTCTTTCTGATCGGGCACTTAGGGTTTTCGTTCCGAGGGCAATATATAGGCGAAAGGAGAGGTCGAGGGGGTGCCGGGAGCGGCCACACACCCCCTGGCGCGGGCTAGGCCTGGCCGCGCGGCCAGGTGGTGTGGTGGCCCCTCTCCGTCTCGTGTCCTGGCACTTGATGACACCCGGAAAAATAGGCACTTTGGCTTTTGTACCGTCCAATTCCGAGAATATTCATTTTCTGACTTTCCTGTAACCAAAAACAGTAGAAAACAGGCAGCTGGCACTGTGGCTCTTGTTAATAGGTTAGTCCAAGAAATCATATGAAAAGTACTCCAAAGTTGGAACAAAACACAAGAAAGTGGATAAAACCAAGCATGGAACATCAAAAATTATAGATACATTTGCAATGTATCAACATCCCCAAGCTTAACTCCTGCTCGTCCTCGAGTAGGTAAGTGATAAAAAGAAAGAATAATTTTTGAGGTGACATGCACCATCAAAGACTTGATCAAAGTATTTGCAAAACATTCAAAGCTGGGATCATAGTACTTCAATCATAACATGAAAGATAAAGTTCTAGCAATAAGCAAAGAAACTATGATGCAACATGAAAAGGCACAAACAAAAGATTCATGAATAACAATGCTTTGCAAGACATTTGTTTGTTTCACATAAAGAAAACATAGCATAATAGCATTCAGCTTGTCCCTCAATAGAGTAGCAAATATAAATGCATAGGACACCTTCAAAGTTCATAAGAGTGACTAGATACAATAGTTTAAAACAAGCAATATCAAGTTATGCATCAATCAACTAGTCTTGGGACAATGCACATAGAACTAAGAATGGCCACTATGCTCTCAAAGTAGGTGCATAAAGATAGAAGGTGGAGACTCAATATAATGGTGGAAGAAAAGCCTTGTAAAAGGAAGTAGGGATTCAAGTCTCATAAAGAGCTTCCAAAAATTATGGTACTTACAGCTTTCAGCTCTCATTGCCCCTATCATAAGCATCTTTAAGGTGATTAAGGTGAAAGTGACACAACTAAGAGGATATGCTTGACAAGTTATAAACCAAAATCTCATGCCCCTTACTTACGAAGACCGATCCTCATGCTACTCAACTTCAGTCACGAGTAAGCTCTTGTCATTGTAAGTATATGTGTATCATTAAGAACCGCCAACGGGGTACCCCTTGCACATGATACGGGAGCTTTCCCATAATCAAAATGACAAGGCAAGCAGACAATGAGCATCTCAGCGATCTTTTTATTTCCTATTTGCATAGGTTTTTATTGAGGATGCTTCATAGAGTGCTCATTATGGTGATGCTGCAAGTTTCCACCATGATTAGGCATGGCTTAGGCTAGCGGCCTAGGCGTTTCTCTAACACACATACAAACTCCATGATCTTACAAGTTCCACTTTTATTTCACACCGCCGGGATCCGTAAGCAAAAGAACATGATATCAACGGGGTACAAAGTACAAGTGCAATGTTGAAAGCGTTCCCCATGAAACATAGTTATGCTAATTTCAACTTATAAAGCGCAAGCATATACGCAACAAAGAAGGACCCAATGGTTCAAGTTTATTAGATGCAAAAAGTAAAGTATGCCATCAAGTTCGTGAGAGCTTTAATCACTAGTTTTCTCATAACAAGTTTTAATTTGGAAGGTAAACAAAAGCATGAATATACTTGGAATAGCATAAGCTAGTAGGTAGGTATGGTGGACTCTTTGGAATAACTTGGTTTAGGGAGTTGGATGCATGAGTAGAACTCATACTTTGTTGTGGAGGCTAGCAAAAGACTGGGAGCGACAAACTAAGAGAGCAATAATGGCCATAATCATGCAGAGCGACAAAACATCATTGATCAAAGCATAAAGTGATACTACAAGTAGAAAACTAAAGGATCATAAAGGCTATGGTGACTTGAGATAGTCATAACATGGTGTGAGCATGCGCCAAGTCAACCAACATAAAGCATCAAAGGAGAATACCACTATACTATGCTTTAATATGCTAAAACACGCATGATTCATCCAAGGCACATTAAGCAATCTCAATTGTTTATAACAAGTCATGCTACAGCAAAGAATACTAAGCATAAAGCCAAAACAATATCAAGCATGGCATGATAAAGCATAGGCAACAGTCAAAAACAAGCTCTTTTTACCACATAAGCATGAACTTTCCTACTCTTTTCCAAACCAAACCAAACTATTTGCAAACCAATGTATGAAAGAGGGGGTCAAACCAATTTATTCAGAAAACTAAGCAAACCAAGCAAACAAAAAACCAAAACGAAAACGAAAAAGAAGACGCTCCAAGAACAACACAACTGTGTATGAAACAATAAAAATGAAGCGTTTGGAAGAAACCTGAGATTTTTATTGATGAAGAAGGGGATGCCTTGGGCATCCCCAAGCTTTGACGCTTGTAATTCTTGGATATTTCTTGGGATGACACATGTGGCATCCCCAAGCTTGAGCTTTAGTCCATCCTTCATCTCATTACTCATTCCTTCCATACACCTGAAATTTTTCCTTCATACAAAACTTCACACAATCTTTATTAGCAACATTAGTGCACTTAAGATAAATAAGTGTTAAGGTTCAGTTCTAACACCAAATAAACTTCCATTAGAACACTATGTACTGTAGCACTTCCCTCAAAAATCTCAATTCCCCAAAAGAACTAAAAAAGGAACCAACAAGAAGCAAATACAGAAAATGGCAGAAATCTGTCAAAACAGACCAGCAGGTAAAGACAAATTTTTTCGAAGACCTTCTGTTGCTCAAATCAAAAAGTGTTGAACTAACGAAAGTTAGATAACAACCTAGGGCAGAAGCACAAAACACTACAGCTCAATCCGACATACAGAGCTCTCTCACGAATATTTATGGTGAAGCACAAAAATCTGTTTCGGGACAGCAACTTTCCCAATCATTACTTCTCTCTCATTAGAGGTTACTCTTGGCACAAAAAGCAAATAAAAAGGATAAGGAGAGGTTATTACAGAGGTAATAACTTTCAAGACTCATCTAAAACTTTTGGGTTATCTCCCAATAAGTACTTTTCTTTAACGCCTTTAAGTTAGGCATAAGAAGCAAATAAAGAAATCAAGTGTTCTCAAATGAAGAAGCATTAAAACCAACTTTCTTGCCCTTAACTTTCTTATTTTTATTCTTAACCTTTGGGAAAATGTGATTGTTTGATGGAGAAGAAAGGTGCATGGTCCCCTTTCCCACATCTATTATTGCTCCAAGGAGTTCTAGTAGGGACCTTCCAAGTGTAATTTGTCCTTTTCCTGCACATTCAATAACAAGATAATCAATAGAAATCGTTTTCCCAAGGATCTTTGTAAACAATCCTTCAGCTATTTCAAGAGGTAATATGGTAATATTATTAGCAATAGACATTTTTTTCCTCCTTCAGTGAGCCCCCAAGTATTCAGAGATTTATAAATATCTTTGGGCATAAGACAAAATTCAGACATGATATCACAGCGAGCTTGAAAAGTTTTGGTGTTCATCTCAATATTTACTGTAGGGAACCACATTGATGGTTCAGAGTTTATTGGAACATAATTGTGATGCTCCCTAAGCGTATTATAGAAACTTTCTAAGCTACTAGTGCTAGCCTCAAGAGTGTTCAACCTAGCAAATATTTTTGCGAAAGAAATATCAGTTTGGCTAGGCATGTTGTAAGTGAGGATCAATTTCTTTATAGCATTAATAGCATCATCCTCATTACATTGGAGGAAATCTCCTCCCACAACAGCATCTAAAGCATATCTATAGCAAAGAGCAATCCCAAGGTAAAAACTGCTAAGGAACAAGCTTTGAGTTATTTTAGGCTCAGTTTTCATGTAGATCAGAGATTCTAGACCAAGCTTCTTTAAAACCTTCATCAATTCCTTGTTTAAAAGTGAAAATCATTTCCTCGGGTGACATAGTGACTAGATCAAGGCTAGACATAGTGGCAACCAAGATAGGAACTAATTTTTTTGTGTTTTTCAAATAAGAAAGCAAACTAGTAAAACTATTTTTTTTTGTGTTTTTTGAAGAACAAAACAAGCAAACAAAGAAAAAAGAAACTAAGCAAAACAAAAACAACAAAGTAAAGAGATTGGTTATGAGGAACTCCCCTTGTGAAGATGTCCTTGACTCCCCGGCAATGGCGCCAGAAAATCGCTTGATGGCTCAATGCACGGTGCCCAGAAAAATGCTTGATGACGGTGTTGATGTAGAGATCGTTTGGGAACCCCAAGAGGAAGGTATGATGAGCACACCAGCAAGTTTCTCTCAGTTATGAAACCAAGGTCTAATCGAACTAGTAGGAGCAAGGAAACACCCCAAAGGTGTTACTAGCTGAGCTTTGGTAGGGCGCACTACCAGTGCTAGTAGCAACGTGGAGACCTGCGCAACACAACCACAAAACTTTGTCCCCAACTTGCGATGAGGTTGTCAATCTCACCGTGTTTTGCAGAAAACAAAGGATTAAACGTATCGAATGGAAAGAAGTAAAAATTTGCAGAAAGTAAACACAAAGCAGTAAAAGATTGTAGATTGTATGTAAAGAAAAAGGACCGGGATCCATAGTTCACTAGAGGTGGCTCTCCTTAGATAGATAACATGCTGGGTGAACAAATTACAGCGGGGCAATTGACAAACACCAAGAAAGCCATACATACATATACTAATCATCTTGACTCCTTTGAGACTTGATTGGGCATTACAACATAATACATAGACCGCCATCCAACTGCATCTATGACTAATAATCCACCTTCAGGTTATCATCCGAACCCCTCCAAAGATTAAGTTGCAAGCAACAGATTATTGCTTTACGAACTGCGTGTAAAGTAAACAATACGATTGTTTTATGAACAAAGGATTGTTGTTTTCTCCCTAGTAGCAACAACACATCTAGTACCTTACAGATTTCTATCACTTCCCCAGATTACCAGATGCATGAACCCACTATCGAGCATAAATACTAACTCTTGGAGTTGCTAGCATCTACTCGGACAAGATAGCTACTAACAACAGAAAGCATGCAAGATCACAAATAACAAAGATATGATAGAATCAATAATTAATCTAAAATAGCATCTCAATATCCATCAGATCCCCGCAAACACAACATGCAGAATTACAAATAGATGATCTTGATCATGAACGGAGCTCACAAGATCTAGACATGAAAGCATAAAGGAGGAGAACCAGCCATCTAGCTACTACATGGATCCGTAGTCCAAGGATGAACTACTCACGCATCACACCGGAGGCTTGCATGGTGATGAAGAAGGCCTCCAGGGTGAATTCCCCTCTCTGGCAGGTTGCCGGGAAGAGCTTCAGATCCCTCCCGATGTAGGGATGGAGATGACGGCGGCTATAGACTCTTTCGTGGATTTTTGAACGGGCACTTAGGATTTTCGTCCCAAGGGCAATATATAGGCGGAAGGAGAGGTCGAGGGGGTGCCGGGAGCGGCCACACCACCCCCTGGAGTGGGCCAGGCCTGTCCGCGCGGCCAGGTGGTGTGGTGGCCCCCTGGCCCCTCTCCGTCTTGTGTTCTGGCACTTGATGACACCCGGAAAAATAGGCACTTTGACTTTTGTCCCGTCCAATTATGAGAATATTCATTTTCTGACTTTCCTGGAACCAAAAATAGCAGAAAACAGGCAGTTGGCGCTGTGGCTCTTGTTAATAGGTTAGTCCAAGAAATCATATGAAAAGTACTCTAAAGTTGGAACAAAACACAAAAAAGTGGATAAAACCAAGCATGGAACATTAAAACATATAGATACATTTGCAATGTATCACTCGTCCAGATTAATCTTGTCGACGTGCTCTGCCATTCGCTACCGTGGAGGTTCATCGCCAGCCACCTATGGTGACCATAAAAAAGTGCCGCCTCCACCATATCGCTCGCCTCACTCATCCGCGTCTAATGGTCCTAGCCGCATGCCCTAGCTCGCGCTCATCCGTCGTCCCCATTGCCGCCTGGTGTGTTCACGGCGAGCCGACATGGCGTCACCATGACGTCGATGTGGCCCTGATGTGGCACGCTGACCCGTCGGTTGTTGAGCGTCCGCGTGGCATGCCAACGTGTCCCATATTCCCACACGTCAGCCCCAATAGCTAAGTCATCCCGAGTGAGAAAAGTTCCAGCGCCTGTGCTGACTTCAGCTTGACGTCAGCATGATGCAATAAGAGCTTTAACCTTTTTCAGAAAGTGATTAAAGACTCTAAAATTCATAACTAATTCATTGTTTATCAGAAAAATATGTATAATATATTAAAATATTCATAAAAATGAGATCTACCCGTTAGCATAAAAATCATGCATCATTGAGCAACTTTAATTATAAGTTTAAATATAAGAACAAAATGAACCCTTGTAGGTGTTTTTGAAGTTCTCCCTAAATTAGGGTTTGCACCCCTCGGGTCCCGTTTAAATTGATAAGAATACACTAGGGTTTCTTCTTAGTAGTATTTAACTTGTCATATCATCATCCTTGCGTGAGGATTGTATCGATGCCATGTGTTGATTGTTTCTCCATTCTTTCTAGTATTTTGGTTCTTCTCGGTAGAAAACAAGATCAAATACAGAGACCAACACCATCGAAGACTAATACCTGACCAACTGTAATTAATTCAAGTACGAGACTTTTGAATATTTGCTTATGGGTTATCAACGGGCAAAGGCAAGCATAACCCCACCATTATACAATCCCATGCTTTTAAAATATTTCAATTATTCCCATTATGGACATGATTCTACTATGGTCTTTTATTGATAGATAGTGTATCCTATCTGTTGCATTATTTCCTTTGAGCTTATATTACCTGATTCACTGCTCCTAGCATAACTAGGTTTGGCTTGTGTACACTACTAGAGCTATTATCTATGTCCTACTTAGCCATGCTTAGTTGTTGGTGTTGGTTCATCCAAATGATTTATCAAATGTAGAAAATCTAGTATGACAGGAGAACGAGGTATGAAGGTGATATGAGGTTAAACATGCTAAGGCTTGTATGAGAGGCCACGGAGGGATGTGGTTTTCATAGTCCCATGCTCGCCATCACTAGGACTCAAGTTATTTCCTTTAGAACCGAGATGAGCGTACAGCCACACGGGGCTTGGATAGCCCCTCGATCAACTAACTTTCCTAGTAGATTTCATGAGTCATATAGTTCGGGTGTTTCATTCGACATATGCATTTTGGTTGTTCTTGAAGGCGATGAAGAAGGTGCATCATAACAGGTAGGTAAGCGTGGCCGGGTTTCTTGGGGTGGATAGAGCCCCTGGTGAACCAACCTCGACTCACATATCTAGGGACCGGCTTCAGGATTTGACCTGTTACCGCGGAACCCGCCTTAGGGCGTAATTCATGATCTCGACGAAAGCAAGGTAAAAGTCGTGGTCAACCACCCTCTGCCGGTCTTCCAAGGAAGAGGGATAATCATGTGGTATTAAGAGTCGGTTGGTACGTGTGGGTAAAGTTGTACACTCTTAGAGGGTTAAATCTTTTCGAAAAACTGTGTTCACGGTTATGAATGCTTGGTGACTGAATTTTAATATCATAGAGAACATTAACCTAATCGTAAAACTTGGCAGTTCAATGTGTACTTAAGGATGCTTGTACAAGTGGGTGATCCTAATTGTGAGATGAGGATGATGATGATTTGGTGGATATCAAAAGATGATGATCAATTCTTTGAAGATGTCGCCCTCTTACCCCTTTTAAAATATTCTGATTAGATGAGCTTCTTCTCCCTCTAGTTTTACAAACAAAGATGATTTTATTTAAAATAACCCCACCAGTCATAAGTCTTGCGGAGTAGACCCTGTACTCACCCTTGCTTTATTGATACTTTTGTAGCAGAATAGGTGTTCCCCTGAAGACGAGTTTGGTAGCCTGAAATATATGGACTGAGACGTCACCATTATGCTTCAGACCTCTTAGACCATTTGTTAAGTTTGCTATACTTAATAGTATAATTTTCCTTATATTATTTGATGTATGTGGTCAGTGAACTCTGTTTGTAATAATTTGGCTCTCTGTTTAGTAATAAGCCTGCTGTAATAATTTTTGTGTCGCAGGGTCACTGTTGTGTTAATAATTTTTACTGGATATTCTCGAGTTCTATGTTAAGCTTATGTCAGGCTAATGTCTAGGATTTATTTAACACTGATCCCGAGGGTGTCACAAAGGGTGACAGTGACGCCATTACTCCGGCGACAGAAGAAGATCCATCATATGCGAGTGATTTGGGTCACTGACAAGAGGGTCCGACGCTGATTTTCCAGCGTGTGGTGTGCGTCGTCACGCGTTGCTAGCAGTCCAGCCCAACCCCTGGTTGCCGGGAGCGGCAAGGAGATAATAGACATTTCAGTGAACAGTACAAACCGCCGACATCGGTTGGGTGTCTCGTTTTTTTTTTTTTTTAGCCTCCACCCCCAACCATCAAGTCGGTTTGGGCTGCCGGTGGAGAAGCTACGACGACTTCGCTCCGATCCGGGCAAAGCTTGAGGAAAATAAAAGGATATATATAACTGGGCCTACCCAACAGGCACAGTTTCTAGCCCGTGACTCTTCTGCCCTATTAAAACGTGGGCTGGGCTTGCGTAACAGAAGCCCCAAAACAGATTTTACTTTCCGGTGCAGTCCATCCTAGGCTGTGGTTCCGTCTCATTTCGGCGTTCCACACAGGCCACATAGCTGGTCACAGACTTTCCCATTCTTCTTCGCCTCCAAAACCCTACGCCGTGCCCCACCATGCCGAGCCTCGCCGCCGCCGCTGCCGCTCGCCGCGCCGGGGAGGCCCTGCGCCGTGGTGTGACGGGAGGCCTGCGGTCTCTCTCCTCCCTCCGCCCGTCACCCACCACCGCCGCCGCCTCCGACTGCGACGAGGTAACTACCCGCCACTCGGCTGCTCGTTTCCGCGGCATCCCCACCTCCGAGATCGGAACCGAGATGTTCCTCCTCTGACATTCTATTGCGTTTGACGGGTGTTTCCAGGTTCTGGTGGAAGGCAAAGCCAGCGCCCGCTGTGCCGTGCTCAACCGCCCTGGCCATCTCAACGCCCTCACTACCACCATGGTTCGTCTGCATTCTATCCCTCTTCTCGTCTAGTACTCTCCGCGTATTTGGACCACGCATGTTTCGGTGACAATGGAATGCTTGTGTGTCTGTGTATTCGGTTGCAACTGTTTGCATGGTTCCTGTGTTGGAGCAGCTCAGCCAACTGATGAAATGCCTTAGAGGTCACGCACCATTGCTCTTTGATCAAGTGATTTGAAATGTCAATGTGATGTGTGATCATCTTCCGAGGTGCTCCATGAAGCCTATTCTGTCATGCTTCCTGGTGTTTGATTGAATCTGTGGGTGACTTGTAAATAAGTAATACAGGAAATTCCCCTCTGATGCATATGTATAGATAGAATGCTTCTTCAAATGCTAACCTGATCATGGGTGTGCAGGGTGTATGAGGGCATGCCTACTTGGATGTGTGTGTATGTCCTGCTTGGTGTAATATCTGTATTGTCATATGTGCTGGTCCACTTGGTTGATTTGGTGCCTTGACAGCATTTGCATGTTCCTGTTGATTTGTTTAATTCATGTACATTTGTGTAATGTTAATGCCGTGTTATGTTGACATCATCTATTAATTCTGATGGTTATGTTTTCCTATTGCATGGATCTGAAATTTTTGGGTGAAATGTCTCTTTTGATAGGGGTCTAGGCTCAATAAGTTCTATGAGTCATGGGAGGACAGCCCAGACATTGGTTTCGTCATGATGAAGGTATGATGCTTCATCATTTGCATCATACTAGTCCCACTAGACTGATCTAAACTGAGGTGTGTATTGTATGAAGGGCAGCGGTCGAGCATTCTGTGCTGGTGGTGATGTTGTTGGAATGCGCAAACTTATAAATGAAGGTAAGAGTGGTTAGGGCATGTGCATCATAAAATTTACATTTCTTTGTAAACCGTTGATAATTGCATATAATTATATAGGGGACACTGACCTATAGTAAATTAAATTGTCTGGCATGCTTACATCAGATACATTAGATTACTAGAAGAGCAGGTAGTGATTATGCCATTATGGTAGTGTGTCCTATTTCTATTGACATCCTTCATTACTTTGTAAAGGTTCGCATATCAATCTTTTTTTTTGTGCAAATGGAGTATAGATGTATAATTGTATAGAGCAAATTCCTTCAGTCAGATAGTTTTCAATTGAAATATATTTGCAGCGATAACCCGTTTTAATGTTATGTCCCTAGACTCCTCCAGCGTTAACCTTGTCTTATGTTGGAATAGGCAAGTCAGAAGAGTGTAAGGATTTTTTCAGGAATCTGTACAGTTTCATCTATGTTCTAGGCACATACTTGAAGCCACATGTGAGTACATGATTTTTTATTAGAAATTGTACATTTCATTTGAAATTTTGTGGAAATACAGCTGATATCACATGTATATTGAATATAGGTTGCCATTCTTGATGGTGTTACGATGGGTGGTGGCGGAGGCGTCTCCATTCCTGGAACATTTCGCGTTGCTACTGACAGAACAGTATGTCAACTTCTTTTGTTTGATAGTTTTTATCAAGTTGCTACTAAGGACATGATAGTCGTTCTGCAGTAGTCTTTCTGTGTAGATGCTGCATCGTAAGTATGTGTTTCGAACATGTGAAGTTAGCTATTACCATATATTAATCTGTGTATGACTACTATTTACAGGTCTTTGCCATTCCAGAAGTTCATATTGGCTTCCATCCCGATGCTGCTGCCTCCTTTTATCTGTCACACTTAACTGGTCATGTTGGTCAGTGCTCAGTGTTCTTATTAGCTCCCTACACGTTTTACTACTCCCTCCGACCCATATTAGTTGACTCAAATTTGTCTAGATTCGGATGTATCTAGCACTAGAAATTGACTAGATACATTCATATGAATCTAAGTCAACTAATATGGGTCGGAGGGAGTAGTTTATTGTTGTCCCCAATTTTCATTTTTGTTATACTGCAATAGTAAAATATAATCATCCTTTTGATTTTGATCTAACTATTTCCAGGGGAGTACTTGGCCTTGACTGGTGAAAAAATCAACGGAGTGGATATGGTTGCACTTGGCCTTGCCACACACTATTCCATGGCTGATGTAAGATCTCGTTCATCAAACCATATTTTTTATTTATTTTGTGTAGTTCTTCCCTGCTACTCAGCAAGTCAATGAACCAACCTTGTAAGTTCCATTTCTTTTGACAGCACCTGGATCTTGTTGATGAACGACTTGCCAGATTGGTAACTGATGATCCATCAGTTATTGATACTTCCCTCGCACAATATGGAGACCTGGTTTATCCAAATAAGACGAGCATTGTACATAGGTAAACAATTGAATGAACATACGAAAATCAACAGCATTCTAAACTGAGCATATGTATACTTTATTATTTTCCCATCCCATTGACCGCCGCATCCTTTACAGTACTGTTTGTAGTGTGACACATGGAATTATTCTCTAGCTGGTTTGCCATATATTATTTATTTCTAGCTGGGAGTAAGTTTTTTGCTATAATCTTACTCCATTACTCTTTTATAGTAGACATAAAGTTCTAGACTATAATCCAATTTATCAACAGCATGTGCTACCTTCTGTTCTTGGTCTCTTAGTTTGAGAGTAAATTAAAACCATTTGTCTTACTCAAGTCAATTCCCTCTGACCATTTCTAGACTAGCCCATGATGTTTTAGAGTAATATCCAAAATCACTTCCATGACCCTATTTTCATGCTGAAACCATATTTCTGATTATATGGATAGCCACAGCATTTTCTGTCATAAAGTGAATGTGCGTGTAAATAAGGACGTCAAGAAGTCGACTCTAGAAGGTAAAAATGCATATATTTTGTAACAAGATAGAAACCAAGAATACTAAGGTGTGGTGGTATAATAAATAATTCAATGAGTTTGGTTCCATATGTGGTTTGGATGAAGTTACCGTGCATGCTGTGCCACCTATTAACAGATGAATTGTCATGCAGATCCTGTGAATTCCATAACCTAGTCATGTCCTTATCGTATTTCTGGACACAAAACTCATTTGTGCCTTGTGTTACTTTAGGCTGGAGGTTATAGACAAGTGTTTCAGCCATGAAACTGTTGAAGAGATCGTTGATGCATTGGTGAGTGATGGTTCAGCATTCTACTTTGAAATCTTACAGAATGTCTCATTGCCCGATTCATCTTGATGTGAGCAGCTACAGACCTTTTGTAGGAACTTATTCATGTGTGAATTTGATCGATTGATAATTTCAATGTATGAGTTAGAAATACCACATTCAGAAGTTTGTTTGCGTTGCTTATGCTTTAGAACTAAAGGGCCACTTCTGTTGTAAACAGGAAAGTGAAGCAGCTAGGGTCACATTCAGAAGTTTCTTTGCATTGCTTATGCTTTAGAACTAAAGGGCCACTTCTCTTTTAAACAGGAAAGTGAAGCAGCTAGGTTGAACGAAGAATGGTGTACGCTGGCACTGAAAAGATTGAAAGAGGCCTCTCCACTCTCTCTGAAAGTATCACTACGATCGGTATGTAAAGCGGTGGAGAACTTGTTTTTTCCTTGTTTCTGCTGGTGTTGAGGTTGTATATGCCTTTACTGTAGATACGCGAAGGTAGATATCAGACACTTGATGAATGCCTTGTACGTGAATACCGCATGTCTGTCAACATGTTCTCAACGCCATTTTCCAATGAATTCTGCGAGGTATGCTTAATCTGTTCATAGCAGAACTTTTTGTGACGGGAAATACTATGTATAGAGTTACCAGGTGACAATTATGTAATGTGAAGTAATTGTTTTTCTCTGAAGGGTGTCAGAGCGCGACTAGTGGACAGGGATTTGGCTCCGAAGGTAATTAATTTTGCTGGCTGCACAATTGCATTCTATCTTCTACTGTCTATTATGTTTTGTTCTTGCAGTGGTATGCACTTGTGCTTTTTTCTTAGAATTCTGTTCATGCAGTGGGATCCTCCTGCCCTTGAGTTTGTATCGGAGGACATGGTTGATTCTTACTTTGCGCCTCTGGGTGAATTGGACGCTGAGCTGAAGCTGCCTACAGAACTCCGAGAGGCATTCGTATAGTCGAAGATTGGTTCCAGGGATCAGGTGTTGTTTGAGACACAGTAGATTTTGAGCCCATTGTTGTTGGCAGCACATAAGAAAACTAGGATGGGATGTGGGATGGGCAACCTATTCATGTACCATGTGCCAACCCCCTTGGCGTGTTAGAGAACTAGATCCCCCCAAGAGGAACTTGTGCTTTTCTTATTTCTTTTCACCAAATGTTATAAATTAGCATCTATCAAACTTACAATATTGGCTCCGGGAGGATTCCCCTGCAGCTTAGTGCAAAATGAATGGCCATGACTTGTGTGGTATCTCGCTATAGCCATTCCCTGTCACCTGTGAAACTGGAGACATAAGCTGCATCACCGGAGCTAAGTAGACAGACAGAAAGTTGTCGTGCTAAGGTCCTAAAGGACCAGCGCACCAGAGCAGCAACCATCGCCGAAGATGACCAACGTATATTGGAAGAGACTATATTGGTGTCAAAACACACCAACGAAAAATGATCAGATCCTAAGAGATCCGTCGGACACACGACTCCACATGTCGTCGTCGATGCTAGACGCACCACCGGAGCGAGGATAGGACGGGAGGACCTTATTCTGACTCCAGGATGTAGCCGCTGTCTCAACATCCTGAAAAAGACAATGAAAATAGTCTAAACAAAACACTGAGACCTCCCGCCAAGGCCGTGGTCTGCCACGCCTCCAAGGCCCTAAGGCCGTCGGAGACGGAACGGACTGGTGGCGTCACCGGCGGAGGAAAGGAATTCTAGATGGGTTTTGCCGTCGCCGCCTCTTGGGAGCGCCTGTTGCTATCCCGTACCGGTTCGAGGACGTAAAGGGTGTTTCTCACCTGATCTATCTCTGCCTGAAATCAATGCTTCGTTTATATTGTCATGACTTTGTTTTTGAAGGCAATAAAAAATGCCAAATCAAATGGTGTAGGGAAAAATCAATTATGGCAATTTTGAAAGACGCCTTTAAAAAAACAGAATTTTTAGGGCATTTAAAAAAATACCTTTAGAAATAGATTTTTTGAGGCACTTTGAAAACTGCTTTGGAATGTAATTTTAGGCACTTCTAAAAAATGGCTGATGGTTTGGTTTGCTACAAGCATCGGAGCCTTAGCAGCACATACATCCAAAGCCATAGTTATTTATGTTGGTCTGAATTAACCTGAGATCTAACTCGTCATGCATATAAACTAGAGTAGCTAGATGATCCAGATGTGATGCGTTTACTTATCTCATCAATCCTCAAGCTTGATTAATTATAACAATTTTTGTAAGACAATCGAAGATATCGTGTTTCTTGGAATATTGGAGCATTGCCCTGATAGGTGATAGCAGTACAGTGTCTTGGTAGGTTCCACCCGGTTCCGATCACTAGCAGATTGCGATCGTTTTCTGTTCTTAGATTGCTAGCAGATCGCGAATGTTTTCTGTATTTAGATCAAAGTGAATGTTTTGTTGGACCCAATATGTATGAACTTCGTGCTGTTTATTTCTGGAAGATGTTCAAATGCCAAAAGCTCCAATCTCAGAGTCGTAATTACCACTTGATTTTATTCAACGAGCAGTAAAAAATTGAATTAATCACTTTTACATGGTGTAAAACGAATAAATCACTGGAAACAAAAGAATTGTACAACGTTGCAACAAGCAAAACTTAAAGCAACAAACCACACGACATGACCTCACGTTACACTCTGAGTTTGAATGTTGTCTTCTACTCTTCTAGTAGTGGTGTGGGTGGCAATGGAAGTCGTGGCATGACCCGTAATCTCGGTGAACGAAGATTGAAAACTCGCGAACTGTAAATGGCGAATACAGTCGACGGTAAACGGTTTTGCAGTTCGTAAAACAGTCGGCGCAGAATGATGCCCGCAAATTGGACCCGTGAAAGGGATTCCCTTTCACGGGTCCAATTTGCGGCCATCGTTCTGCGCCGGCCACAGATTCAGAACGGTAAACCATGGATTTAAACATTTTAGCATATTACGCAAATCAGATGCAAATTGATTCATAAAAATGATAGCAAATAGTTTAACAAATTATTACACAAATCATCCACATCAAATCAAATTATTAAACAAATGGTTCCATCAAATGAATGTTTTGGTACACAAAAATGAAACAACAAATGAAACATCATTGGCAGTCATGTCGCTGCTAGTGGTGGCCGATCAGATCTTTTTGGAGTTGGTTATGGATGCCCTCGTGTTCAATTTCGTTGTACAAGTCAAGAAATGCTTGAAGACGGTCTGAGTTCCTTTCTGGCCTCACTTGGCTCCCAACATGTCATAGAAGCACTCCAATTCTAACCCGCTCTCATCCTCGACGATCATATTGTGCATAATGACACAACATGTCATGATGTTCCCGAGGGACTTAATGTCCCAGAAATGAGCAGGGCCTCGCACAAAAGCAAACCTAGCTTGCAAAACACCAAAAGCTCTTTCAATATCTTTTTGGGCAGCCTCTTGCGCCTTGGCAAATACAGCTTCTTTCCTTGTTTCAGGGGCATGAATGGTTTTCACCAAAGGTGCCCAATCTGGATATATGCCATCGGCTAGATAGTACCACATGGTGTAGTCATTGTTCATGACTTTGTAATTGCAAGCTAGTGCATCTCCACGGGCAAGTCTTGTAAACAAATGGGATCGATGTAAGATGTTGATGTCATTAAGTGATCCCGGCAATCCAAAAAAACAATGCCAAATCCAGAGGTCTTGAGATGCCATGGCTTCAAGAACAATTATTGGGTCGTGGCTTTTTCCACAATATTGACCTTGCCATGATTTTGGGCAATTCTTCCACTTCCAGTGCACACAATCAACACTGCCAAGCATGCCGAGACAGCCCCTCTCAAGGTTCATATCCATCAACCTTTTGGTATCTTTGTTGTTTGGAGCTCGAAGATACTCATCACCGAATAACCAGATCACAACCTTTGCGAACCTCCGAACAGATTCAATGGTGGTATCTTCACCAATGCGAAGATACTCATTGCAATAATCTGCATGCATGCCATACGCAAGCACACGAATAATTGCGGAGATTTTTGGTACACGCTAAACCCTAGCACCCTGACGCCATCTCTACGACGCTGAAAGTATGTGCAGCTGCCTTCGCAAGCCTCTACGATTTTCATGAACAACTCTCGACGCATTCGGAACCGCCTAAGGAGGAGATGCGCGGGGTAGGTCGGTACCTTGACGAAGTAGTCTTGCATCAGTGAATGTAGGCCTTGCCAGCGGTTACGCGGGATACAAATCCGGCTGGGCACCGATCCACGGCGCCGATTCAACATCCTCCTCCTATTCTCGACCTCCTTGATGGCGAGGATGATGGCTATATGCTTGGTGTCATCGTCGTGGAGCAGGTTGTCGAGGTCCGAATCGTCGTCGAAGGAGGAGTTCTCCAAGTACTATTGAAGTATGATACAAATTCTATTAAGGAGGCTAACTTCTGACGGAGCATAGCAAGGCTTGTCGCCAGAGGCTTGGGCCGATGCAGAGCGGAGTCTGAATTATCCCATACCGTGCGGTACGGATCGTTGATGACCTAGGTTACCACCACTATATAAACCTCTTGTAAGCCACTGGCTGGGATAAGTTGCATCTGTGAAATCCCCGGCGTTGTGTAAACACTCCCAGTTATAGTGAAGTTTCGCTGGCTAAAGCCCGTGGTTTTTTTCCTATCTTTGTTGGAGAGGTTTTTCCACGTTAAATTTGTGTCCCCTTGCTATGATTTCATTTTCATTCTTCGTTATTTACTTGTCGCAAAGCTAACAAGTGGTATCAGAGCCCCATGTTCTAATCTAGGGTTTGCGACATGTCATCATTGAAGTTTGATCTACCGCAGCTGGACTACACCACAAAATTCTCCTTGTGGCAGGTGAAGATGCGGGCGATTCTCGCCCAAACTTCAGATCTAGATGAAATGCTGGTGGATTCGATGGAAAGGATGCTAAGGAATGGTCCGACGAAGAGAAGAGGAAGGACCGTAAGACTTTGTCTTTGATTCAACTTCATATGTCCAATAATATCTTGCAGGAAGTGTTGGTGGAGAAATCTGCTGCTGTCCCTTGGGAGAAACTGAAATTGATCTGCATGTCAAAGGATCTAACCAGTAATATGCATGTGAAGATGAAGTTGTTCTCGCATAGGCTGCAAGAAGGTGGATCGGTAATGAATCACTTATCCATTTTTAGAGAGATCGTTTCTAATTTGCAATCTATCGAGGTAAAATATGATGAGGAGGATCTAGGTCTCTTACTCTTATGCTCGCTGCCTAGTTCTTATGCACACTTCCGTGATATAATATTGTTGACCCATGATAAACTAACCCTTGATGAAGTACAAGAGGCTCCCAAACAAAGGGAAAGGATGAAAACTATGGTGCAGGCAGAAGGGTCGTCATACAAGGCTGAAGCTCTACAGGTTCGTGGCAGGACCAAGCAGGGATTTAACAACTACGACAATCGAGATAAGAGAAAGGACGATAGAGGTCGTTCGAAGTCCAAGGGAAAGGACAAGTTTTGCAGGTATTGTAAGAAATTTAATCATGTTATTGATGATTGTTGGAAGCTGCAAAATAAGGAGAAAAGGAACGGAACTTACCAACCGAAAGATAAGTCTGAAGGTGCTGGTAAGGCTGTTGTTGTTTCTAGTGATAGTTCTGATGGTGAATGTTTAGCCGTTTTTGCTGCTTGTGCTTCTCGTGATGATGAATGGATACTTGATACTGCATGTTCATTTCATATTTGGTTTAGTTCATATGAGTCTATATAGACTAGAGATTTTGTACGTGTGAGGAATGACAACCCATGCCATATTGTCAGAGCTGGATCTGTTAAGATTAGGACACATGATGGCGTGACGCGTACGTTGACTGAGGTGAAGCACATACCAAGCATGGACAGAAATCTGATCTCCATGAGTACCATGGATGTTGATGGATACAAGTACGTCGGTGGGTGTATATTGTTAAAGGTATCAAAAGGTTCTCTTATTCACATGATAGGTGATATGAATTCTGCTAAGTTATATGTTCTTAGAGGTAGCACTTTTCCCAGTATTGTTGTTGCTGTACTTCTAATGATTCTGATGATTGTGGTAATTTTTTTTGTGGCATATGCATCTTGGGAATATGAGCGAACATGGCATGATAGAGTTGGACAAGAGAGAACTGATTGATGATTGCAACTTGAGTAAGTTTGAGTTCTATGAGCACTGCATTTTTGGTAAGCATAAAAGAGTTACGTTTAATGCTTCCGTTCATATCACCAAATGCATATTAGATTATGTGTATCTTGATGTATGGAGACCTTCCCGTAAGACTTCTATTGGTGGTTCTAATTACATGCTTACTATTATTGATGATTACTCAAGAAAAGTGTGGCAATATTTCTGAAACATAAATATGATGTTTTTGATGCTTTTAAGAAGTGGAAAGTTATGATTGAAAAACAAACTGAAAGGAAGGTAAAAGTACTATGTACTGATAATGGTATGAAATGCTATTCTAATGAGTTTGAGGAGTTTTCCAGTAACGATGGTATGATCAGGCACCGCACCATCCCTTACACTCCTTAGAAGAATGACATGGCTGAGCGCATGAACAGAACCATCATCTTGAGGGATTGTTGTATGTTGTCCAATGCAGGTATGCATAGACGTTTCTGGGCTGAAGCAGCCAACACAGCATGTTACCTCATAAACATGTCACCTTATATTCCACTTGAGAAGAAAATTTCCACTGAGGTATGGTCAGGTTCGCCTGCTGATTATTCATAGTTGAGAGTTTTTGGTTGCACTGCATATGCTCACGTTGATAATGGAAAATTAGAGCCTAGAGCTGTTAAGTGCATATTCCTTGGTTATGGTTCAAGAGTTAAAGCATATAAACAATGGAATCCTGAAACTAAAAAGGTTTTATTGAGTAGGAATGTTGTTTTCAATGAATCCGTTATGTATCATGACAGTTTTCCTTCAGATCCTACTCATGTTTTCAGTGAAGACGAGAGAGTTAATGTGCAGGTGGAGCACCTGCAGAAAACTGTTGTTAATGAGGCTGTCGTTGATGATACTCATGAGTAAAACATTGATGATGATGTTGTTTAGCACTCACATACTATTTTGTAGCAACCACATGAGTCTATTGCTGCTAATAGACCGAGGCGTAACATAGTTCCACCATCTCGTTTAATTGAAGAGTGTAATCTTGCTCATTATGCTTTGACTTGTGCTGAATAGGTGGAGCATGATTCTGAACCTGCTACATATAATGAAGCTATTGCATCCGTTGACCATGAGAAGTGGGTTTCTGCTATTAAAGAAGAGATGCAACCGCTTGAAAAGAATGACACATGGGATGTTGTGCGCTTGCCTAAACAAAAGAAGGCCGTCCGATGTAAGTGGATATACAAGAAGAAGGAAGGTTTGTCTCCTAATGAGCCTCCAAGGTTTAAGGCAAGGTTAGTAGCAAAAGGTTTTAGCCAGATTCCAGGTATTGGCTATAATGATGTTTTCTCTCTGGTTGTGAAGCATAGTTCTATTCATGCTTTCTTTGGTATTGTTGCTACGCATGATCTTGAGCTTGAGCAGCTAGATGTAAAGACTGCTTTTCTGCATGGTGAAATGGAGGAGGAGATTTACATGGACCAACCTGAAGAGTTCATAGTTCCTGGAAAATAGGATTTTGTGTGCAAATTGAAGAGATCTCTTTATGGTTTGAAGCAATCTTCAAGACAGTGGTACAAAATGTTTGATTCATTTATGATCTCATAAGATTTTAAGAGGTCTTAGTTTGATAGCTGTGTTTACATAAAATTTGTTAATGGATCACCTATATACTTGCTATTATATGTTGATGATATGTTAGTTGCTGCCAAGAGCATGAAAGAAATCACTACTTTGAAGGCACACCTAAGTAGTGAATTTGAAATGAAAGATCTTGGTGCTACTAAGAAAATCCTAGGTATGAAAATTAAACGGGATAGAAAATCTAGGTTGATATTTCTTAGTCAACAAAGTTACGTTGAGAAAGTTCTCCAACGTTTTAGTATGCATGATGCAAAGTCTGTTAGTACTCCTGTTGCTCCTCACTTTAAATCTTCAGCACTGCAATGTCCCAGTTCTAATGAAGATGTTGAGTACATGTCACGAGTTCCTTATTCTAGTGCTGTTGGTTCCTTGATGTATGCCATGGTTTGTTCTCGACCTGATTTATCATATGCTATGAGTTTGGTGAGTCGTTACATGTCTAATCCTGGTAAATAACATTGGAAAGTTGTCCAGTGGATTTTCAGGTACCTCCGTGGCACATCCAATGCTTGCTTGAAGTTTGGCAAGACTGGTGAGGGCCTCGCAGGCTATGTGGATTCAGATTTTTCTATCGACTTGGATAAGAGGAGATCCCTCACAGGTTATGTGTTCATGGTAGGTGGATGTGCTATGAGTTGGAAGACAACGCTGCAACCAGTTGTTGCTCTATCTACAACTGAAGCAGAATATATGGCTATTGCTGAAGCTTGCAAAGAGTCTGTTTGGTTGAAAGGTTTGTATGCTGTGTTTTGTCAGGATGATTCTTGCATTAACCTGTTCTGTGACAGTCAAAGTGCAATATACCTTACTACGGATCAGATGTTCCATGAGAGAACAAAGCAAATTTGTTGTTGTATTGGGAACGGCAGTACCTAAACAGGTTAGATAGAGGTGTGGGGACTAGCAGGGAAGCTCTCGACAACGTCTGCATGCGGGATTGGATACGAGCAAGTGTAGCAAGACACAAGAAGTACCCAGGTTCGGAGCCCTCATGGTGAGGTAAAGCTCCTACTCCTGCCGATCTGACTATGAGTGGTATACGGGCTACAATCACTCATTGAGCTGTATCTCCTACCTACCTTCTTAAATGCCCTGAGTCCAACCCTTGATACAAGTGCCTTGTCCCTCCTTATATAGGTAGAGGGGCAATAGTCTCACTGGCTAGTCCAGATGGCGGGCCCCATAGGCGGGTCCCAGCCGGCTGGTCATCTACAGTATCCGGTACGATTACATCCCATCGAGGTACAAGTGGTGAGGTCGTCGTGGGTACAGTGAACGCCGTGCGAGCGTGTCATCAGCGTCTGGCCACTGTGCCCACGTCACCCAGCAAAATCTTCGGTATGGTTGTGTAGTTGCGGGTCTTGTCGTCATACCAGGGAGTACCACGCACTGTGTAGCACGTCGCCCTTTCCTCTTGATTGTGTACGTCTACGCTGATGTAGCCGGTCCTGTGTCTTGTTGCTCCTCTTGATTCTGGCTACCATGAAGTAGCCGGTATGACTTGCTCGTGTCCGGTTGCGCTCAGCCAGCCGAACACGAACCGACTGCCACAGTTCTTGTCCGGTTGGGGTATCCGGAGGTCATCCCCCCGACACTAGCCCCCGAGCGCGTGTAGATTTTGCCCTTAGGTGAAATGTGCGCGCGCTCCCTTCTGAATTTAAAATTTGTGACCGGCTACGCCTGGCGGTTGCGCTACCTGTGACCTCAGCGCTGACGCCAGCCACACGCGCACATGCCATCATTGCTCTGCGGCGTGCAGCATAATGTCTCGTCGCATGTCACCTCGAGAAACTACCGTTTGGCTCTTCGGTTCTTGCTCCTGGATCTTCTGCGCATCTGGCGCCTGCAAAAGGATCTGGCGCGGTGGAGGGAGCGGGGCGCGGCTCGATGGGTGCCGCGTGGCACCGCGGACGGTTGCCCTCCCAGGCCTTTAAAGGATTGCCTGGGAGAGGGTAGTTCCTCCTTCCGCTCACTGCCTCCCCAGTCTCCCTCCTGCGCCCTTGCCTTCTCGCTTCCTCTTGCTAGTTTCTGTCGCCGGAGCTTGTTGCGCCGCCCGTTTAGTGCCGTCGGAGACACGGGCCACCACCACTCCATGACCAGTGCGTCGGACCGCAAACCAGCGATGGCTGCGGAGTGCGGCGCTTGGTGCGGCTCCTCTGTGACGGAGGAGCACATCAAGAAATATCGCGCGACGCGCGTCCTGCCACTAGAAGCGGAGGTGAAGGTGCGGTTGGCACCGACGGGAGAAGAGTCGCTGCACCCGACGGAGGGGGAGCGGGTCATCTTCCTCTCCCACCTCGCTCGCGGATTTGCTCTGCCGGTGCACCCCTTACTCCTCACCTTCCTCGCATTCTTCGACTTGCGCCTCCACCACCTCAGCGCCAACGCAATCGGCACGCCGGCGCACTTCGTGGCATTCTGCAAGAGCTACCTCGGGATCCAACCGGATCTCGGGTTGTTCTGCCGGCTGTTCCGCGTACGACCGTAGGTGCAGTTCACGCAAGGATCACTGGTGACGTGCGGCGGCGCCTCCATCTACTCCCGCACCCAGACCGGCTACCCAAAGTTCTGGCTGCAGAACATGGTGCGACTGTGGCAGTAGTCGTACTTCTACGTCAGCAATGTTACTAACGTGGACCGGATCAATCTGTTGGCTCTCCAGGACGTGGAATCTAGCCGGTAGCAATGGGACCTGGAGATCTACGGAGAGAAGACGGAGTTGTAACACCCTAGTTTTAGTTAATCGTTAATTAGGGTTATTTGTGCATTCATGAGTATCAATATTTTGCTAAGAAATAAAAATGCATGCAAAAAGAAGTAATGCAAAACCCTAAAACCCTACTTCCCCTCCCTATTTGAAACTTATTCAAAAGGTGGCTTTTCTATTTTTAAGAAGTACCAAAAATGTCGGAGCCCAAATGGTGTTAAGGGTCCCTGCAATATTTTCTTATTTTAAAGCCCCTAGTATTTTTGAATCACTCAAAAACATACTTGAATAAATTTACAAATGGGAAAATGTTTTCTGGGAACAAAAATAACCAGAACAAGCAGCTTGTGCTGCAGCCCATCTCTAATTCTCCCCTCTATCTGCCGCACAACGCAACCTGCAGCAGCCCGCCTCACTTGCTTTGCCGTGCCCAAACCAGCCCAGTTGCAGCTCACGCGGCCCATATACCGTTTTGGCCTTCTGTTTCTCATCGTCTTCGACGATGACGGGAAGCATCTCGGTGTCCCGAGCACCGCCGTCGATCCTAGCTATGCGCTGTGATGCGCACCGTTGATGCCCGCGAGGATAAGAGCCTCCCTGAGCACGTCTCTCCTCATCCCTATCTTCTCCCCCTCGCGCGTTCTCTCTCTCTCGCTCTCTGTGGCACGCCCGAAACCCTAGCCACCGTAGAACCCGGCCGTCTCCGCTATTCCGAGCCACCCCAGGTCAAGCCAGGGTAACCGTTGAGCTCGTCATGCTTCCCTCGTTCACCTCGCAGAAGGAATCAGTTGCGGATGCCCTCAATCCAGCCCTCCATCTCTGGCTTCCCCAACTCCGTCTGCTGTCCGTGCCATCGCCACCGTCCATCTCCAGCCTCTCCACTCCCTACCTCTCGCTCTGGGCTGCTCTCGCCTCGCGCACCACCGTCTGCCGCCGCTGGCCGCTATTAAATTTGCTGCTTCGGTGACCAATAGACAGCGGTGCCGCCACTATTAGGTCCCTTTCGACGCGCTGATTCTAACCCGCACACCCGCGGTCCCCGCTCGCTCCCAAATGCCGAGTCCGCCGCTGATCTGAGGCCACCGCCGTGCTAGCATCACGCTGGCGTCAGCAGGAGCGAGCGCGGGTCAGCCTCGGTCAAACCGGCCACTGGTCCCACCTGCTCACGTGGCCACTTAGGTGGCCTTGGGCCCCTTTGTCAGCCACTGTTGCTAAGGGTGTAGCCGGTGTAAAAAGTAATTCCTCGTTTTATTAATTTCATAAATTGGTTTAATAATTACAAAAAAGGTTTAAATAATATAAATTCAATATCTTTTATTCTGTAATTCAGAAAAATATGTATAATATATCAAAATATTCAGAAAAATGAGATCTACACAACATACTCATAATCATGCATTGTTAAGCAACTTAAATGACAAGTTTAATTAGAGAACTAAATCCACCCCTCACAGGTGTTCCGGGGTTCCCCTGTCCTAGGGTTTGTACCCCTCGGACCTTGCTTAAAATGGCCGAGCGTGCCCTAGGGTTTAGTTCAAGTGCTAATTAACTCGTCATATCATCATCATTACTTGAGCATTGCATCGATGCCACGTGTTGATTGTTTCCCTTTCTTTCTGGTGTTTGGTTCTTCCAGTAGAATACGATATCGAGATCGAGATCAACACCATCCAAGGCCGACGAAAAATACTTTACCAACTATAATCAAGTCAAGTACAAGGCTTCCAAAGATCTATATCTGGGTATCAACAAACAAGGCAACCATAGCCCCACACATAAAAGAATCCTATGCTTTCAAAGTATTTTACTTCTCGCCATGATGCATACGATTCCACCGTGGTCTTTTATCGATAGATAGAATGTCCTATCTGTTGCATTACTCCCTTTGAGCTTATATTACCTGATCCACTGCTCCTAGCATAACTAGGTTTGGCTTGTGTGCACTTCTAGAGATTATATCTATGTCTTGCTTAGCCATGCTTAGATGTTAGTCCTGGTTCATCCAGATGATGTATCAGATGCAGAGAATCTAGTATGACAGGAGATCGAGGTATATTGATGAGCTAAGATCAGTGGTAAAGGTTAAACATGCTAAGGCTTGTATGGGAGGCCACGGTGGGATGTGGTTTTTGTAGTCCCATGCTCACCACCACTAGGACCTGAGTTCTTGCCTTTGGAACCGAGAGGAGCGTACAGCCACACGGGGCTTGGGAACCCCTCCGCTAATTAACTTGCCTAGTAGATTCCATGAGTCACATAGTTCGAGCTTTCCATTTGGCATACGCATTGAAAGCATTTTCGAAAGCGGAGGAGAAGGAGGTGCATCATAACAGGTAGGTAAGCATGGCCGGGGTTGCTTGGGGTAGATGGTGCCCTTGATAAACCAACCTCGCCCACATCTCTAGGGACCGACTTCGGGATTTGACCTGTTACGGCAGAACCATCCTTAGGGCGTGACTCATGGTCTCGGCAAAAGCAAGGTAAAGGTCGTGGCCAACCATCCTCTGCCGGCCTTCCAAGGAAGAGGGCTAATGTACTGGCATTAAGAGTCGGTTGGTACTTATGGGTAAAGTTGTGCACCCCTGTAGGGTTAAATCTTTTCAAAAAGCCGTGTTCACGGTTATGAACGCTTGGTGACTGAATTCTAAGATCATAGAGAACTATAACCTAATCTTAAAACTTGGCAGTTCAACGTGTGCTTAAGGATGCTTCCTCATGGGTACGAGGGGGTGATCCCGGTGTGAGATGAGGATTACTTTGGTTGATAACAAGATGATGATCAGTTCTTCGGAGATGTCGCTCTCTTATCCCCTTTTAAAATATTCTGATTAGATGAGCTTCTTCTCCCTCTTGTTTTATAAACAAAGATGGCTTTATGCAAAATAACCCCACCAGCCATAAGTCTTGCGGTGTACACCCTGTACTCACCCTTGCTTTGTTGATACTTTTGTAGCAGAATAAGTGTTCCCCTAAAGACGAGTTTGGTACGACATCGACACCGACGAGTAGCTTGGGCTTCCCGGCCGGTAGCCTGGAATCTATGGGCTGGGACGTCATCGTTATGCTTTAGGCCTCTTAGGACATTTGTTAAGTTTGCTATACTTAATAGCATAATTTGCCTTCCGTTGTTTGATGTTTGTGGTCAGTGACCTCTGCTTGTAATATGTTGGTTCTTTGCTCAGTTATGAGCTTGCTATAATAATTTTTGTGTCGCAGGGTTACTGTTGTGTTACCGATTTCTCATTGGATATCCTCGAGGTCTAGGTTAAGCTTATGTCAGGCTAAGGTATGGATTTGTTTAACTCTGGTCCCAGGGGTGTACAGTTTTTGGTATCTGAGCAGTACCGACCATAGGAAAACCTTGCTATTGGTTGATGTTGAGTCTAGTGTTTGTGAAAACTATTTCAAAGGTGAAAAGTATTTGCGAAAACTCTAGTATGCTTCTTTTTCTCCTTATCCAGTTTCACTCTAACTCTGGGTCATCTTATCTTGTGTTGACTTTGAAAAGTTTTGATATCTCTTCTAGTCTTTCAAAAGCTAGATGCCTTTTGGGCATGTCGTTTCTTAGCCAGTGGACCTAGTGTTGAGTTCTCTAGAGTTGCGTGTGTTGTGAATTCCTTGTTTCCCTTTTGCTCTGTTTCTTCTGAGAGATTCCTTTCTGTCAAGATCTCTGTCTTATGGAACCTACAATTTAAGGATCCATAGTGTTCTGTTCTAGGCTTCGAGGTTTCCTTTCGCCTCATGTGCCTCCTTTTTATTTGTTTGGGTACTTCAGAAGTCGTTTCTTCTCTTGGAAGTTACCTCGTGATTACTATCTTGTAGTGTACGCTATGTCACTCAAGTAGTAGTTACTTCTTTCTCAAGTTTTAACCCTTGGACTTGAACCGAAGATCCCGGATTGTGCTGGATTCTGGTGTTTTGAATCTTGTACATGAAGCTGATCTTTAACCCAAGGTCGATTCTATTGACCCATGTCGTTAATGTTAAAACATTACCTCACGATGGCTGGTACTACAATTCTATCCTTCAAGCTGGTGGTTATTGTCGCGATTGAATTGTGACAACTAAGGACTTCCCCTACCACCAGCTATGGCAGATGTTCTTTAATGGAACCAAATAGATCACGACAATAGTACTCCTCGTGAGTCTCGCCTCTATACTTGTGACTCTTCCACACCCTCCCTTCTATGCATTGGTTTTCAGAAGATTATTAATCTATGCATCCACATCTTGGGATTCTATCCTGAGCATGTTCCTTTTTCCCTTGTTGTTTCCGACCTTTGTCTACCACTTGGTAGCCAAGTAGTAAATGTACATTGGTGTCTTTCGATGCAAGATACTCTTGTGGTCCATCAAGATAAACCATTTTGGGTTATCAGGAGAAACAAACTCCAGTACCTTGTCATATCTAGGACCAGGTCAAAATGTTGTAATCCGCAGATCTAGAAGCATTGGTTAGTTTCTGCCTGTTCCATCTTAGAGTATCACACCCTTTTATATTAAGAGGTTACGTTGAGTTTCACGACTCCCTTAATGAAGTGATGCTCTTACACATTTTTATCCACCCTTCCTCTGAGATGTTTGCGCTCATGAGTAATGTGTGTGCGTAATGATGTGACCATCTGAGATTCTTAGCAATTCATTATTGCTTTGGACCTTAACCAGGACATTTGAGTCATTCTTAGAGTGATTGGTTAACCCTATCACTAAGCAAAGGATGATTGTCCTACCGAGTCCGTTATTCTAGTACACCCTCTTCGGTCAAAGAGTTAGGTTTATGTCGAAGCTCTAAGACTATGTCCCTTGCCTTACCAAGCAAGTTTCCTCTCAAACTAAGTGACATATCAGTGGTCTGTGATATTCTACATGTCTACTAGAAGTATTGCCATGTTGCCACATGACCGTGTTGTCAAGTTTTTGAGTTAGTAAGTTCTTTGAACTGCTTCTTTCTCCAAGAATCTGTACTGGATACCCTTGAATTAGTTGGTTGAGCTTAAACAACAACTTGGAGAGTTGTAATACAAAATTTCTATCTAACTTAGTTCATCTTAAAGGGATGTCTAGTTTTGTTCATGCTGAAGAAAGATAGTGTTTCCTTCGTGGATATGTTATCTTCCCCCACCTTTGATTTGATTTGGGTTATCGTCAAATCAAACTCAGTTCCAAGGACTATTTTGATGATGTTGCTACTTGTGATGTTTCACTTGGGTACACCCTCATGGCTGTTGGTCTAACCAATACTTTGCCTTGTTCGTACAACATATGAGTCCATCTTCCTGGAGTGTCTCGATAAGTTTGTTGTTGAGCCCATCGATGACATCCTTATCCTCTCCATGCTAGAATAGATTCATATGGAATATTTGGCATTAATGTTGGAAAACTT